>VFFE01005886.1:104882-188785 GCA_008921705.1 Burhinus oedicnemus | reverse complement strand
GAGTTATATGCAATTGATAATAGCAATTTATCTTTATTAAAAAAAAAAAAAAACCAGCCCCAAAACAAAACACAAGAGTGACATAAATTTGTCTGTAGGCACTGTTCTCCATCTCTCGTGTAAGTACGGTTTAGCCAGAATGACTTGCATGCTAGGGAAATGAAGGTTAGTCTCTAGTTTTTCTTTGCAGCCCTTTAACAATTCTGAAAGTGGATAAAATCCATAATCTCATCTCGCAGTTGGTTGTAGGTGGAGCCTCACTGACTTCAGTAAGTTTGTTGTTGGGATTTTTAATATGGGGCCTGCTGAAGTTTTATAGCGTGTAATGTGCTACTAAGAAAAGGAATAAAGTAGTTTAGCAGTTGCCGTTGTTTTACAGGTGATGGGTGTAACAGTATAAAATATATATTAAAAAAAAGCTGCTTTGGTTAAAAAAAAAATAAAAATCCACACCCAAACCACACTGTAAAATTACCCATCTGTAACCAAATTCACTTGTTGAACCTGCATTTGTAGTAGACATTTTAACTGGGAAAGGAGGAATTATTTGGGTTAATATATTCTGTTTCAAAACCCGGAGAGGTTTTTGCACAGGATGATCACACGTAGAGAGCTCTCACTGAAACTCTCTCCAAGTTGGGTACCTTGCTTTAAGACCTTTAAAAGTCTGCTTTTTACATCCACCCCTCCTTTTTTTTTTTTTTTTTTTTTCATAATTGCAGTCTTAAGGGTAATACGAGTTAGCAGAAGTTTTCTGTCATGCTGTTACTATTGTAGTGATCGTCGGTGGTTTTCATAGCTTGTTGAACAGGCCGTTTGAATTTTGTTCGTACGTGTCTCCTGTATTTCTTCTGAGTTGTTAAGCCAATGAGAAGGTTCTGGCGTGATGAGGGTAGAAAAGCCATTAGAAGTTTCATGGATGTACCCCTCCACAGAAGGGAGTTGTGACTTACTGTTCTGTAAGTAGGCTGAGCAAAGAATTTATCTTGGAAATGGTGAACGCAGCAAAGTTTGGGGTTGGTTTTTTGTTTTGGGGGTTTTGGTTTTTTTTTTTTTTTTAGAACCTTGAAAATTCAGCTTTTTTTAAAACTGTACGTTCAGGATCTGTTGCAGTGCGTATCAATAATTTGAAGAGCATTCACTGTTCTCGGGGAGTGATTTTGGTTCAGCGCCAGTGGCAGAGATTTTAAGATACGCCACTGAACACTCTACTAGTTTTGTCTTTGAGTAACTGTTCTTCAGCATGGAGTCCTTGATTGCTGTTCCCCCGCTGAGGACTTTAGTGTGAAATACGTACTTCTGAAATTATAGATGCCACCCCTCCCCACCAAGAATAGCTGTGAACTAAAGTGCTGGGATGCTCTTATGCAGGGGAAAAAAAAGTTGATTTGTTTGTTTGTAATATCTACAGTTACAAAGTGGAACGTTTTATCTGTTTTTCATAAATTTTACTTGGGTTTGTTATCTATCAAAGCTGATCAGCTTTTTGGTCTGCTGTAGACTTTTAAAACCAGAGGACTTAGATTTGCCAACTGTCAACCACAAGCAGTTTTTTTTGTAGATTGGGCCTAGAGCTGACCTGCAGGTTTTACTTAATATACCTAATAAAACTCCAGAACTGACCACTATTCCATGTTTGTTGCAAGGTTATGGGGGGTTTTTTGGTTTTATTTAAGACAGGATAGGGGGGGAATACAACAGCTCTTCATCTGCTGAACCTGCTTTTGATGTCTTGTCAGCCTGTGCACTCTTTTTGTGTTGGTTGTATTAAACGAATACAGGTTTGTGGAGCCACAGTAACTTGGAGGATAGTAGAGAGAACAACTGTACGCATGGAAAGCCGTGAAGAAGGAATTCAAAATTATTTGTGTCTGCAATATGCATAATAAAAAATGAGGTAGCTTTTGTTAGAGCTCTTGTGCAGTTCTTCCTACAGCAGCTCAAATTTGTCAATTCATCTAGATTTTTTTTTGAATATAGTAAGGAATGAAAGCAAGCTACTTTTTCATAAATCATTCTTTTTTTTCAGGAAGCAGCTGTAGCTGTTGCCTGATACCCTCTTACAACTAATTTTAAATACCGTAGCTCATGCTCTCATTCAAGCATTATTGGTCTAATGGTTGTCTGGAGCAACGGTGGAAAGGGTACAGGTAAACAAGAGTGAAAAAGCAGCACGCTGATTTGATGTCTGTAGCCTGACTGAATTACCTGCTCGCAGTATCTAAAGGCTGTACTGCAAAGAATCTCAGCCAGGTTTTTTGCATTTGGAAAAGCGCAATTACTTGGAAGAGCAAATTAAGTATTCTATTAGATTATTTTTTTATTGAATTATAATAGTCAGATTAAGTCTTGGCAAATAAAAGAGATAATAAATTATAAGATGCAGCAGTCATCATATTTTATTGGTAATATTTCTGGAAATTGAGTATTGTACTTTTTATTTTGTGCATGTGTAAGCTAATACCTGCTATGCTTTTAGAGAGCATCAAGGATGTGGTTTGTGATGACAGTTCTTTTACTGCCCTATCCTATATTGTTTTACAATACACGTATGAAATTTCTTAAAGGTTTTTAAATGCAAGAACTGAATAGAAGGGAAGTAGTTTTAATGGTTGAGTGCCTGTTTCTTCACATGTTTTTTTTGTGTGATAGTGATCTCTGCCATATTTGTATGTTCCTTAAAATACTGAAGTGCCCAAGAGGAGGATCAGAAATAAAATGCAGTTCATGAAGAGGTCTGTGGAGACTGATAGAGCTTCTTGCCTGCATCATGTGGGCTACTGATTAGAGTGGATATCTGTGCAATTAATAATTCAGCTTCTTCCTGTCACTGCTTCCCATATAACCGCTGGTATTTCTGCAGCTTTTTTAACCCAGGCACAAGCGAGAAGTTACGCGATCAAAGAAGTGGGGTAAGTTGTAGATCTGGAAATACAATTGAGTCAGTCTACAAAAGCTTGCTGTAAGCAATTTTCTTTTTAAAATACGGTACTACATAGAAACGAGTTTCTTGCTCTGAGTGCAAGGATTGGTAAAAATTTCCTTTGAAATGTTGTTATGAAAAAAACCAAACCATAAAATGCTCAAACAGAAAAAGCCTGGAGATTTGTTGGACCAGACATGTTCTGCTAGGATGTGTCATGCCCACTGACACTTTGCCTGGCGGGTGTTTTGTCACTTTGGCCACCCGCTCGGTGGTTGCCGAGACCCCCGGGTTATTTACCTTGCAAGCTGGGAGGGATCGTCCAGCTGCCTGCTCTCCTCTCTAGTTGATTTTGTTTAGTAACCTGAAAAACTAGTGAATGAGTAAAAGTTTGGGTCATTTGTTTGATGGCTTGTTTAATGGACGCCTGGGAAGCTGGCAATCTTCGTTCCCCTCTTCCCCACCGCCTTGAAGTCCAATTCACTTTACCCAGATGAAAGGTTTTAAAAATTGTTGTGAAAATTCTGTCTACTGACTTTGAAATGATGTTTCAGATGCAGAATTGAATATGGGAGCTGGAATTTCCAGCTTCCTTCTTTGATTGCGGTGCCTAAAGGAAAAGCAGGACTCGGTTAACAAAGTCAGTTTGCAGGTAACTGCGGGCTTTCTTTGCAGAACTGTTACAGAAGAGGCATTGCTGGCTGGCTGTGCGAGTTTCTGCTTGATCTTAATTGAAGATAACCTTTACCTTTTCCCCTGGTAATTGACTGAAAGAAGAACTAAACCCAATGCCTAGTATTCCCCATTCAGTTCTTGAAGACTAATGAACGTGCAGTTTTATTGCCCGTGCTGATTGAATGGAAACATACTGACCCGTAATAATACAATGTTGTTTTATTGGCACTAAAGAACATTTCTTTATTTTTTTCAATAGTGTAATAAAACCTCATTTGCTGACTCCATAATACTAAGTGCTTAAAAATCTCTCTAGTTATCGGGCAGTTGGCTCTGATTGTCAGGTAGTATTGCTTAATTCCATACTGTAGGTTAAAGCTTGTTTTACATTGAACCTGGAAGATGTATTAACCTGTTTGTACAAGAACCTTTAATTAGCCAGGAACTGTTAATGAAATGGGGAAGCATGTGGTGAGTCTCGATGACTCTGAAACTTCTACACCTTTAATTTTAAAAGAACATTTTTGTTTCTAACCAGATAAACTTATTTTGCATCTTTTGCCCGCTTGCAAGTCATAGAAACAGTTGTGAAGAAAAACTAGTTTTGCTGTAGAGAACAGGCTGTTTAAAACCTTTTGAAATCATCATTATCATAACAAGCCGCGGTTTGTCTGTCATTCCAGCTGTACCTTGACTAAGAGCATGTAGATGATAAGCAAAACAAGCCAAAATATGATCACAGGAAGATGGCTCTGCTTTGTGTTACTATGCAAACACTTTGTTTGCGTAGAATATTGAAATAATTTCAAGAAAATATTCTAATAAAAATGAAGTTTACAAAAATGCGACTATTTTGGAAAG
Organism: Burhinus oedicnemus; assembly: GCA_008921705.1. Classification (NCBI taxonomy): domain Eukaryota; kingdom Metazoa; phylum Chordata; class Aves; order Charadriiformes; family Burhinidae; genus Burhinus; species Burhinus oedicnemus. The sequence goes on along the minus strand of VFFE01005886.1, from coordinate 184,326 downwards.
TGATTTGTTCCATTGTAGCCAAGAATTTTTAAAATTAACTGAAATGTAAAACAAAAATTATTTTTAAGAATTACTGTTTCCTGTTACCTGGAGACAGAGCATGTTTTCCTTCTGCTATGGCAACGAGAACATGTGAAGTACAGTACCCCGATAACTTGGAGTTCTGCCACAAAATAGATGAAGAACTACCAGCCCTGTATGAGGGTGCTGCCTTTCTCTCTGTTTGCAGCTTTCAGCCTCAATCTTAAACTAATTTTGGCCATCTCCCCACAGCTCTGACCCACACAGCAAATGGAAATGCTTTCACTGCATTGCTTTATGCATCTTAAATGCTTAAAGATGCATAAAGGCCATCATACATGCTAAATCCAGTGTTGAGAGTGATTGCTGCATTAGGAAGAGATAGTTGTCAGCAGCAGTAAAGGAATACTGTACTTTGAAAATCCTTGGGTTCTGTTATTCAGACGTCCTGTCAAATCCTTTAATTCATTTCTTGGGTGTCTCATCTCTGACATGAATCAGCTCTGATTTTCTTTGTTTTGAGATTTTTTCACATTTGTTCTAGATCACTTTACAAGTCCTCATTAAGTACTCCTTTCCCTTTGGGGTTATTTGTTTGGTTTTTAATCATGTTTCGAAGTTGCAGGCTTGTATCTTGCATTGATTTGTCGCTATTACTTCTCTTGTTGAACGTGTATGTTAGAGTTGGGATGGCTGACGTAGATATCTGTAAGGATACTTTGATTCCCGAGTAGGTGTTTAAGGGGCTGAGAGATGCAAAAGGAGGATAATGGAGTCAATTCCCTGTTGTCTTTGGTAGCAGGTATCTGGGAATTCATTCCTCAGGTGACTGACACAATGCTAAACTGGGTACTGCAGCCCTTGTAGTGCCAACACAAGTTGACACCAGTGTGCAGAGCCTGGCCCGGCCGGACTCGTTAGTGAGCCAGCATGCCGACCGTGCAGTCCTTGGCATGATGGCGTTCCTTCTCAGCAGGCCGTGCGGCCCCTTGGAGCCTGCTGCTCCTCGCCATCCCAGGCGAGCTGGTATTGGAGTGGGGGCATGGGGGTGTACGGGAGGGGTGTTGCTGCCTCGGGATGGGAGATGTGGGATGCGGGGCTGGGAGAGGGGTTGCTCTTGGGAAGGGAGAAAGGTGAGGATACAGAGCTGAGGCGGGACAGGCAGAAGAGGGTTGGTTGGGCAAGTTGCCGCACTGTGTGAACATGACTGTACTACTTCGGAGACAGGGCAAGTCATAGGATTATAGAATGGTTTAGGTTGGAAGGGACCTTAAAGGTCATCTAGTTCTAATCCCCCTGCCATGGGCAGGGACACCTTCCACTAGACCTGGTTGCTCAAAGCCCCATCCAACCTGGCCTTGAACACCTCCAGGGACGGGGCATCCACAACCTCTCTGGGCAACCTGTTCCAGTGCCTCAACACCCTGACAGTAAAGAATTTCTTCCTAATATCTAATCTAAATCTACTCTCTTTCAGTTTAAAACCATTACCGCTTGTCCTATCGCTACACTCCCTGATAAAGAGTCCCACCCCATCTTTCTTGCAGGCCCCCTTTAAGTACTGGAAGGCCGCTATAAGGTCTCCCCAGAAGACAGGCTGAACAACTCCAACACTCTCAGCCTGTCTTCATAGCAGAGGTGCTCCAGCCCTCGGATCATCTTCGTGGCCCTCCTCTGGACCTGCTCCAACGGGTCCATGTCCTTCTGATGTTGGGGGCTGCAGAGCTGGATGCGGTACTCCAGGTGGGGTCTCTCCAGGGCATTGTACTGAAGCTTTAGTAGGATACAAAGTTGTGGCTAATTACTTTGTCTGACCGGAGCTGTCTCTGTACAGTTTACAAACTTGTCTGCTGTATTCCTAGCCGAGGAGGTGCTGGACCTGGCACCCTGTGGCGCTGCTGGAGTTAGAGAGGGCACGTGGCCTCAGTGGTGCAGTGGGTCTGGCGAGTGTGTCGGGTCCAGCCGGGGGCTTCAGCCTCCTCTCGCTGCCCTTCCTGCTCTAAACACCCAGAGAAAGACTTCTGCTGGCTAGCCCAGGGCACGTGCTAGCCGTGGCTGTTGTTGACAGCCAACGCGCCCAGCAGCTTGCGTGATGAATACCCATCCTGGACTGTTGGCTACAATGGGAGTATATGTAAATGTTTCTCAGCTGACATGCGTAGGCGGATGCGTTTTGAGTCATGTAACCTATTGTCCAGGCGGTAACTCCACCACATGAACCCACAAACGAAAACAAAGGCGTTGAGCGTGTTAACAATTTCAGCTTGTTACTAAAATGAGCTTGCTGAGCACTGTTTTCAGAAGGCCAGCTGGATGGTTGCTCTCTGCTCCAAGTTCTTCAAGTTATCATAGGCTTCCCGTTTTGTAGTTTTGCTCAAATTCATTGAGCGAGTTGTTTTTCTGTTCTCATATGTGTTTGCTTTATTGTGGTGGAGGTAATTCAGAGACAAAGTCTTTCTGTTATCCTAGATAAATGCAAATGTGTATGTGTAAAGATATGTAATATGGTATGTATCACACTTCAAAACTGTGCCTGTAAGAGACATCAATGACATCGATTAAAAACACACATGATATCTTTTGTGTCTGGAAATAACCACCACAGTGTTGAACCCACTGGAATGCAGTGCAACTTATATATGTGTATATATATTGTAATGTTAAACAACGTGCTGCTGGGGTGCAGGGTGAAGCAGAGAAACCTCGGAAGTTCTTCAGGTCTTTGCCATAGCTCAGATACCTTCATCTAAAAAAAAAAAAAATATTGTTTATGGAACAGTCTTTCGCATAAAATACAGAAAAGATTTTTCTCTAATATTTGGCTCTGTGCTATATTTGAGGGAAGGACCAATGTAAACTGAAAAGCTCAGCCTGTAAATGAGCGACCTACATTGCTGTCCTAGGAGTCTAGGAGGATGACGGAGCGGTGTCTTCTCTCATTAACTCTGTGGTTACCTGGGTGCAGCAGTCGAGTATTTGGAAGTGGAACGTGTGCCTCCGCACTGTCCGGCAGCCGCTGGGAGCCGGGGTGTCTGTCTGGCGGAGGCCATGGCGTCGGACTCGATGACCGGTGGCTCTGAGCAGCCTCGCAGAGGACCGGAGTGGCCGGCTGAACCTAAACAAACTCATCTTCTCTGTCTGCTAGTGGGTTTTATGTGCCTGAAAGCAGTCCCTAGAAGTTTCCAGTTGTTTTGCTGTGTGCGTTCCTCAAAAAAAAATGCTTGATTAGGTCAAGCACATTGTATTTTAATCCTCTCTGCTGCCTTTTGCAGTAGGTCTCGAATCTTGATTTGTCAGGAGAAGGCCTTTTCATCTAGTCCTGCTGCAACTGATGCTTTTGTTTGCCCTTTCTGTTGTTTCCATCCTTCTCTGGGTTTTTTCTTTTGTCCTCTGCTACCTTTATTTCAGACTTTCCCCGCGCAGGTTTGCAGTTACAAGTACCAGGCGGCAGTTGGAGCATTGGTTCCTCAGGGAAAACCGATCCTACCTCGTGCCTGCGTATGTGGCCTGCTGGTTATTCAGCTCTTGCTTTTGGCCGCAAAGAGATGGCTCTGTACTCCAGGATGTAAATAACACCTATTTGTTTGAATTCAAATTTCATTGTGTTAAAGTCTTTCTGATCTAGCTGTCGGCAAACGTTTGTACTTCGTGCTACTTTTTTTGCGATGCTGCAGAAGTCAGGCTAAATACAGCTTCCTATATCCTTCTTACCGTACCAAATTTGCATGACCTCTTCTCTTGGCCTTCCTCCAAATATGTACAGTTTAGGAAACTGTTTAAACCTAAAAGTATCCCAAGACAGAGCTACCTTCTTGTTACTTGTCAACATAAAGCTAGCAACAGCAGCGTTGCCGTTTCTTAACTTTTGAATGCTTTGCTGTGCAAACATTATTGCTATGGACATTGCACAAAACACGCTTGAGATAAATCATGTGTGTTACAGTACACAAGGCTTAACAGATTACTTTTCCATTGCTTATTCTAAAATTAAAAACACCAGCTTCCTGTTTTTCTTGTCCTGAAGTCCTGTCTGTCTGAGCTCTTCTAATTTCTAAAATAGCCTGTCAAAAAAGGAGTGCAGTAAAGTGACTGAAAAGTGACTTCTACTTAACCTTTGATTTTATAAACAATTGGTTGAGTCCCAAATAGATGAAAACAGTCTATTTTTAGGCCCTAATTTAGATAATTGATATTTCCACATTTGCTTTGTCATAGCTGATAGTAGTCGCTAAATTGTGAAAGCTTGTAGCTATTACAAATGCTTGGAGGAGTGCTGAGTGTTCTGCCGTAATGCAGCAAGATGCTCCGTGCACTGTACATTTCAATTTATAATAAGGGAGTCCAGCTGATAGCGCAGACACCGAAATATTTCGAGTCTAGACTACTGTCTTAAAAACCAAAGGCTATTGTCTTTTTGTGGAATAAGCTGGAAAATAACTGATAAGGAGAGCTGAAGTACAGAGACTTCAAAAAGTCACAAATTCTGTAAATCGGGGTGAGTTGCGAGGTTTCAGCTGCTGCTTGCCTGCCCTGTTGTGATGGAAAGGGAACGGGTGTTTGAAATCAGTCTCACAAGGTTTGAGTGGTTTCCGAAGGAGGTCACAGGCCCTTGTGAGACGGGAAAGATGAGCTCCTGCAACTCTGCGTTCAGCAAGAAGAAACAAAATGGAGAAACAGAAAGACAAAGTTCCCTATCTTCAGAAAATGCGAACTTTAGTACTTTGCCAATGACAGAGATAATGGCTGAAAAGTCTAGTATAGCAGGTGTTCTCTTATGCAGCTCTTTTGTACCTTTGGATAATAAAAATAGCTTGCTGAAGATTTTAGAGTGGAAGTACGTCTTGTAATAAGTGGAGGAAATTATGATGTAGCTGATACTTTTATGACCCCTTTAATATCCCAATGCGCCTTACAAATAACTGTGTTTGTAAGTCCTCCTCTTACTGCTGCTTGTGAGATAGAACACTTTGATTGCATATACTGTCATCATTTATTGTTACCCATGGAAAAAAAAGGAAGAATATTGCCTTGAACTGGACTTGAAGAATTATGTAGTTGCTTTCAGTTTACCTCTCTAACATAATGCCAACTTTCTCTTTCAGAGCCATGGTGTCATGGAAAGGGATATATTTTGTACTTGCACTATTCTTGGGAAGTTTTTTTGGAAGTATATTCATGCTTGGTCCTTTTCTACCTTTGATGTTTATCTCGCCAGCCTGGTATCGCTGGATCACCGATTGCGTTGTGGCCACTTGGCTCACACTCCCAGTGGTAAGTTGCAGTTTGAGCCAAGTTCTGGGCAACTGTTTCTAATCCCACAATGTAGTTTGCTCACTAATGCTTTTGATTTTATTTTATTTTTTTAAAGCTTTTTATGCTTTTGTGAAAACAGGCCTTAACACGCTATCTGTGGAGGCTTCGGTTTTAGCTTGGTGTTGCAGATTGTGTGCCTATCTACAGTCCCTTTCTTCTTCCATTGTTTAATTTATATGTAAGCTAATGCTTTGTCTTAATTGTACTCTTGAAAATGCCTTTTTGTGACATCCCCATCCAGTGTCAGTTAGAGTAGGTGAAGCAGGAGGATTTTTTTAAATTACAAACTTGCTAAATGAGTTGTCTTATAAACTCTTCCTTTCGACTGTGCTCCAACTCTCTAACTAGGAAAATTATTCACTGTCTGGTACATTGTTGCTGACCTTCACTGTTCTCTTACTTAATCCCCTTAGAATTTAGTCCTGGTAGATGAATTGGAGATAAATGATTTCAGATTAAAAAGGAAGAACTTTCCCTAGAATGGAAGTCTTCCTCACTTATAATGCATCAACTTTATAGCTATAGGAGTCTGGAAATCAAGAACAAAGCTCTTCCCTGAATTGTTCCTGAGGAGAGGCGGTATGAATGGGACCTGTCTCTTCATCTGTTCTCTGAAAACCAAGGGACTTTGTTCCTCTAGGCCTTTAAAGATTTGTTTAACTTTTTCTGAAGTAAAATGCTATATTGGTATGCAGAAATACATATCGTGTGGCATAAAGGAAGATTTGTCTTTATTACACATCAAATAGTTTCTGCTTTCTTTGTTTCTGTCTTCTGTGTTTTAAAGGGGTGTGAGCTGTTCCATGTTCTAAAACTTTTGTCCTTTTCATCATTACTAAATGTGATTAAATTAGGAGGGAAGAAACAATTACCACTAAAGGGAGTAGAGGGATTGTTATTTCTTGTCATGATGAAATTTAGTTGAGTTGTGAGTGTCACAAAATCAACTGTTTCTCTGTTTGTCTCCCAATTTTTCTAAAATTGCAAACTCCCCAAATCAAATACTGGTCTTTTCTTACATTCGCTGCCTAGGCTTTATAATTCTGGATTATTACAACCATTTTGTGATAACTTTTGCAGTCTAAAAGTTTGATTTCAGCCCACGCTGGACCTAAACCAAAATAATTTTAATATTTTTGTGAAAAGGATTCTGTCGTGCAAGAATCTTGGGGATTTAAGTTCAGGAAAGGGATCTGACAAGGATTTTGCACCCAACGTTTTTGAGGCTCTGACCTTGTCTGCATTAGTTTTCTGTCCTTACACTCCTCCGTTCTTAGTCAGGAGAAGCAGGTACTTGGGTTTGTGTCTCCAAACAATAAAATAATGTTGGACCAGTTGGACTCCAAGAGGGAAGCTCTCACCCTGACCTCTGTAGATACAAGAAACTTCCACCTTCCTCACTCCTCTGCCACGTGCTGTTTCCTTTCTAGCAGAGTCAGCAGGATGGAACAGTGAGTGCCTCTTAACTGTTTCGGTTTAATTTGGTTTATATTAGCATTAGGGTATATAGAACAGGACATCTGTTCATTATTATGTTTAACTAGATGTTAAATATGTAATAAAATTCTTATTAGACTATCAAAAAAGGCCGCTTCTCTCTTTTCTGGAAAGGTAACTGTTTACCATTTTGAGCTACGTGTCCTGTTCTGCTTTCACAGTGTTCCGTAGTTACTGGTGAGAGCAAACACCTTTGCCAGAATTATAGTGAGCTGATATATTAATAGTATTAATATTTGGTGCGTATAATGCTTTTCATTCTGAGATCTCAAGCCATTTGCGATTGTGAGAATGTCATTCTCGTTTTACAGTTGACTTAAACTGAGAAATGTGTGTTCTTTAAGGTTCTGTGGCACAGAGGTGGCAGAAATGTGAACAGAACAGAAAGTTGTTTTACTTCCTAGAGCTCTGTTTAAATCTCCAGGCTTTGCTCTTTTTCTATATATTTCTGGAGGAAGAATGGGGAAGGAAAAGGTAAGGAGGTAACTTGAAGTACTTCCCTTTTTTACATGAAGGCCAATTGTTAAGTTTATACCTCTAGATGTCCAATTGTGTCTTGTGGTTTCTTTTTCTGTGCTAACTGGGTTGGACAGTGTCCTGCCAGTGGCCCTAACCTTAGGGCCTTAAGTCATACTTCTAGGTAATATCTGTTGTCTACCTCCCGTTTCTTGGGATTTTGAATGTTTCCACTAGTTATTAAAAGGTTGCAAGGCACTAGCATTCGGTCGTCCATATTTTTTTGCCTTGGCTTTTGCCGTAACCAACCAGCACTTCTCCATCCGTTTTCTTGCATGGTTTGGGAATGGTCAAGGGTCTGAAACCATTTTCAATCAGCAAGTTGTATGTGGCCACCTTGTTTTGGAGGTTGAGAGACTTCAGCGGTGTGAACACGGCCAGAGCGTGCTGCTGGGCTCTGATGTTACGTACAACCAGTCTAGTTAGATGGTTATGGTCCAACTGTCCAAGTTACGAAACCAGGCCCTCTTAAACTTCCTGTGGAGCTCTTGCCTGCTTTTTTCTTTTGATAAACCACCAACCTATGGTTTATAACTTGACCCTTCAGAGCCACGTAGGGGTTAAAGCAGGAAATATGTTTCATGTGTGAACTTCTAGCACCGCTGGCTGTTGAGGCAAAAGGGAGAAAGGTGTTTGCCCAGCCTCTTGTTTGTGCCCTTCCAACTTTGAGGTTTGTTTCATGCTTTGGGATGGCACTTCATAGATGTCTCTGTACCAGCGCTTGGTGGTTGATGCTTTTTGCAAATTGTGGGGTGGAGGCTCAGGCTTCAAGGTAGCACTGCAGAGTTGTACAGACCCAGGTCTGCATCACGGTGCTATGTTCAAGCTTATTTGGGGGTGTTCTCTCTCAGCTGCCCTTTCTGCCATTAGGTTCTAGCTGGTGTTGCAGGTGGAAGTCAAGCACAAACACGTTGAGCGTTTGGAGCCAAGCAGAAAGCAAGGCAGCTTCTAATGCCTTCCCAGCCCTGACAGTATGGAGCAATAGATTATTTGTGCAGCCAATCTGTCCTTAGATTTTACCTACCATGATATAATCTATACCGATTCCCTTACTTTTATTCCTACATTTGGGAAAACCAGGAGGAAAGTAAATTTAATGTTGGGCATTGTAAAAGAGTGCCTTTTAGGAAGTGCTATTCAATTGTTGTTTCCTTTTCCATTAAACAGCCGACTGTTACTGTGGAAAAAGCTGGCTGCTTTATTAGAAAAGAGTCAGAAGTTTGTTTACCAGTGATAATGTGAGTGAATAAGTGAAACGATACAATTCAAATTTATTTTTATTGCTAATGGACTGATGCTTTTCTTCTGGGAGTAAAGCCGTAATACTGAGATGTTCTTTCTAGGCCTTGCTGGAGATGGTGTTTGGTGCCAAGGTGGTTGTCACTGGTGACGGATTTGTTCCCGGAGAAAGGACTGTCATTATCATGAACCATCGCACACGAATGGACTGGATGTTCCTGTGGAACTGCCTGCTGCGATACAGCTACCTCAGACTTGAAAAAATCTGTCTCAAATCCAGTCTCAAAAGCATTCCGGGATTTGGTAGGTCACTAAACCTTTTAATTTGAAAGGAAAACATGCTTAAATTTTGCGCAGTGCTGTACATACCCTGTTAAATGACCTAGGTTTAAATTCTATTTCAGTGTTTTTAAAAAAATTTAGGTAAAATATGTGGCATATTGTGCGATTAAACCATAAATCTCCTGGAAGATGCCTGGACTACGTGCTTAAGCATTTCTTTTTAAAGATACTACTACGTGTGCTGCTGTTGCTTATAGGTAAAAGTATTTCTGCTTTACATACTGAAAGAGTTTTTCAAAATTATGAAAAAAGATCTTATGAGTCTTTTCAGTCTCTTTCAACACTTTGTTTTTTGGTGCTATCTTACCCCACATTGCAGATGCTCTCATCAGACTTCTTTCTTCATTATCTAATCTATACTATTGAGAAGATGGAAAAAAAAAAAAAAAAAAACGAAACAAAAAAAAAATAAAGAAAAAGCACTGTAGGCAATTGCAAAGTTGATGGTTCATTTTAATAACTGTAGTTTTAAATTGAACTTGGTTACGCAAAATATGCTGTACCAGGATATGAAATAATCAGTATTTATAGTGATGTAGGCTGGAAACGGATCTGAGTCGCACATACTCAGAGAAATCGTTTCAGATAGGCCAAAAATTGTCGCACAAATGGTTTCTGAATAAATAGGCAGACTTATCTGAAATAAAAGCATCTCTTTGCATTTTATTTATCTCTGAGATTTATTTGCTGTTTTATACAAAACTAGCTTGGGCAGGATATGCGTCAACTTTATGATGTCGAAAGAGAAACCTTATTTATGGTTCCCTTTTGTCAGGCCATTTATCTGAACGGATAGTTTTGGCGGGATTCCACACGGAGGAACTGTCATGCTGTTGTGCTGTGACTGCAGTCACTTGCTGGCCCTTTAGTCCTCTTAAGTAAGAGCTGCAACTAGGTAACGTACTTTTTTCCCCAACAGTCAAACATCAAGGTCAATTTTACTTGACAAAAGACATCTCTCTTAACGTTACAGGGAATGAGAAAATACTTATTTAGATAAATGCTTTATCTCCATAATACAGCAGAGGTGTTTTGAAATCATGGGATCAGCTGCAATTGCAACTTTTAAAGCAATGATAGAAAACGGAATCGGGAGTATAGTCTGGAAGATTCATAGGTTTCTCTTCAGAAGTCGCTTTTTTTGGTAACAAAACATTTGTATGTATGCTTGTTAATGCCTTTAATAAAATTGGAAGGTCAGCTCCAGGAGCTTGCATGCTATGTTACGCTTGGCAAAATTTGGTTTATGAAAAAGTGTCAGGAGCTGTTTAGAGGTTGATTTTATTTTATTTTTTTTTCTTTTTTCTTTTCAGTTCTTAGTTCTGTGCATAAACTGGGCCCATCTAGAAGATTTGGTGAGTAGGCTCAGGCAGGTGGAGCTGGGGCAGGACAATGTTAGCAGGCCACGATGCCATCTTTCTTCATAGTCTGACGTAGTAGCTTAAGCTACTATTGAAATTCTGGGCTCTTAGGGCACTGTGTGGGCTGTGATGGCAGAGGTGGCACAGGCAGACATGTAATCCTGTTGTTCGCGTTACAGGATGACAATTCCTGGCAGTAGCTTGGGTGCCTGGACCTGTAGGGTTACAAACCACTGTTGATGTGCCAGATCCCTAAGCACCCTCCACAATACGCGGGCTTTGAGTACTTTGGTTGCAACGTTGTGAATTTTAGCTTATTTTTTAGTAGACTGTTAATGATGTGGTATTAGTCACAGGAGAGGAACCCAGCTAAACTGCATCCTTCACTCAAGCCATGATTTGATAGTCTAAAATCATAAATGTTCAGCTTCTATTTTACTGTAGCGTTTCTGAAAAGAGGCCTTAGAAACATGTCTCCCTGCTCAGTCGGCCTGGGTTTTGAGTGGCAGATTCTTGCAAAAATAAAGTATTCTGTATAGCCACGTAATTAGGGGACAGTTGGAAAGTGAGACTCCTGGATGGAATTAAGATTGGCAGAAGAAGATTTCATCATGACTCTCTGAAGTTCGGTGGGGCAGTGATACAGCAGAAAAGGGTGTCCGTAGGCAGACCACCCTGAAGCTCATCGGTGAGAGCAGAATTTCTCCTACTTACCTCTGATGGCCCTGCTGTGTTACGTGATAGGCTTTTAATAGGTGTTTGTCAGTTTTTGGCTTCATTATTGTTAAATCGTGTCCAGTGGCTTCACATAAAAGTTTTGTTTATTTTACGAGCTTGTAAAGACAAGAAGATAACTTGGAAATCAACCGGACAGTTTCAGTGCACTGCGGCTGTAGTTGATGCTTCAGATGTGGATCACTGGAGTTATAATATTTGTGGAAATTAAACCAGCTACTTTCATCGTGTCTTTCAGTTTCATCTTTTCATATATTTGTACGATTAATTGTACATAGTCGAAAGTATAGGATTATGGAAGTATTGACATATTGGCTACATGTAACTTCTAATAAATCTTTACCTGATGGCAATTTTGCTTTGAGTTTGAGAAAGATTTGAAAGAACATACTGTACTGCTTTCAGCGCAGTTTTTTTCTGATCTTTCAAAGGATTTCTTTTACAAGCGTTTCATTTAAAATTGTGTAAGATATCACTCATAATGCAGCCCTTTAATTTCCGTGTTGCTGAAAATCTTGCAAGTATTGAGCATTGCACCTGCGTTGTTATAAGTACTATCCCAGTTGGGGTGTAACAGTAGGCCCGTGAGAGATTGTACAGATCCAAGTGGTATATTTGGTAGGTGAAGGGCAGAGCTTGGAATGCAAATAGATCCAGAGTCCTCGTCACCCCCTTTGTAGGTTAAAAGTGTAAAGGTATCAGATTTAATGACTCTTTATTACAAGTAGGCCCTTATTTTCTAGTTAATTATAATTAAAATCAGAGGGGTCAGTATTTCAAGGAGAAGCATTGTCACTTACCTCGTTCTTAAGTTATTAATTCTTTGCATTCCAATGTGTGAAAAAACTTTAAATTGATTAAAGGTGAGCCTTAAAAAAAGAAGCCCAAAGAAAAACAGATGGTCCTTTCTTCCTGGAACCGTAGCTTTGGCTCGATAAATTGTGTGCAGTAAAGTTTTCAAAAAGAAGTATTACATTTCAGTAATCTCAATTTCAGAAACGTTCTTGCAGCATTTCAGCACAGCTTGCCAAAGCTGGCGTCTCGCGGGAGCACTGCTCTGCTCTTAGCCGTTGCTGCTGTTTCTCATCGGACCTCATCCGAAACTGCTGACACATTCTGCAGGGTCAGTGTGCAAGGAGAATTTCTAACGGCATCGACAGCTTCCTGTACAGTCTGACAAGACAGGACTTCTCTATGGTACTTGTAATAGACATGTACAATTTATATTCTCAATTAATAAGGAATAGCATCGGAAGCGGTCGAGACCATGATGCAGTTGTGTTCAGCATACGCTGTGGAATACACCCTGTTCTACTAGGTATCGAGAAACATACGCAGTAGTGTGAGATGATGAGGTAATCACTAGTAGTTAGTTGTATCCTTTTCATTTTCTATCTCAATAGTTTAATTTGTAAAAGTCTTGTTGTGATATGACCAGTAAGACTTCACTGGGAATAGAGATGTATTTTAATGGTGGACGATTCGCATGCGTTCGTTGTTTTAAATAGGATTTTAATTATTGGTGGGCTTGCAGTAATATTTGGATTTTCGTGGTTAAAAGTGCCTTGACATCTACCTGAAAAATAAATTAAAATTTAGATTTAATTTGGGGACTGTCAGATAAATTGATGGAAAAATGTGAGAGGGGTAACGAAAGGGGTTAGTGTCAGTGCGTGGCTACTATGTGAGTTAGTATTCACCCTGGTTTTGCTTAATGCAGATGGAAAAGATAAGTAACACCATAATTCAGTGTACAAATGTAAAGTATGCAGGTGCTGCAGGCACCATTGAGGGACATATCTTGAAGACTTACCATTTTTAAGAGGGCTCACTGAGACTGCTAAAGCAGGGAATTATAGCTGGAGCGGACTGGGGCAGGAACAGGTTAGGAAAGGACAAGGTGATAAAGGAAAAAGGAGAATAAGCAAAAACGTGGAGTAGTTAGGAGCAGAGATAACTGGGTAACTCCGTCCAGATCTTTATCTCCGTATTCAAGTTATGCTGTGGCTAACATCACTCTTGAAGAGACTGCAAGATGTAGGAGCTTTTTAGTTGTTGTTTTTTCAGCGGGCCGGTGGCTCGTGTGCTGTAGCTCTCAAAGGCTCCGGTTAGGTTTGGCCCTTGTTGTGTTAAGCGCCAGGGGAAAAGAAAAAAAGGACTTGTGCTCTTTCAGCACTGGGCTTAGCCCCACCAAGCTCTTACTACACGCCAGTTGATCCATTATAGCTGTCTGTGTGTGCGAGCTTCGCCTGAAGCAAATTCAAAGTAATTTGAGTCATCTTAGTTTTCGATGAAGCGGGGCAAAACAACTCAAATTATCCTGCCTTTGCCACGGGCTAAGAGCGTGCACACCGACAGCTATGATGGATCAGCTACCATGAAGTAAAATATCGGTGTCGCTAAGCCTAGAAAATTTTAGCACTTAACTCAATTGGCGTACGGTTAAAGCAGCACGCTGCGGGGAATCCGTGCGCATTTATATTGGCATGGAAGCGTTTGTGCTGCCACCGCTGCTTTCGCAGGTAGGGATGTAAATACTCCCGCAGAAAGTGTCTTCGTTCGGGTTATAGCTGGATTTGCATTCAAATTCTTATCGATAGAGCTTATTGGTTTAAAAAATTAAGTGTAACCTACTGAACTTTCTAGTATAGCTCGTGTCTCGAGTATCAAGTTAAAAAAGAGTGAAAGGAGAGTTTTGAGGAGCTGTGACGTTTTGTCTTCTAGCAATTCAATTATGAGCTGCCAGACTTCATTACCTTAGAGTTGTTATCCTACGTGATTTTTGAAGTAGAAGTTGAAAAGTATGCTCTCTAATGGAAAGCACAATTGTTATTCTACCGATGTTCACAGTCAAGACAGATAGGCAAGATTCTCTTGAAGAAGTTTTAAGAGTGAGGGAAGGATTATACTTTGAAGCAAAAATGCAGCGTAATTTGCCTGTAACTCTACATGTGTTTTTTGTGGGGAAGAAGAGGCTTAGGTGCCTGTTTCTCGGCTTGGCTCATGTCTTTATTTGATGATCCAGGAAAGACATAATAGGAATATTTTCAGATGAATACCATAGAAGTTCTCCCAACGCTGTCGGGGGAGGGGAAAAAAAAATTAGCCTGACTTCCATTAAAACTTTCTTTATCCTTCCTATATAAGAAGGACTCCAGTTTCTCTCCGCTCCCTTTGCCTCTCCAAAATGCACATCAGAAGAGTGAGATCAAATGCTAACCTTTCTTGTTCTCCCCGTTTTATAAATGACAAGTGATGAAGACAGTGATTATTTTGTCCAAGCTCACAGAACAAATAACAGCAGAATTAGGACGGCTATTTTCCCAACTTACGTTCCTTTGCCGTTAGCAGTGGGTTATGCAGCATCTGTACGGGTCAGCTCATCAGGCTGAGTTACTTTTGCGGTCCTCCCATAAGGAGATGGAGCATCTGAAGAGGATGCAGGCTTACGGAAGAGGTATTGAATTGTAAAATCTCTCACCGTTTCTGACTTGTAGTAGAGATGACACATCCATGGGAGAGACTCGCACTGTTTGGTAGGACCTGTTTTTTCTTCCCTGTGATCAAACAGCCAGAGGTTGTTTCCCTTCCGTCTTTGGAGATTCTGGAATGACGTGGGGCTTTTCTCCACATATGTATTGGGCAAGACTCATCTTTTGTAATACTTAGGTTTTCATGCTCTGTTTCACTGTGTTGTTGTATTTTTAAAATGCATCAGAAAAAACAACTTTCCAGCCATCCTAGAGATTTAAGCCTTTGCTTTAGTTTGCTTTAGTTCTGAGTAATGTTATGTTATTCTGATTTTACACAGTATATCAAATCAAAGTTGAAGTGTTAGTTTAAGATGAATATTGTAACTGAATAGGTTTAACATTCTGTAACAGCATTTATAGCGTTTTAGTGCAAAGATTTTGTGTATGTAGCATTAATGTAGCATGGTGGACTTAATCATCTGATTGTCCATATTCTATAAAAATACTGTAATTTAGGAGATAGAATGAATATTTGAATATGAAGTGTCCACATAGCGTCTTTCTGATCCATGATGAAGGGGCTGAATATTGAAAGAGTACTTTCCAAGAGCATGGTATACCTCTGTCTGGGCGCATTATATACATATATATCCTGCTACGACTGTAATGATTTTTTCCTATGTACTTTCACACTTTTTTGTGTGTGTATTGGATGAGAGATACCAATTCTTCAATGGAATATCCTTTGTAGAAGGTTTCACAGTTAAATTTTCACAGCTAAGACACAGGCCACTGTATCTGGCTAGCTTTTTGACAACATTGTCATTGTCCTGACAAGTAAATCTTGTTTGAATAAGCTTCTGATTGTATTATAAACAAACAGTAAGCTAAAGCAGAGGTTTCTATTGGCACATACTGTATTCTCCTAGAAGGGAATGAACCTGAGAGGAGGTTGTAGACAGGTGGGGGTTGGTCTCTTCTCCCAAGTTACAAGAGATAGGACAAGAGGAAATGGCCTCAAGTTGCTCCAGGGGAGGTTTAGGATGGATATTAGGGAAAATTTCTTCACAGAAAGAGTTATCAAGCATTGGAACAGGCTGCCCAGGGAAGTGGTGGAATCACCATCCCTGGAGGTATTTAAAAGACGGGTGGACGAGGTGCTGAGGGACATGGTTTAGTGGTGGGTTTGGCAGTGGTAGCTTTATGGTTGGACCCAATGATCTTAAAGGTCCCTTCCAACCTAGGTGATTCTATGAAAGGAAATACAGAAAGTGTTAATATTTGAATGTGACTTAAATATAAAATTTAGAATATTTTGGTACCGAAACAAATGCATGAGACCTATGGGGAAATCAAAGGTAAAACTGATCAGAGCAAAACCAGAGTATTTTTTTCAGTTACCTTAAAATTCTGTGTTTCTAACATTGCTGCTTGTTCACTAAAGTTGTTTTAGTAAGAAAACAGGTTTAGGCTTCACATATATTGGAAGAGATGATAATTCTGTCCAAGTAAAAAGTAGACTATGTGGTATATACAAGTATGAAATACATAGTCTGAACATAAACTGAACATGACCATAAAAGTAATTTAAAAACAGGTTTAGATTAAAGTAATATTCAGAGTCTGATAGGGCAAGGCAATACCGAAAGCATACTGGTGTTTAAATAGACACCTTACAAATAGATTGAATCAAATGAATAAATAGAACAAATCAGATGTTTCACTATAAAATTAGGACTGCTACTATGAATCTTCATTTGTGAATTGTATCTCTTAGCTAGTTTTGTAATTTGCCCAAAGAATTCACCCAGTCAGATGGTAGTTGTTCAATTCATTATACTCCTATTAACTACATTATTGGGAGGGAGCATGGTTAAAAAAAACACTTGCCAGGAGCAGAGATTGTGTGTTAGAAGATTATTTCAAGAAGCATTTCTTTATTTATTTTCCTAGTTTGTGCGCTCAAACCATTACATTAGATTTAAAAAATCTTAAATTTTTAATTTGCTGTGGGTCATTAAACATAAACCTGTCTAGAAAAAACAGTAAAATGGCTGATTCTAATTGAATTTGCAGAAATCTGTTCAGCAGTCTATACTGATGTAACTGTATGTACATAGGGACTCTAAGCCCAGCCTTCCTGTGTGACTTTGTGTGTGCTAACATCTTTTTAATACCTACCCACCTTTAAAATAAGGAACACTCAGAATTGCGTGGTTGTTGCCTTGTGGATATTTTATGCAGCAAAACATTTGGAATAACAAACTGTTAATGGACCCAATTATTTGTATACAGTAGGATCACGCGCCTCCGAGTGATTTCCCTTATTACGCCTAGACGTCTGGTTCGCTGCTGCCTCGAAAGCCCTGATCAGGACCAGAATATAAGCTGAATAGAAGCACACTAAATAATGCTGGTTTTTTTGACCAAGAGAATTTTGTGAAAAAACAGTGAATTAATGCAGTGGAAGAAAAGAGGGAAGATGAATGACTATAATAAGGAAATCCCATAGTTAGGCCTTCTACCTTCCTACTTGTTTCTGTAGTTTTGAATCATTTATTGAATCGCTTGTGTGGGGCTTACTGTTATTAGCTGTTCTGTTGCATCGCTATAAGAAATACATAGATACCATTTTCTTGATGCATGTTTGCTTTCAGTATCAGACATGATATTTCTCCTACAGAAACATGACACTTTTGGGGATATCCGATTTCTGAGATGCTTGTGGAATTGTACATAAAACTGTGACAGAAAACCAAAGAAAGACACTTTTGGCACAACTCACCTCTCTCTCTTTTTGTTCATTGCCACCTCCATCTCCAGTATCTGCTTACTCCCAAATTACCTTTGCAATGAAAACGTACTTAAGAAATTTCAGCTTCAAGTGTTATTTGCTTTTAAAGGATTTTGGGATAGGGAAAATAGAAGTGCAAGGTCTTAGAATTTAAAAAGCTTTATACTTGCAACTAGCATTTTTAATACAATGCTGCAAATTCTAAACCTGTGTAAGCTATAATTTGCTTTATCCCCGAGGCAGTAAGGAAATTCTTATGTGCAGTACATTTCTCCAGTTCAACAGCAGGCTCTTTTCGTGTAAGCGTGTCATTTTTTTTTCTGTGTAAAATTATGCCCTGATAAAGCCTTACTGACGTGTGGAATACGTATCATTAGTGTGTGTGTGTTACTCGAAGTCTGAAGCTGCTTTTTTTATTTTTTCAGCTCCAAAAAGTTGATTTAAAGGTCAGTGTGGCTAGCTGCTCTGCCTAGGAGGTTTTCATGCTGCTGTTTTGCAGTTTTGAACAAGATCGGTGCAGTGGGATGCTGTCGGTATACTTTTCCAGGCAATGGTAGTTATCAGAAATGTTGTCTATTACAAGACGACTGTTTTTGCAAAGAAGTGGTGTTGCGTCGTTATGTTTTCTTTAGCCTCACTGTTTCTCTGCTGCGTTTTTATAACTGATGATTTCTCAAGAATCCGTAAATCAAAAGGCAGCCGTTTTTCCCCAGTCAAGTAGTCCCTCGTCCTTTGCTAGAAAAATTCCTGTTGCCTGGGAGCTTTTAGAGGACCAAAAATGTTGCGTGTAAGAGCAAACCATAATTACTTTCCTTGGACAATATGTTGACCTAAACGTAACGATAATTAACTGAGCAGCGTGTCTCACTGCGGGCTGCACATGAGAAGGTACTTCCTTCTGCTGCTTATTCAAAAATCTTGCTGATTAGCAAAACCTTTCATTTTGCCCATTGCTTTACTGAATTCCTCTTGGTTTCTGTGCATTCCCAGTTGGATCCCACGTTGTGCCTCGGACTTGTTACGTGTTTTTTTTTTTTTTATTTCCAGCAGCACAATGCAGACACGCTGTGGAATGGAAATGGAAGCGAGAGTGGCTTTTGCAGTGTTCACAGGCGTTGTGTCTGCAAGCCCGTGCTGGGGTTCCTCTCCTGCTTGAGCCTGGTGGGACAGCCAGAGGTGTAAACGGCAGGCATTCCTCCCCATCGGCGCACAGACCAGGGCTTCGGTTCAAGGCAGCAATTCGTATTTTTGTTGCCTTTCACTGGAGGCCTCAAAGCTGAGCGAACGTGGAAGATTCTTCCACTTTCCTAGGTGGTAAAATGGTTTGGCGCAGGGTGCTGTGCTGGGGAAAGCGGGGAGGAAAACCTGGGTCCTTTACAGTCATCTGACTGTTAGATAAGCTGTTCTTATTTGAGCAGTTGGGACTGTTTTATCTAATTAGATGTACATTTAAAGGTAGAAATACTCTTCTAGAACACTGGATATTGTCTATTGGAAAGGTTAGAAAATCAAACCTGTTGTTTATTTTAAAGACTGGATGCCTCCCAGCTCCCTTCCCTCTCTTTTTCTTCCTCCCCCCTGACACCCTGCTGTCATTACAATACTGCTTCGGTTTAATTTTTCATAGCCCGTATGTAATGCCACCACTTAGGACAGGAATGGGAAACTACTGCACTGTGTCCTCTGCTTTAAGGCGGTTGTCAGGTAAAATACGAGTCACCCAAGCAGCAGCTTTCTTAGTAGCTAAAGGTGTTTGTAATTTGATGTTCATGGTGCTGTTGAAGAATGATCGCTAGAAAGAGTTTATATGCAAGTTTCCATATAATTTAAAGCCTCTTGCTGCATGAAGAAAGGGAGTGGAGAGGGTGGGATCTGGCAGAGAGGTTTTTTCCATGCTCCCTCCCTGTTATGGATCAGAATCACTCTTCCTAAGGAGCTGCCGACCTGGGAAAGTATCAGCAGGCTTCCCCAGTGAGCATTTATTTTGCTTCTCGTTTGCCTTCTTTCCACCTACGGACTCGGCTACAATGAGAACGCAAGGACTGAATAATTTAGGCCTGATGTGTGATACCACACGATAAAATGGTTTAGCACAGCACAGGTTTTGCATAAACTAATTTAGGCGTAGTGTCTAGGGTACATAAAACATACAGAAGGTCTAGGCTGAGAGTGAAGAACAATTGGAAAACACCAAAACCGTGGCACGACTTTCCTAATCGCTGTGTATTTTCTCCACGCTGTCCCATGGAGCATCTGCGTTCTCAGAGTTGTAAATGGTATGCTGTGAGGCACCTCTGTTTCTGCTTAGAGGGCTTTTCTCCTTTGTTGTGTCTATTTTTATGGATTTGATTTCAGGTGAGGTATCACAGTTGGAAGGGCCCATCACGTCCAACTCGCTGCTCCTCGCAGGATTACCTAAAACTAAACCATACGACTAAGAGCTTCGGCCAGACACTTTTTGAACTCTGACAGGCTCGGTGCTGTGACCAGTTCCTCGGGGAGCCTGTTCCAGGGACCGACTACCCTCGCAGTGAAGAACCTTTTCCTAATGTCCAGTCTGAACTTCCCCTAATGCAGCTTCATACCATTTCCATGTATCTTCTAGAGCAACCGAATGCTTTGGCTAAATAACCATTTTGGTATTTAGCAACGTTTGGTATGAAAAGATGTCTTCTTTATATAACACAATGACAAATGTGAAAATGAAGCCCTGATTAGTTCAATTTAAAATATTAATTTTGCACCATTGTGGTAAAATGCATTGTAGCAGTAGGAGATGATTAAATGCCGGAAGAGAGCATGGTTAAATTGCGTAAGTTATTTTTCAGTTACTTTAAAATTGACCTTTCTTTTTTCCTGCAAATAATTTGTTTAAATGTGGATAGCCTCTGTTAATAAAGCTGTACTGATACTTCTTGACACTGCAGATGTGGGAATGTGATATGTCTGTAGATACACATAAAATGTTGTGGTCAAAGTTTAGTTTTGTTTACGGAGGATTTTTAACAAGTACAGCATGCAAATTGGAAAAGATTTGCTGAGACTGCATTCTAAGCATTTCTTTTCTTAACTCATATAACCACTTCCAGTATTCAGTTATCTGGATATCGTTCATTATCTGCGTATCTGAGACTCGTTAGGTCCACTTTGCAGAAGGCATGTTAGTTATGCATGTTGCATCTGTTTAGCTGATTTAAAAATAAAAAGTATCCACCCCATGATACAGGTGACAAGTCTTTAACAATACAATTAACGCTCCTGTCCAAAACAGAAGAGGTTATGCAGCTTGGTTAATACATGATCCAGGCTGACTGACTTATGGAGTTGGTTTAGAAATTAGTGACTTTAATACGTGATTTTTCTAGCATATCTTCCTTGTACGATAGTGCCATAGGTGGAAGAGAAAGGAGTCCCTGGAAAGAGGAGCTGAAATGAAGTGCAAGAACAACATGCTGTAATTCACCGGCAAAGGGAAAACAGACTTGTGAGAACTGTGGCAAGCAAAGAGGAGAAGGGGAAGCTGTGATGTTTTTTTCTTGTGATGGGAAGTTATTTATCTGCAGGTTTTCTGCTGAGATACAAGCCAGCCAAGCGCAGTGGTAAGGCGATGTCATGCTTCTTCTGAGCCCTGTTTAAGAAAGGAGCATCACAGGCATGTGGCAGAACTGGAGCCCTGATTTTTTTTGTCCTGCTGTCTGAACTGGTGGACAGAACTTCGAATATTATGTGATATGTTCTGTACTAAATTGTGACCAAAAAAAGCCAAGACTGTTTATTGAAGATAATGGCATGTGACCCCTGAGCTGTAGGCTCAGCAGCACTTTCATTTATTTAACTGCATTACGTTGTCCGTTTGATGTCGGGCTGTAAATCTTCACAGCTGCCTTGTGGATTAATACAAACAAGTTTCTCTGTAATCAAGTGTAAAGAAAACTGTGTATTTTCTTCTATTAGTAATGAAAATTATAAGAAGGTATATGTAATAAAGCCCTCAAAGCAATAGATACTTTCTGCACAATGCACGTTGTTAACACGCACTACTGAGGGCAAGTCTCCTCCGTACAATGCCGCCCTCATATACCCCGCGGTGCGGTGCGGAGAGGTTTGTCCGTAGGGGCAGCGTCTTCCCTTGAGCAAAGCAGGGGTGCAGCGATTAAGGCTACTACAGGGAGGGCCGTGGTCTTACATACTTCACCCCATGACAGCATTGACCCTCTTCTTGCTTTCTGGAAAGCTTTTCTAATTCTGGTGACTTTGAGTTTTGCAAAACTGTGGCCTTTCCAAATTTATTTAGATTTATTTATTTAAATTATGCCGCCTTTTGCTTCCTATCCCAAACTCCGTTTACAAGGTAACTAAGTGCTCTTAATCAGAGGTGAGGACAGGTGGGCAGTAAATAAAATGTTGTGTCTAACACAATTTATGAAATATTTTGGAATAACAGACACTGCGGAAGCATCAGAGTGAAATGTTACTAAAGGTGTATTTTTTTTCTTTTAAACTTCAGGCTGGGCGATGCAGGTTGCTGCCTTTGTTTTCATTCAGAGAAAGTGGGAAGATGACAAGAGTCACTTTGAAAAAATGCTGGATTATTTCTGTGACATTCGTGAACCACTACAACTCCTCATCTTTCCAGAAGGAACTGATCTCACAGGTAGGCTGCATTTGTCATCTTCTTGTGGAATGTTCAACGTGGAAATTCTGTGTTGTTTATGGAAATAGTTTAAAAAAGAAGTTCAAGGCAGGAGCAAGAGTGGGTTCTCATGGACAGTAGAAATTACAGTTAATGATCATATGTGCTGATTCATTTGGGAGGCACAAATGTCGTTGCACTGAGAGGCTTTGCCAGTCTTCCTGAAATAACTGTTACACTTCAAAGCATCTAATGCTTAAAATGGCTTTACGTTGGTCAGTACCGTATGTACACTGCATCACCAAACGTAGGTTTCGAGACCTGGAATAAATCACTTGCGTGTTCCAGTTTCCCATATTACTGGGGCAAACAGTGCAAAATCATTTCAGACCAATGGAAGAGCAACTGAAGAGGAGAACTAATGATTCCATTAGATTTCTTGCCTCATGTTTTAAGTGGAGAAAATGGAGATACTTGTTCCTTAGGCCATGTAAGCAGTCTGTATCTGCCTCTATAAGAAAAACATCTCCCTAAAACAAATTTTGATGTTATCATAAGAGTAAATTTAATGACTTCATTCCTGTAGTTTTAATTCTTAATAAAATATCTACCTTAATGCAGGTTATCTTATGGCATCAGCAGCAAGCTGCTAACCAGTGTCAAATACAACTCAATTGCCAGTGAAAGAAAACGTGGTATGAATGTTCTGTGGTAGTTCATGCCTGCAGCATGATTTGATAAGCATCGCCTTTAAATAGAAAATCAATTGCAATTTAACTTCTACTTTTTAGCTTATTTAAAAGATTTTTGCTATACTTCCCGTTGCAGATATTCTCCAATCGTAACTTATTGCAATGCCAGATCAGTAAGTACTAGACACAGTATAAAAATAATGAACATATACTGCTATTTTTTCTTCTGTATTCCTGATATCCCTAAAAATGGATATGTGTAGTGTTCAGATGCTGTCACACTGTAGGGAATTGTCATCACTTGATCAGCCTTCCTAACAGAGGATAAATTCATTGTACGTTCTTGAACTGCTTCATGTGATATCTCTTATTGAATTACTTATTTTGCATCTAAAATTAGGAAGAAGGATGGAAATTATCTCACTTTAATCTTTTTTTTTTTCTTTAAGTTCATGAACAACTCTCCCCTCCTAGCTCTGAATTGTGAGATGAAATCTTAATTTTATTCATGGAGTCAGGAGACTCCTCCTTGGGTCACTCACACTCTCTTTCTGAACAGGTGTTTCCATCTCAAGGTGATTGAAAGAATTGGATTGTTTGTAATTCATTCTATAAATTATGTATACCTTCTAGTCCCTCCCAATATTCCTCAGAGGCAACAGATTCCAAAGAACTGAGGAAGATTCATACTGCAGTATGTCTCAGACTGAGACAGCCACGGTGTGCTAATGCTCGTGCTGCGGAGTCCCAAAGGCAGTGGTGGGGATGCTCCCACCTGAATGTGGAGTCGCTTAAGGAAACACAGGGTTTTCCCTCTGCTGTTTTAACGGATATAAATGACTTAGACTAAATTTCAGTATATGCTGTTGATACCATCCACTGAGAAATTAATGTAGACAAGATTCTTCGCTTAATATTAAAAAATTCTCTAATTAGATTTCTGAACACAGATTTTTGACAGACTTTTTTTTTTGAGGTATTTCCGTTGTTCTGGTTTTCCTCGCTCACACGTGTGTAACACATACTCTTCAGCTTGGCAGTGTCGGACGGATATCCACACGAACTGCACTGCTCTTCTGAAGTCAGTTTAAGCCACCACCCATGGGTGGTGATCGCTTCCCCCTGGTTTGTTGAGCAGCCTGGGGAGACAGCGGTGCGTTGGGAAGCGATGGCTGGAGTGGTGGGCAGGGAAGACGATAGGGCACCGCTTCCTTGGGCAGCCGTGCTGGCTTCCGACATGTTAAACTGGCCGGTGGTTAGCACCCTAACTTGCCCATCAGTAAGGAATGCCGCCTTCATACTATATTTGCGCGTAGTGAGATGTGTAGAGACAGGCAAAACCCCGGGGCTTTTTCTGTGAAAGTAAATAGCTCTCCCTGTCTGATTGTCTTCAGAGGAAACGCTAGCTCATGTATTTTAAAATATTGTAGGAGACAGGGCAAAACCCCTTGACAAGCTAATGCTGACCGAGCAATAAGTTCATGCCGTATGAGAATGATAGAACATAATGTTTTTTGTGTAACATTTTGAAAAAATGATTTTCAGAAAACCGTTCTGTTATTGACATATTAGGACCTTTTGCAACGTCATATTCCATCTTTTAGAATAAGAAATAAACCACAGTTTTGTTCTGAATTGTCACTCAATATCCTAAGGAACATTTTGCAAAACAGAGAAAATGGCCCTTGTTTTCTGACCAAATTCCCAAACTGCTAATTGCTTCTGAAAACAAAATTCTTCTGGTGCTTAAAATGAAAAATAACATTCTACATGTACTTCACTGAAAAGCAGAATTGCTGTGCAGCTCTGTGCTACTACAATTTTTTTTTTATCCTCGCAGTGGCCGCATGACAATGATAGATTTATTCCTCCTATAAAGAAATTTTATGATGTTTTCAGGTAATTGAGAATGAACTGTTTCAAGGAAATGTAAAGTGTGATTGTATTTATACACGGGCCGCTGCCTGACTTCAGGCTGGTGAAGTACTTTGCAGTGTATGATGCTACAGAACTAAATTTTAAAAATGAACCCTGACTAGCGTGTTTGCAGACGGGATGTATAGGGTCTGAGGTAATAATTGTGTACTTATTTCTGATAGGTTGGTCATCTTTTCACTCTGGAGTACTTCAAGGTTAAAGCTAAGTGCGTCAAAGGTATTTTATTGTAATTGCTTCAGCAGCAGCCCTCAGCAGATAACCCTACAGCCAGACTTTCTGAAGCCCTGAAGAAAACAAAGCAACCATAAGTCTAGTGCTTCTGGAAAGCTGGAGTACGACCCACCTTTTTGCTTGTTCTTTTGTTTTTCCTGGTGTTCCTTCCAAGACTCTTTGTAGTCATTCTTCAGAAAGTAATAACAAAAATCCAGTTGCTGTGTTGCTCTGGGCCTGTTAAAGCCTCCTTTCCTATGGATTTGTGTCTGCATCCTATACCCTATACATGGTCTTTTCTTCACTCCAGCTTCTCCTTTTCCTTGTGTTTCCTTCCGTGTGACATTTCCTCTGCAGATCTCTTGCTGCCGTCTCAGCAAGAGGCATCGTGTGCCGTGGCTCACCCTCCCCGGTACGCGTGTGAACCGACGGACCGCTGCATGCCGTGCCGAAAGCCCTGGCAGCCCACGTGCCGTGGAGCCTGCCCTGCCTCGTCCCGCTACTAAGATTTCTGCTCTCGGAGGCTCCCCTTTACTCAGCCGTTGTTTTTTCTGGAACTCCTCTGGGGCTTCGTTGTCTTTGAATCTCTTGTCTCTGTCAAACGTTGTTTGCAGGGGGCAATGGCTTCAAAAGTTAAGGGGAGCTGGTGGACAGAGTGTGATTGCGCAGACCTTTTTTCCTTGAGGAACAGCTCAAAAACAAGTAGGAAAGCTTGTTAGAGCTCAGATTTTAGCAGGAATGTTGTGATGTGGATCACATACAATATTCTGTCTAGAAGGTAACAATGAACTGCAGTTGGAGTTTTCTCTTTTCTAGCAAATCTGATGTACTTGGGTAATGTAAAAAAAAAAAAATTGTTCAAAAGCACTGGTAGAGGTTGATTTAATATATAACAGTTTGAAAATAGCACAAATAAGTACAATTGCTTTTTCTTAAAATATTAACTGTGAGCAATAAAGCTTTTATGCTTTCTATGCAAAGCTCTAATAGATAAATGAGGATTTTAATTTTTTTTTTTCTTTTTAAAGAGAAATTTTTGGACTTCTCATTTATTCTTTCAATGTCTGGCACCAATATCATTTGAGAGTACTTGAAGCCATAGAAGTACATACATGCCTTTATCACAATTCAGAGTAAAGGTAAAGGTAGTACTTAATATTCAAATATCAGTGCACTAGTACAGGGGGAAAAAAAAAAAAAAGTAGTTGAGACTTCATCAGAAATAGTTGTATTAAAGTTGTCAGAATCAGCTTTCCAGTAGGATGATGAGGGAAGTTTATAGCTCTTTTGGGTGATGTCCAGCAGAGCACGTCAGCGTGGACAATGTTGAATCTGTAAAAGCACGTGAGCTTGTTTGTTTGAGATGAGCTAATACTGCCTACAGATTTCATGGGGAGCTTTTCATTGGGTGTGGGTCTTGGAGTTTTAGTTCTAAATACTCTTCAGACTCACATTCCAACTCAGAATGCGGCTTGTTACTGCATTATGGCTTTCATCAAAGTCAAATTCTAGAGATTTTTCTTCTAATTTAAAACTATCTCACAAATTAAAAATATAATTTGACTTTACAAAAAATTGAATTTGTTCACTTTATCCTCTGGTTTTCAGGGGCAAAAGCAATTGAACTTCTTAAAAATCTGTAACTCAGAAATCAAGAAAATGTGTTACCATAATTTCTTCCTCTGGTTACTTTAAATGAAATTCTGAACTGTGGTGCTTCTAGAAAGTGCTGACTTTGAGCTTTTCCAGTAATTTAAAAATGTGATAAATGGGATTTGCCCACTTAATTTTGAGATAAATGAGAATAAATGTGATCAAGTGATGTACCCTTAAATTCTTTTGTGTGGTTTGACAATTGCTCTGCGGTAGTGTCTAAAGACTCGAATAAATTGGACTTCTTGTACTTGTCACCGCCTCAAAGAACATAGCCTTTGAAAGCAGCATGTGTCAGCTGAAAGAGACGGGACGAGAGGCAAGTCAGTGCGAGACCAGAGCAGTTCTGGATCAGGAAAGGACCCACATCACCCTCTATTAATAAACTGTCTGCTTTTCATAAAAATAGATTGTTCTACTTATTCTTTTTTATCATAGGAGCCAACAGAACCAAGGAGTTAAAATGCAAAATACACCTAAGAGGAATGATGAGCAAAAACTCTGGAGGTGGATTTACTTTGGCTTAAATACAGTGTAAGAAAGTAAATACTTGTTTCTAGAAAGCAACGCTTACTCATATTTTTCAGAGAGAGTAAGCAAGAGGGGGCGTTTCCCTTAGCCAGATGACGTGAGTGACCTTTTGGGACTGAGGAAACCCAAACTGAGTTCATTTCCAGTCCCCGCTTCAAGAGCTGCTTCATGCAACGCGTGTTAGTTGATTGGAAGCAAAGTGGAGAACATATGTTTCCTCTTTTTAAGGAAGTGTTTTCACTATCAGGCTTGCAAAGGCATCTTTCACTTTTTTTAATTCTTTCACCTAAGAATGTTATAATCTGGACTGCGGAATGATGAGGCATCTGCATGAGTTTTCCAGCGCTGACAGTGTACCCTGGTCTATTGATTAAGGGCTTTTTAAGAGGCGTTTGTTGTGCAGATTCCCGTAGGATGGAAAGGATATAAAAATGGGTTTCTAATTTCCCGCATCAGTTTTCTAACCTCTAGGTTTCATGTAATGGGGAACATCCCATTTTCTGCCTTTTGTTGAATCCGGTGCTGAGCAGGAGACTTACTCGGAGTTTCCCCCAGAAGATTTGGGCACGGGTGTCTCCCACAGGGATCCCGAACAGCAGTAGGCACTAAGGTGCTTACCTGGGATAAGGTGGCAGTCAGTGCGTTTGTTCGTAAGTGATGGCAGAGTAAAAAACCTGTTTTCTTC
The DNA here is from genome assembly GCA_008921705.1 of Burhinus oedicnemus. Lineage (NCBI taxonomy): Eukaryota > Metazoa > Chordata > Aves > Charadriiformes > Burhinidae > Burhinus > Burhinus oedicnemus. The sequence goes on along the minus strand of VFFE01005886.1, from coordinate 156,693 downwards.
AAATGCTGAGAGAAGCAGGAGGGGAAGGAAGAGTATTATTCTTACTTTTCGGTAGAGTGAAAGCATATCCTACCCGTGCTTTCAGGATAGCATCAAAACCCCTTTGACCTTCCTGACTTGCTATAATAAATATTGTTTAATGCACAAAGACCTGTGGCTTGATGGTTGTTAGGAAGGGAAGAGGGAGATGACTTTTCCAGATGACAGTGATCACTGTATTAGCTGGTTCTAAAATCCCATTACACTAGGGTCGTGCAAAAGGGGAAGGGAACAATCTCTGTTACATAAAGCTTAGAGTCCAGAGGCAGGACAGGGACACAAATATCAGGAAATACCTGAATAGTGTTGGCCGCTGTGCCAGTGTCCAGCTGTTCACACGTTTTTAGAAAGGCATTGTAGTACGGGGAAATTTGGAAGATGTTTTACAGATGTTTACAGTGAGTTCTTTCCAAGTGCAGGGAGGTGCACTATGAGGGGGTTTGAAGGTGATTACTTCAAGGCAATGGGCGGTGGAAGTCCCAAACCTTTTTTTCAGCATCAATTAAGTCTTGCTCAGAAACCAAAACTGCTCGTTTACTTTTTGGTTTTCTTGTAGTGCAAGTAGGAGTGTTTTGCAAATACCAAGGAATTCATTTTCATGCTCCCTGTGAAACAAAGTGCTAGCGAGCAGATGTACGGAGAGGGTTTTTCTGAGCGCTCATTAACTGTGTGCAGTTTGAGATGCTTAAGACTTAGATTTATCATTTTTTTTAGACTGCTTAGCTTTGTGCAGATACTTATGGCACTTGTGTCTCGAAGCTTTGATTGACTTGATTTGCGGATTGCAAATGTTCCGATGTGAAACCCAAGTTTGGGTATGCAGAAAATGAAGACAACACTTCTTCTGTCCTTTGGAAGAAACAATATATTAGCTTAAAACTTTGTGATACATTAATTCAAAGCATTTTACTTGAATCACCACAGAATCTGAAAAGGAACTCTTGACTTGCTTACTTTTTATAGGAACACTCTTGGTGATCAACGTCGTTTCTTAGAAAATAAAGCGTTTAAGCTGTTGAGCTAATAGTGCAATACAATTATGCCTGAGAGGTAGAATCTGGCTTTTCAGAGGAGCAATTAATAATTACGGGACTACTCTTGCCTTTTCTGCCATTCCAAGTCTTGCTTATGACTCGCTTTGCAAGTTTTACCATCACAGATGTAGGGGTCCTAAAGGCAAGTTCCCTTCGCTGAGTCAGAATAGTCCTTTCTCAACATTGAATGGGGTAGTAGCTGAGCAGACAAAAATAGATACTCTGATCATGTGGTTAAAGACATAATGCATATGTCCAAGGAAAGATAAATTTAAGTTACATAGCCAAGTGTAATTTTAGTATTTCGCACATTCTGTAATTTTAGCAGTGCTTTTTGAAGATGTCATATTTTCAAGTATTTGTATGTTGTGGCAATTTGGCAAGAATTAAATCTTTGGATTCTCTTTGCTGAATCACTTGCTTGGCTACCATGCAACAGTTTTCCTTTCCTCCAAATCACACGTTCAGGAAATCTGTGCACTAAATCTTAAGGGTTGCATGTATGAAAAGCAGTACTCTTATGCATGGTAGCAGTAGATGACAGGGATAAAAATACTCAGTGTGCTATAGCGTTTATTAATAGGTCCTTTAGGAGGGACACACACATTTTTTGATAAACAAAGAGCTCATGTAATTTAGGAAGAAAAGAAAGGTGGAGGAAAGTTGCATTACTGCGAAAAGGACATCTCGCACCACTGTCGATTTGTCCGCTTGTGCTATTGTTCCTTGACAGGAAAAATTATAATGATTGTAAGGGAAAGAACTTAATCTATAGGTATCAATTCTGTTAAATTATTAAGCAGCAATGTGTTTTTCATTACTTTATCTCCCATCTCTGTTCAGGTCAACAGTGGACACTTAAAAATAGAGCTGTTTCTGCTTGAAAAAGGTGATACTCTGCTTAGGCAATGATTTTGTCCCATAGATCTGCTGCTGGGACTTTGTCTTTTAAAACACCTGTAAAATGATATAAATACGAGTTATTAAATAAGTTAGTAGATCAAATTGATTTTTCCTGTGTTGCCAAGGGAACATTGCATGTGCCCGTTGCCTTTTACCTCCGGGGAGGCCCGGCAGTACTCACACCGAAGGAGTAGCCAGCAGAGTCCGTTTGGCTCCTAACCCAGGCGGCTTGGAAGAGCCTCCTGCACATCCCCGGAGAACAGATTGCCTCCTCTCCGCACACCTTCAGAAGTTTTCCCTCCGCTGTCCGCGGCTGCCTTGCTTAGGGGGCTCTGCTAGCCGCTGGCTGCGGAAAGCCTTTGTTCAGTTTTCTCGTGAGAGACTTCTTTTTGCCGGAGGTTCGGAACTTCTTTGCGACGGGGCTTAGCCGCGCTGCTTTCCTGGTGCCTGGCGTGTACTCTGCGCGGCACGGAGCCAGTTGGTCAAAAAATTAACACAGGGTACGTATGTACGTACGTGCAGCACAGGTTGAGGAATAAAGTGTGTCAGGTTCAGAGTGAAGACGTAAAGTAGCATTTTAAGGTATTAGATTAACTGTTTTCCTCCATTTAATGTTTTCTTCCTGAAATAAGTTTAACGTGGTTAATTATTGACCTCAAGGTATTTCTGTACATAATATCAAACATACATTGGGCGTCCTGAGTTTAAAAAAAACAAAACAAAACAAAAAAAAACCCAAAAAACCAAACCCAACTTGAGCCAACTAACATATTTTACTGTGAAATGGGTATAGAAGTGTACAGAGAACTATTAACAGACTTCAATTTATAGATTTCAGATTGCGTTTGGTAAATCTGAAAGATTTGCTGATTTTCTCAACTGAAACGAGAGGGTAAAAAGGCTTTTGTTGGCAATCCACATGGTCTTCCTCATACCACCACGCGACAGCCAGCTGAAAGCACGCTCGCGCTCTGCCTCCGCCTGACAACCCCGTGCACATCCGTACTGCGCGAGCTGCTCTTGTGCCGTTCCTGTCCTATCAGAATTAGATTTAATTCTTGGCCTACATGCACACTAATAGAGAATGGTGCTTTTTATTCTCTCCTTCAGCCAATACCAAAGCCCGCAGTAATGACTTTGCTGAAAAGAATGGACTTCAAAAATACGAGTACGTCTTACATCCGCGAACTACTGGATTCACTTTTGTGGTTGAGCGTCTAAGGGAAGGTAATGTTGCTCTGTATTTATACGTTTGGGGTTTGTTTTGTTTTTTTTTCTTTAAGATAACGAATCTTACCCAAGCTGTCGAAGCTGATGTTCACAGAACTGCTTGAAATAATTTCAGAGAAACTCTGTGTATCCCAATCACAAAAAAGCGCCCTTGTTTGCAACCCTACTTAAAACGATTGTAACGTGGAGAGATTTAAGAGAGTTGATAACAGATACTAATGTCATCAGGAGATATGCAGTGGATGAAAACAACATTTTTCACTTTTTTTTAATACTGTAGCTTGTTTAGCAGTCTACCTCAGAAAAATAGCGGAAAAGGAAGTTCAGCCTTATTGTCTGTGCCAGTCCCTAACCCCAGCTGGGTGGTTGACGCCGAACGCGCAGACGTGTATGACGCTGCCCTCTGAAAAGCTTCTGGTTTTAGGTCCGAGAGCTGAGACAAGAAGTTGCAATGTTAAGTGGACAAGGGGAGCGCGCAGCAGCCTGTGGATGCAGCAAGGCAGCTGCCCAGCGCTGCTGGCTTTTCCAGGCGATGGTTCCTTGGAGAAGCTGTGTAAAATAGGAGTTGTGCTGCTTGGGCTTGGCAGAGTGGAAGCTACGAGAATGCCCGATACTTGCTTTCTACCTAGAAACGGTCTTCCATCCCTGTATTAATCTGGGGGTCGAGATCGAGTCGCTATTATCAGGGGAACAGAGTATAACGATGCGATTGCTCGTTAGATCGAGATGTCAGTGGGTTGTTTTGGGAATGGGCGTTTCGATGAGATTTGAGGCCCTAACGGTGTAACCGTTAAATGATATTGATGTGGTGATGGCTCAAATACAGATGAGTGGATGCTCACAGGACATATGAATGTATGGTTGAAGAAAATAAACACGTACAGTAGATGTGAAGTGACTTATTTATAGGCTAGTTCTTCAGGGAAAAGCGATTCTAGATCTTTAACACATGCTGGTTATTCTGACTGCCAAAGGAAGAAGTTTGAGATCATAAAAAAGAATAAGGGGCCTGCTGGTAGGTTTTTTTCCCTTGCTGGAATCCCTGCTTGGATTCTAGGAGCAGAGCTGGCTTGCATTTTGCCTGATTCCTACTAAGCAAATATCCTAAAATCACTGTAAACACTTTGATATTTTGTCCAGCTGGACAGTCTTAGCTGGGCCATGTGTCTTATTTGACCGTATTTTTATGAGACGTTCAGTGGTGGACATCTTAGATTTTCATCTGTCTTGAATGTTTATTACTCAATTTGCTTTAGTAAAAAAAATATTGCCACATACGCAATTTCAAAAGCTTGCTTAAAACTTCTCAGCACTAGGTTAATCTAGTGCATAAAAGTGTTTCTATCGTGGAATAATTTCTCAGTTAAATGAATGTTTTCTGCTCGAAATATCAACTCAAAAAAAAAAAAGAAAACATCCTGTATTTGCTGCAGAAACGAGCTTTGTGGTTATACATATACAGTAATTTTCTAATTTTATAAAAATGCTTTTCTCTTTATCGCCATATGAAAGATCTATGCAAATTAGGCTATTGGGTTATGAAAAGGAAAATCCTTGATGCTGACTAACTGTTTTTATACAGCACAAAGCTGGGGAAAAACCAAAAACATCCCTGGATGACTTTTTTTTTGTCCAGTCTTACAAATGTTTTTATGTCCTACTTTTATTTAAGGCAGGCAAATATTGTGTGAAATATTAATGTCCCTTTAGTATGGAATTTATAGGTATCGGGTACCTTGATAGGCATTATAGGCTTTATATATTACGACTGTATGCTATTATGTAGTAAATTATATGGGAGGAGGTAGTTCAACTAGCATTTTAAAATACTTAGTTATTACTTACTAATTTAAGAATTGGTTTTCAATTGTTTGCACATATGCGAAATACGGACCATTTGTGTTGAAATGTTTCATTTTTATGGATAACCTAACTGTAGTTGCATGTCCTTAAAACACTTCAGTATGTAATATATCTCCATTTTTTTTTTTTTTCATCTGTACAATATAGATGTCCAGGTAGATTTTCAGATACAGATGGCACCGTTGGTACCTAGCATTGTCTTGCACCTCTGGTTTGACTTGCTGTTTATACTATTAGAATGCTTTTTTTACAATTCTGATTTATGATACTAGCAGGAATAAAGGAAACCAGGATTATTAGGGATATGATGTTAACATGGGTCCCTCTTTCTGGACTGTCCTAATGCTACAATAGTAGCAGTAACTATAAAAATAGACTTGTTTCCTTTTTTCCTGCTCATAACTGCTAGCGCAAAGCGGTGTCTGTGACTTTAACATGCAGTAGGGAGTGGTGGAGGTTTTAACATCACGTTTACGTCTTTGAAAGTATTTTTGTGCAGAGATGACAACCTTATTGCCCTATAGCTCTCCTGTGAATACATTTTGGCTCGTGGCTGGTTTCCATTCCTGAGGCTCAAGTGTCTTTACTTCAGGCCTGAGTACATTATTTTGCTCCAAAAATAGGTTGATGAAGAGGGGGGGAAAACGTCATTAGAAGTTTAACTGCTTTTTGAATGTTGAAAAAACTAATTTAATTTGGCAAGAACCCTGATTAATATGCATCACAAGCTGTGGCATGAAAGAATTACCTGTTACTACATAAAAATAACTATTAGCAAGCCTTCTGAATAGGAAATGAAGAATCAGGAAAAAATAACCTTCAATAAAATGTTGCTTTTATCTCGGGAGAGAGTTTCTTCCTAGAGGAAGCACTATCTGCAGAGCAGTTATCAGTCTTTTGCTTTCCGTAGGTGGCAAAAATTTCTGAACCATGTGAATGGATTTTTGCGAATGACGACCAACACTCAAATTCCTCTGGCTGCCTTCTCGCTCTTATATGCTCATTACTTCAACTATTTGATCTCTTCAGCCCATAGATACTGCTGTGATGGTTTCTAAGTCATTGCTGAGATTATGGGAGCTAAGAAAAAAAGATCTATATAACCTCCACCAAAAAAGCAATAACAATTATTTAGGCAATAAATCTCCTTGGCTTCTGAGTCTCTTACCTTTTTTTCCACATTCTAGCTCTTCATGAGTGATAGCTCTTAGCCCTTGAGCTGACTTTTCTAAACAGAAACCAGGTAAAAGCTGACTCGTTTTTCCTTTCATTATGCTCAGGTGCCAAGACAGTGAAAATATTATTTTACTTGTATATGATCATATTACTGTTTTCTCATTCATATAAACCTTAGAATCACCCAAGAGTAAACGCAGACTATGAACATTCTTGAGATGTATAATTAATGATATACTCAGTAGAATAAGAACTGCAGTTGTTTGGGTTTTTTTTAAGCAAGAGAAAGACATAAATTTGATTCAGCATTGATTTTTGGAGAAGTGTGTTCCTTTGCTCAGTAATAATTTTAAGTAGGACGGTTTAATATAATGTCACTGTTTATGCATGGTAAGAGAAAATACCGTATAGATACGAGAACACAAAGAGGGAAAGACCGCATGGTAGCTGGATAACATCAGCTTGCTACCTGATACACAGTGTAGAGTCTTACCTGAAGATGTGGAAGTGAGTAAAGGAGGAACAAAAATTTTAGTAAGGACTAATGAAGACGGAAAAGTATTAAATATACTTAGGCTAAATATAGGTTTAGAAAATATATACATTTTTCACCCCTGCAAGAAAATCATCCTTCTTGGGAACAGTTATTGAATTTCTAGTCAATTGTCTCTGCAACAGATAAAGCAGGTTTGTGAGAGTCTTCATTAATCTCTACTGATGCATGTAACTCAAAATAGTAGTTGCCTTTTTTCCCAGTTTGCTTCTGCGAACGCTCTGGCCCTAGTCTTACCAAAATATGTGAAGAAAGTGTACGACCTCAGTTAGTTACGCATTTTCTCAAAGCTGAAGCACGTTTGATCACTTATTGTGGCAGCCAGAGGAATCACCCTGTGGAAGACCAAACCTTTGTTGACCAAAGTGACCACTGGAATGCCACATAGGTTGTCACATCTGTTTAGTTGGCTATTGATAGATAGCAAAGGGAAATAAAATAGGTGATTTGCTTTTTTCTAGTTCTGTTCACTTGATCAAGTAATTTGTCTTGCCTCAGCTGTTTTGAATCCTGGTTTCAATAAGCACCTGGTGAAAGATTACTAGCCTTCTAAGCTATATTTCTTTGGGAAAAAAAGGTGAGAAATTTTTTGAAAGACAGTCAGAACATGTGATGAGCAACAGAAAATGAACTCTAGACACCAAAATTAAGACCGATCGTGATTTTTTTTTTTTATGTCCTTCTTTTAATACCTCTCTAACAGTCTCCTCAAATCATATTTAATCCTTCTTTAAAGCCTGAAACTTTGAATAGATGTTATGTATGGAGTCATATTTGGCAGAACTTGGGTTAAGGCAAATCATCTCCTCTTACAAAATATGGGACTTTGAAAATGACAGAAATGTGCAGGAATTTAAATAAGACTTTTATATAAGTATGCCTTTAACAAAGTTAATTAAAAACATTTCTGGTTTATATACTGCTCTTGAAGATCTGGTTTGTGAGATCCTTCTATGAAAGGTCAGGAGGTTACTCAGAAATGAAGTATAGCTTTTCAGGCCTGGTTGTATTTTATAAAGTTTTTTCTGAAGTGCCAAATGACATTGAAAGTTCAGATGGCTTGAATGTTCAAAGAGATGGAAAATAATACTAGTTGATTTGATTCAATATTGTCTGGATTCATTGAATTACATATATTATCTTGGCATAATATCTGTAATCGTAGCCAAATAGTCTGTCAAGAGAAAATAGTTGTTTACGAATGTTTTCTTAAAATTGCTTCATGGCTTTTAAGTATTTTCTCAGGACTAAATAAACAGTAAGTGTGAAGACAGAGCTGAGGTTTTAAAGCATCATTAGAAGATTATTCATACTTTTGCAGGCAATCATTTCTGCCAACATTAAATTTTAACTGACCTCTTTTTGACGCTTCCTCTATATCCATCAACGGTCTTTAATATCTGGATACATTGGACTGGATATCTGTATTATGGGCTTTATATTTTTCTGATTTTATAGTATGATGAAGAGTCAGAATTATTTGCCACCTTACAGTATTTCAGCTTCAAATTTGTTTCTGCTTCCTAATTAGCCAACTGAAAAAAATATTGTAGATAACAGCTGCCAACTGCAGCATCCTAAAATAAAAAAAGATGCAAATTTAACATGCTTGCCTTCGTTGCATATCCTTACTGATGAAAAGAAACAGGGATTGTCATCCTGTTTCCATGAGTGATTCAAAATTGATAGTTTTGCCCCAAGATGAATTGTGTATGTATACACAATCAGAAACCAGTCTGTATCTTCTACTGTTTATACCCGAGTTTTACAGTTGTACAGCATTTCAGTAATTGCATGCGAGTATCCCGGTCTGTTACATTGCTGGGGCAGGAAGGTTGTATTTAGGTGTTCAGTCCAGGATATATATCTCTCTCTCTGTAAATATTTTAATCCTGTGACACTTACTATTATGTAGATTCTGTACGCGTTTCTGGGAGCTGTAGTTCCCGTGTATGTGTATTTATGTACGTAAGTCTTAATGTCATTTATTTGGGTTATGGTACAGTGTGCTTAGGCAGCACTTTTGAGCTAATAATCTAGGGAGACAGTTTGTGATTTGCAGATTAACATGTATCTAAGACAGTTAATAGGAGATGATGATCAGCACTTGAAAGCTGGCACATAGTGTTCGGTTCACCTGTGCTGGGGTGTGAAGTAACCGCTTACACAAGCAGGTCCTTGGAAGGGGCGTCTGGGTGTCCTCGCTGTGCGCGCAGGACGTAGTAAGCTCCCCTAGAAAGCCCTAACTAGCTTAGGGACCGTCTTTGGGAGACGATTCTGTCGCGAGGCCTGCAATCGTCACGTGAGCTGAGGTGCTCAAATTTGACGTATTTGTGTAAGCAGTGTTTAAAGCTGAGACTCTCGATTTAGTAATTTATTAATGAGGCCCTCCAACTTGAAGTAGCCAGAGTACATTAGCTCCCAGAGCTCTTTTCTTACTCTGACTTTGAAACGAGAGACATAGGAGGCTGCTTTTGTGAGTGGATGAAATGTCAATGAGGAATGTCACCAGGGCACTGCCGAAGGCTTGTCTTCTGGTACGGGGGATGATTCTGCTCTCTGCTCAGTTATGTCCGAAGCACCTGGAGCTTACAAGACGGGTGTCATTTGTTCTAGCAAATGTAAAACACAGTAATGCCAATTCCCAAGTGTGGTGTGTTTGGTTTTTTAAGGGAAAATTGATGCAGGTGTAAAATTAATGTCTGTAATAGCCCTGTTCATTGACTGAAATGCTCAGGCTGTCGTGGGCGGGGTGCACGAATGAATGGATATATGTATTAAATATACTGCTTTCTACTCTCATACACAAAGTTTGTTTCCTCTTCACATAAATATTGGGTGAGGCGTACAGGTCTTGATCACAGAAATGTCTGCTGAATTACCTTCGAGAGGTTTTATGTGCTCAAACTGAACTGCATAAGCAGGACTTTTCAGCAGTTTCCAGGTTTGTGCCTCCTTTGTCATTTTGTGTACCAGGGGTACAGGACGTAGAAAGGCCCCACATCAAACGACAGTAAGGGGTAGACCTGTCGTTTTAACGAAAGCTAGCCTCCCTCTTCGTGACTGAAGAGATTTCTGACTCCCAGCATGATATCCTGGGCCGCTGCCAAAATTTCTGTGGGTCCTGGTGAGGCCAGAGCTCGCACGCTGGCCGGCACTGCCACCTCTGAGCAGCTCTCGCCTGTTTGTGCGGGTTGCTTGGTGTGCGTGTAAACCCGACCCAGTCTGGTTTGGAAATGGGAAAATATAAGTGGCCCCACGAGCATTAACTGTAGGTCCTCAATCAACTAATTTCACCCGTATATCCCTTGGATTTGTGGAGATTAAGCAGCAAACTCTAAACCATCATTCCTCAATGCAAGGAAATTCTTTCTTCCTGATTTTTTTTATTTTTCTTCTGTTTCTCTGTGCATGTGTGCCTCCCAGAGTCATGTTCCTAAGTAGACTGATACTCAGAAATTACAGAGCTATTGTGAAAGAGCTTTGAGCAGTTTTTTTAGCTGAAAATGCAGTATTAGTGCTTCACTGGTTGTCCTTATAATTGAACTTGGGCTTTTATGAGAATTGGATCCTGTGCATTAAATAGCATAGCCTTTGATAAATATCGGTTTGTACATTGAAGCTTGCATGCCTTTTTATGCCTTTTGTGTGTTGGTAGAAAATTCATAACAAACTAGTTAATTAAAAAAAAACAAAGACCTTGTTCAAAAACACACTTTTATTGCTAGGCTTGTCTGTGAAATTCAGCAGTGCAGAAAATCGGGTGCAGGCTGTTGTGCTTTATTGCGAACGCTGACAGTTGTCTCTGTAATCTGGAACATGGGAAAAGGCAGCTTGACTTTTTCCAAAATCACGTTAACCGTTGACGATTACCATATCTTGCAAACATCCGCATGTGTTGGCTTTGACGTACGTCTCAGAATGAGCACCAGCTTTCTGCTAGGTATTTTCTGGCCTTTGGTACCTGTTGAAGTTTCTGTTGCTGTCTCTTCTTTCATGTCTTACCGGAACGGTATTCTGCACTACTTGCCCCACCTCTGTGGCAAAGAGTCCATCGTTTCAGGCCCTGTGGGAGAGATTTGGTTTTCTGCAAACCATTCTCTTCTCTCGGCCCCCATCCTTTCCACTTTCCAGCCGCCATGGCTGTTGAGAAGGGGAGCGCAGCCTTTCACAGGAGGGTTCGTGGTGGATCCATGTGAGAGGTGCTACCTGTAGTGTTTGCCGGTTGACATGTTGTTGTTTGTGTCACCCACGTATCCATGGTGCTCATCGGAAATATTTCAGGTTTCACTTTCTTGAGCCTATCAAGGCCCATCTACTGAAATAATCTCCTTACACTCTCTTATGTGTGAGTCATGGCTTGTGACAAGCAGATATACCATGCGGTGGATCATTTTCCATTTGCCTCCTCGCAGGTGATTAATAGTCGCTGTGGTAACCACGTAAAAAAGTTATTATTTGCCAGCAGTTACCCCACAGTGGTATTAGAGGTTTCCACTGTTTTCCCTTAACTCAGAATACACAGTATCTGTGGTAACGATGTGGTAATGTTTGGCGAATGTGGACGTTTTTAATTGCTTCAACTGGAGGCCTGGAACGATGTTAGCTCATCAGATCGCATACGTAGAAATGAAGCTTGGCCACAGATGAGTTCACGAAAAATGATTGCTCAGTAAAATCTAGAATTATTCTCTTCAGAACTGACAATGTGTTCCTGCTTTTGTTTTAAATCTAATGTTTATCACCCCTGCAAGGTATTTTTAAAAAAGGTTGTTCTGTTTGTTTACACGCTTTGGCCAGGCAGTGGACTGAGAGCGTGTGTAACAAGGTGTATCTGCTGGTCTAGACTTGGTCATCGTCTCTGTGGGTGTGCATTTTGAAAGGTCAGGCGCTTGATTGGAATATTTATTTGAGTTTGTTTTTTCCTATAGTGTTGTTCACAGCAGCACAGGGAGCTTAGCACAGGGGCTTGCGATACCCTTGGGGCTCCCCTGAACCTGCAGGAGACGCCAAACAGTCCATTTTGTGGGCTTGTCCATTACTTCCCTGTGATGGGCTTGATACTAGTGAAGTGCACTGAATACTGTCAGAATTGTCAAGGGGATTTGGGGTTTTGTGTTGGAGTAGTGAGCTTTGTGGTTGTTTTTAAAGACTTACGGCTGCAGGACAGATAATAGGTGAGCCTCGGGTAAAGTTCACGTTTATTAATTACTGCTCGTTCTTGTCAGCGAATGATCCACGTTTTTGCAGGTGATGTGGGTTGGATTGGTAGTGTATTTAATTATTGCTGAAGTTGCAATTAGTTACTGCAAACAGAGGAATAGTATTGATATCTATTTATTTCACCTGGCATTACCAGATGCTCTACTCAGCATACCCATTTTTCGGCTCTGTTTATTAGTAAGGCAGATAATTGCTTCAGGCAGTCTTGAGTAGAGAGGAGCCTAAACATACTTTTTTCAGGACAAAATACTGCTTTAGTTTCAGTTAGGAGATGATGGTTCCTGATGTGATTTATTAGAAAAATGGCAGCACCTGCAGACTGAACAGACTACTCCCAAATCAGAGTCCCATTGTAGAGGAGATTCTCGATCGTATTTGATGGATTCACCACTCTTCCACTTCTTGCAGATGCTAGCTGTTTTCATTTCCAGCTATATTAAAGTTGCTGCAAATGTATTTTGTGTATTCCTAATATCACTTTTCTATATGAGTAATTGCTGGCAGGGGAGAAGGTCCTTGGAGTATCATTTCAGTTACTGGAAATGTTGGAACCCTCAAGCTGTTCAGATATAACCTCCAAATCTGTGAGACAGTACTACAACTTTCAATCTCCTCTACTTGCAAAATTTGCTGCTTTATATGTCATTAAACCTGAAGTAGTTTGTTTGTTTCATTCCTTTCTGCTGTTGCAGCTTCAGCTCTTCTTCCCTTTGCCCTCCTCCCAATCCCCTACCATTATTTTCAGGGTATACAAAAATTAGCCCAGCATCCTACTTTTCCAAGCTGACTCAGATCCCTGAGTTTGGCAATCGTTTGCAAGGCTCTGCTCCAGAGATGTTGAGAGCAGTACCACATTCGTGAGTCCTGGATGTTGCTATGGTACTGATACTGAAAAACGAAAAACATAAGAGGGCAGAGGAGCTTGGGAAAATTTGTAGTAAAGTATAAATGCTTTTTAAAATAGACTTTTATCAAAACATAAACTTCAGCATAAATTTAACTCTTCACCTCATTCATCACCTTATATGTAACCTGAAATATTGCTGTCTTTGGGACTTATTTTGTCAACCTTTTCTTGAACTGCAGGGTTCTGGAGGGCAGGAAATAAGGTCTTTGCTCTCAATGTTCTCACCAAACATGGGTAGATACAGGAAGGGTTTCCCTTTACTGCCTGTGTACCCTGTCAGTTGTTTGAAGTGTTGCACAATGTGAATTAGCTGTTATAATGAAGTATATTACAGCCGTAAAGTTTGAATATATTTTCCCATAAATTAATTGTTCTGCGGAATGGCTCCCAGTTAAGAATTGGAGAACTGTTTTTAATAGACATTCAATATGGTAGTGTCTCTCTCTAATCTCATTTCATACTGTTAAAAGCTAATAATGTCTTAAAATAAGCATCTCTGAAATGCATATCATCTATATTTAGACTAATGCAAAACTGTGATTTTGCTTGTGTTGGTAGTCATTGTTGACCTTGCAGTATAACAATAAAACTGAGTGCTCTTGATGATTATAAAACAGTTCCAGAAGCGAGGACCTGAACAACCTCCTGCCTGCCTTGTTCCAATCACCGGTCCTTCACCGCGCTGCTCTGGAAGGACCCAGCCCGTCCTGATGGTTTCTGGCATCGCACAGACAATAAGGACATCTATTAGGAGAAAAGTGTAATGTGCACAATAAATAAAAAGAAGAGAGGCATTTTCAAAAACGCTTCAGAGACTTTGGAATTTGTGAGCAATGGCACGTTTGCGTTGCCTGGAAGTTGCTATGGGTACTGATGTTGAAAGCCAAACACACAGAGGGCAGACCTTAGGGACGTAAGTCCCATTTCAAATCCTGTAAGAATTAGCGTTCCTTAAATCTGCTTGGATGCTTTTGAAAAATCATCCCTCAAAAGGATTCTTTGCCGAAGTGCTCTCCAGGTTCATCCTGTCAGCAGCGCCACTGTGATTTAACCAGCCCTTCTTCTGCCTTCACTTACCCAAAAAAAGCATTCCTTCCAAAGACCTGAAAGCTCCCTGGCTTCCTCTGTCAGCCCTTTGCTCTGCTGCTCTTGTAGCATGGATCAGAGAATTAAATAAAACGTATGCTCAGCAGCTATGTGGTTCCTTCTTTCCTTCCCATTCTTCACATACTATCTGCTAGGACTGTGTCTTTTTGAGACAGGTATTTTGGTTTTGTACATCTGAAACAACCGTCTCACTGCTACGTTAGCATTGTTGAAGCAGGTAGCAGTTAAGCTGCAGCTGTCTCAAATAGCGCATTCCGCATGTCCGCAGCATTGCAAATATTTAATAAACCTGTTAATAATACATTCCAAACCATACTGAGAGGCTGTGGAGATTCATCAGGATTTATGCTACCTGTGGTGCTAACGAATTCAGTTGACATTACACACTGAGACACGCGCGTAAGCACGCACTCAATTTTAAAATATATACATAATTTCTGATTTATCACAGCAGTGTTGTACATTAGGAGAGAACATTTTCAAAGGATTATTCTCCTCCTTGAAGGGATAAATTCTCTTGACTTTCAGTCTTGTGCCTTTCTGTATTCTGGCAACTGTTGTAATCAACCAGCAGCATATTCTTTTTCACATCATCTTGTTTGGATAGCAGTGGACAGCACAGAATTCATTAAAATCAAACAGCCGAATGCTGGTGGAACATAATGAGGCTATCACTCACATGGCGGGTTTCTTCCTGTGAGGTGGGGTATATTGTGTATATAGTAAGCTGCGTATATGTAGAGGAGTTTTGGTGGCTGATTTATGTCTTACTTGGCAAACTGTCTAGGTTAAGTATCATATTCTAGAACCTTGTTAATATAGCTAGAGAAAACAGACTTACTTAGCCATTGTGAATTTATGCAGCAAGGATATATCCCCTGTGATTTTTTTACAAGCAGAATGATTTTACTCTACCACTCCTTCTTGAGCTTTCAAGCACCGTGGCCAGGCTAGGGCTGCTTTACACCCAAACTGAAGAGGTTGTGGTAACGAAGCTAACGTGGGTTTCAACTAGTCCAGAATACGAGCAAAGTGAGCTCATTCAGTCTGCAGAATTTTCTGGGGCATCCCCAAGCCAGTGTAGCAGTGTTGTTGTTCAGAATGATTTCACTGACTTCTTGCTAGAGGTCCATTACCTCTTGTTCGCTCGTCAAGAGGAGGAACTCAACTGAGTACGTACACGTCACTCGGAAAACATTCCAGGATCCACTATCGGGATGCTCTGTCTTGACCTACAACTCAAATAGCCCCGTCAGGCGCTGCATCTTTTCAAAGTAAAACAGAAGAAAAGTGTTGAACGTTCAGATTGAATAACTAAATGCTGAGAAATGAGAATTTCAAAAACTGAGATTGACTGCAGCCCTCTTGTGGCGTGTGCTTCTGAGCAAGAGAACAAACGTTGTGTTTTGGCAGTCTGCTCTTTCCTTTACTTAGAATGACAAACTTTAACAACATATTTCATGCTTTTTCCTTTCAAATGAAGGAAAGAAAAAATATGTCAGGATGGAGAGCTTTTGCTGGCAGAGCTCTGAGTTGGTTCTGTTGTGCAAGAAGCTATGAAGGAATAAAGCAAGTTCCACAATCTGCAACATTCTCTGGAAGAGCCTAAGAGGGGTGAACCTGTGGGAATGAACTGAGTTTCCTCCTATGAGAAAGCTGGAATTTGCAAGTATCTGGGTATAATTCCAGAAATGATGGTTTCGTTTTCAAAAGTTTTCAAATTTTTCAAAAATTCTTTTACAGTTGTTATCTTAACATTGTTTTCCCAAAATATTTTGCTATCCAGAAACACATTCCTAAAATATTTTATTTCTTTAATAGAAGAGTTGTGGCAAATATGAAAAGATGGAAGTAGGGGAGGTAGCTTAAAGAAGTAAGAGGGGTTTGAAGATGTATACTGACAGCAGATTCTCAAATCTGTATCTTATAAATACAATAATGTGGTTTATATCTATGAGTAATCCAGACTACGCTTTAGGAAATGATGCTATATCAAACGGGATATTTGAACGTGATTACATAATCTTCTAGCTCTCAGATTTCAATCTTTAAAAAAACCCAAACCAACAAACAAAAGACAACAGGTTTTCTTCTAATTTTCAAGTGATATGTTTCTTTGACTTTTGTTACTAAATTGTACTTCTACTTTATGGAGCAGAAATGTCCTGTTGCCTTTTCTTCCATGGAATTTGATATGTCTGTCTGGATTTAGACAAAAATCGAGAGGCGTTATCTTGAAAAGGAATACCAGCATAGTTTTAATCCCAGAAGTATGACACTTCACAAAAATCTTTTTCCAAAAAAAAACCCCAACCAAAAAACCCAACAAAACAAAACCCCCACACATTAAGAAACCAATTATAAACAAATAAGAACATGAGCAATATGCTGGTCAGTCTTTTGTCACAAGATAAACAAAGGCTATTGAGAACTGCATGTAAAATATATTTTGTCTGCTACTTAGCACAGGCTGTAGCTAAAATGGAAAATTCTGTAGAGCTGAATGATAGCACTAAGTGAATTGGCATTTGCACTTAGTTTTCCAGTGGTTTGGTGGTATTAATAATGCAGGAGGACAGGATATCCTTCAACTAAGTCAGTATGAAAAAAGGTTTTCATTAGCATTAGAATGAACTCGGAGAACTAGGTATTCTTACTCACTGGGAAAAAAGGTTTGAGGAAGCAAATTTCAGGTTTGAAAATGTTTGGTGAATTTTGGAGAGTATCTAAATGTGACTATTATCAGAAACTGGTTTTAGTGTAGTGTAGGGATAAAGTATCTTTCTCAGGCTGTTGTTGTAATTCATAAGATGTTATTTTCAGCAGTGTTTATTATACAGAAGAATGTTCAGAACCAGATAAATACACTAGGGAGCCTGGTTAAATAGGAATAAACCAAAGGAGTTACTTAAAGTTACAAGAGAAACAAAATGCTGACATAGATGAGATAAATTATTCTTTCTGTTGTTTTTCCATAATAGTCTACTTTGGTTAAAACCAACGAGCTGTAACTACTATATTTGTGGGCAAATTTAGATGAAGTTTACAAATGTTCTGATTTATCAACCAAGGTAAAATGAGACTGAAGCAGTCCAACCTGGAGGAGCTGATGCTTATCAGCAGAACCTTGGAGCTGAGAGAGATTAATTGAAAGCCATCAGATGCAGGTTGATGACAATGGATAGACAAGGAAGCAGCTTATAATTGATGTCACTGCAGACCACAGAGCATTTGTCAGAATGGTCAAATTAGTCCAGCCTTCGGAACAGAGTATGCGTTTCTGCTAAGATGGAGATGACCATCTGGCAGCCTACAGCAACTTTGGAATTTGCTGCCTTTGCTGGTGTACCCCATCCTGAACAATGTGCTTAGATTTTAGCCTAGTGCCCTGCTGCGTCTTTATCAGCCAATAATATCTTTTAGGTGAATTACCGTACATACTATTACACAGTAGCTCAAGATCATCAAAATTCTTAGTCTTTTCCGCATACTCGGTTAGAACAGTATCAGGATCTTTTTGAAGGATGTCCTCCTACACCTCCCTGCAGTAAACGCTCCAAATACGCTTTCATGTAATCCTTCTTCATAAAATTATTGAGGTTCTGTCCTCTGCATGTCCTGATGCCCGTGCCTCAGATAGGCCTGAAAGAGTATCCTAAGTGGCCTCGACAATTCTGCGGAAGACATAGTTAATTCTTTAAGGTTCCTTCTCTCTTATGTCAGTCCATCCTTGTTTCTATCTTCATCTGAGAGCAGAGGGAAGAAACTCCGTCAACTCTGAAGTTCGAGAGAATTAAGAAAAGTCAAGCCTTCCTGATTTTGTCTTTTGGACATTTCTTCTTTCTACTCTCTGTGCACTCTCCACCACAGTCTTGCTCTGGCACTGACTATGGTGCAATTAATTACTAGCCATTTCTGTGTATTACGCTCAGCTTGTTCTCCTCTTGAAAGGAGCCATAATTTGGATAAGCCCCTCTCTGAAGCAGGAAAAACATGATGCTTTGCTAAACTTCCCTCAGCAGAGTCACTCCCCAGCAGGTGCTTGTCAGAAGGACCCTTCTGCAGCCTCTGTGAGACTTCTGCTCCGTCCACCTCCACCCCAGGCAGCCCTCGTTGCGCTGATGCCTGGCAGCTGCCCAGGACGATTATGTTTGAATCCTGTGTACCGGATCAGGTTTCTTGCCACGCGACAGACACTTGTGATAGTAACATTTCCAACTCAACGTTACTTTTATTGTTCAGTATAAATAACGCACCCCATATATGACATTTTGAGTGAAATTCAATTAGCAAGCTTAGGAGTAAGGTTGGTTGAGTTCAGTGGTTTCCCTTTGTTTACCAAGGGAGCCTGGTGGAGGTTACGCAGTAGAGGCAGCTTTGGGGTGCTGTACTCTGCTTTACAAATAGTCGTGAATAAAAGGTCCCTTCGGCCAAACTTGTGTTCTGGATGACAGCCGGCCAGCTGGTGGCTCGCAACGGAATTTGCTTCGAGTGCGTTATGTGCTTGAATGATCATATCTACCAGATTTGAAGGCAGATCCGTGTTGAGTAAAGCTGCTTGAGGACGTGTGAATACAGCTCGGTGAGGGACAGGAAGGTCCGTACCAGAACCTTCAATGGCATGCGGGGCAGAGTGCAGAGACCTGGGGTAAGGTGTCCAGCTGTAGCTTTTCCGTGATTTTTTTTTTGTCTGGGCTTGGAAATAAATGACTGTAACACCAAGTCTGGAAAGGAAGAACAAATAAGCCTCCGTTAGCAAACAAACAACAGGTAGTCGTCTTGCTGACCAAAGATGAAATTTGGTCCAAAATTTTGAGCCCAAGAGTTGCAGATGTGAGTGGAACTTAATCCCAGAATTGTAAACTCCTTTAAGTATCTCAACAGGGAGGGAAATGGCAAAGTTGTTTTTATCAGACCTGTGCCCCAGCTTTTGCAGTACCTCAGTACTGCTCCGTCTTCGTGTACTGTGAGAACAGAAACATCTTACGGCGTTTTTTAAAATTATGACAGTTCTGTCTTATTTCGGCACAAGGTAGGAGTTCCTTTGCAGGAATTTCAGTGGCCTTTAGTGCAAGGTTAGGTTAAGATAACTTTAAGTGTCTGTTTTGGCCTTCAGATCTCTGGCAGAATCCCTCCCTTGTTGAAGCTGGTAGAAAATTTCATACTGACTACTGGAAAGGCGATTGGATGTGTTGTTGCACAAGACAAAAAAAATTGTATAATGTTTATCTACAAGAATGTTTAAAATTCTGGTGTTTCACGTAGATATTGATGTGTTTATTCTAAATTTCAGTGAGGCTTCTGCTGCGTAACTGTCTTGTATGTCGGGATAGGTAGTATGACTTGAAGAAAAGGTGATATAAAGGAGGTGAGAGAAAGTCAGTATTTAGCTGTGTCTGTTGAATGCTCATTTAACTTGGTTAGACGGGATGCCTGTGAGCTGTCTCTCCAGTAACTGAAAGGTGCATTCGCTTTACGTGCAAAACATCAGAAAAAAGCATCAAAACACAGAAGAGGTGAAGATGAGTGGGAAATGCTACTCATCCGTTGAACGGAAACTTGATGTTAAATAAGATCTTCTTATGTTTCACCATTTGAAACACAGTAAGAGTTCTAGGAACTAATTATCCAGCAATGGATGATGACATGGAAATATATTAAATATACATAGATAGCTAACCATGAATACTTGATGCATGCAAAAGAAGAGTCTAGTTAATTTTTAGGTAAATTAAGCAACACCGAAAGTGGCAATATAATAAGCAACAACACTGTTTTGCATTTGAATAGAACAAAGCAGCAAATTCACACTTGAAATAGTCTTTCTTCTGAAATTGTCTTTTCCCAAGTAGCTATTTTAGTGTATGTTTTATTCACAGTAAAACCGTGCCCTTCATAGGTATCGTCCTGTCTAGAGACAATCAGACAAGCTAGCTTTTTAAAAGCTAATTTAAATCTTTGGAAGCTAATTTAAATCTTTGGTGGGCGTCATGTCTATGTTGCTGCTTTTAATGATCAGAGGGAGCAGTGCTGAATGAGCGTGAAAGGCAGGCATAGTTAATGCTAAGACTGTGTAAGGACGAGCTTATTTCCCAAACTTGGTGGAAGTAATAAAAAGGGGTGCTCCCTTCCGGGGGAGTAGGAATGTCGGGTGTGGACTGGGCTGGCAGAGGTGAGGATGCTCCAAGTGCAGGCTCAGCTGCACCACGCTGCTTCCTTGGGGGAGCAGCTCCAGCATGAATTCAGCCGAGAGGCAGCCTGTTACCGGGAAGGTGGGAAACTCGCTTGTGGGCACTGAGTGTAGAAGAAAAACTGAGGGGGAGTGGGGAGAAGGAAAAGGTTGAAAAAGAAGGTGCATTTATCTTTAGCCTTCTGCAGCAGATTGCTTGATAGATGGCAGCGCTTAGCCTGACTCTTTACGCATGGTTTATTTATGCTGCTCCTGTTACTTCATTTCAGAATTGTCCATGGATATATAAAATGTTCAGACCTAGATTATGTATAGAGCTTTTAAAACTCTTTCGGAGCGCTTCTTTGAGGGTGAGGGAGGAGGGTATTAAAGCAGTTATTAAATGTATATTACTATGTACTGGTAAACAAACTTCAGAAACTGTTAAAGAACAGATGCCTTTGGCACGTTTCAGTGGTAAGCATATGGCTATTCAATTTTGAAATACAAATCCCGAAGCATTTAGGTCACTGCCTGTCAAACCGTTTGTCATGGCAGAGGGTTCAGCTTGGAGCTGCGAATTCAGTCCTGTTCCTTCTTTCTCATCTACTGTTGAATTTGATTAGTTGAGCCACCACTCACCTTCCTGTAAGACAGAAGTCCTTAACCGGCAGTAAACGTGCCGCCGGAGGCATGCAGGGCACAGTCCTTTACCTCTCTGTTGTACACTGCTGTGTATGATGAAGGTTTGAGTATCGTTGGAATGGCTGAGGACAAGTGTTTATGTTAGGGATAACTTAAAAAAAAAAATTAGACACATCAACTGATAATGCCCAAAATAAGAATATACCCTTGTGTGCAAAGTTTGCGGATGAGGCTTTAACGCTTGAGCTGCAAGTCAAAATGACAAAACTCTAATTTTTTTTCCTTAACTTGTTTCCAAATCTACAACTTTCACGTGGAGTTCAGGTTTAAAATGAATTAATAATTTTACTTTATAAATGTCTGAGAAACAGAATCAGAAAAATCATAGTGAATTAGCTTTGTAGTTGCTAATGATCACTGCTTTTATGAATGGAAAGCTCTAAGGCTTCGTCATTGGCATTACAAAATTTGAGCCTTCTTTCACAGATCAGGTTTGGGCTTTGAATTCAAAAGCTAATGCAAAACTGAATATTTGAAGGCCTAATGTATTCTTCAGCGGTGAGGCCAGATTTCTTTATTACCTGCCAGCATCCCATATCACTAAATCTGAAGGGACCGTTTTGTTCCATTTGTTGGGGGACTGGTAGTTTTGTTTGGATGAAACCAACAATGAAAGCAAAACGAGAGAGAGAAAAAACATTATAATGCTTGGAAAATTTGACAGTCAGAAGTCAGCAAACATCACAAAGCTGCCTGTGGAATCTTAATTTGGCTTTCTTACATGTATATATGAGATGATCTGGTCTTTAGCTAAATGATTGCCTGCCGTTCTCGCCACACACACGTCCTCGGCCTCATTGAGCACTCACTGAAGGAATAAATTTTAAATATTTTGTTTTCCCCTCGTCTTCAGTGTGTGGCCTCAGGGCTTATGTGCTGCACTATTCAAGCTCTTCTCTGAAAACACCATTTCCATATCAGCATCTCTGCTGCTTGCCGCTCTGGTACTAGAGCGCTTCCTGATCTCAAAGGAATTTATTTTCACTAGACCTGTGTTTCTCATGTGTGTGGGAAATGGAAGTGCAGCAAGACTAAGGTCAGGTCTGCTGCCTGCTTTTAGAGACCTATGGGCTTGTTTTTCAGTCGTAGCGCTTTCCATGCGCCTTGCAGCTGGAGACGCTCAGCAGCAGCATAAAACCGACCCAAGAAACTTCCAGTCAGCCAAACCAGAAGATGAGAGGTTAAAATCTGTTTATGAAATGGGCAGAAATAGCGTACAGTTCTCTTGGGTTTTATTTAGCATTGACTGGTTTGAGACTCAACTGCCTGAAGTTGAACTTGTCCTGTGTCCTCCCCCCCGACTCTGTTTTGTTTGTTGGAGACCTTCTGGTCCTGCAGCGAATGAAGCAAAGCTCCTGCACTCTGGTGTTACACAACCCCGATTCACTGCAAATTCCAGTCCTGGGGCAAAGTTAGGATATCATCACGGAACTAAAGATAATAGCCATTATATTAGAGGCAGAGGCAACCTTAGATCTGGCATTTTCCTGCATCTGAGTATTGAACTTTACAACCTAATGTTCTTTACTACTGAAGTATTTTATGTTACTCTGCAATGTTTTTAAACACTGAATCAACAGTGGGTTGCCAAATCAGAGCTATTAAAAAGTCGTCCCCTTTGCATTTGAAGCGGCTTCCTTCCCCGTGCTGCACGGGTGGTCACACGCAGGAGCGGTAAGGGAACGTAGCATGATCGTTTACACATGGGGAATGGTGCATGAACTGAAGGCTGGAAGTTGGGAATACTCAATAAGGACAGATTCTTCTTAAATTTCAGCTGTAAACTCTATAAATTGTTTGCTAAGCATGTGCAAAATTAAGATTCTTCAAAGGCTTTTAGTTGTTGGCCAAATTTGGGATGTTTTCTTGGAAGTTGGCAAAAGACATATTACTGACACAAATACCATCTCCTGCCAAACTTCAAGTCCCAGTTCCAAGGCTTAGGGATGCTAGTCCTTTCCAAAGAAGAAACCATCTGAATTTTTTTTGGTGACTTTTTAAGTAACAAAAACATTTTTCCATAGCCTCAGTCTTTGATATAGCTGACTGGCTTTAGCTGAGATTGTGGTGCCCCTTCTTCCTTCAAAAAAAATCAATCTGAGGCTGAAAGAGCCTGGAAATTTAAACCACTTCAGTCCAAGTGGTTTAGACTTGACGTTGTACGTAGCAATTACAGTAGGGTCTTGTAATTAAAGAGCTGGGAAATTGTGCTGTGGAGGTAGTAAGTCTGCTTTATAGTAAAAGAAATCGGCTGTTGTCATCTGAGTTGTTTCATACTAGCATAAAATTGGTGTTCAGGAACTGTATTTTTAGACCAAATAGCCCAAGCTGGACTGGACAACTTGTCCTGCTTTGATTTTTGCTTGATCAGGAGAATGCGCGATATGTTGGCATTGCACTGTGCAGACTCAATCCAACCATCTAAGGCTAGTTTGTTAGGATATCGTCTTGCAATGTGAAACGTCTTTTCGTGAAAAGAATGCAAAGAATTTTGTTACTAATAACGTCTTACCCTTTATGGGTAAAGTTATTTTACTCCCTTCCAAGATGAATGCAGCTCTCACCGACTTGAGAGCTCCTCACCAGTGAGGATCTGCTGCTTTCCTGCCTGCTCTTGCAAGGGATGAATCCCGAATCCTTAGCTGGGGTGAATTACCTTAGCTCTGCTGAAATACGTAAAGCTTTGCCGATTTGCATCCAGTCAAATATTTGCATTTCTTTTAGCTAGAATGTTTGGGTTTGCAGTTGGAAGTTCAGGATTTTATTTCCCGGCTGAACTTTAGTAAAAATAAACTGGGACGCGGTCCTTAAAGTCAGTTTGCTTCTCAGCAAGTTGCACAACTGGGGTGGAGGGGACAGGGGTGATTATTAGTCCACCCAAAAGCTTTGAAACCAACCAGAGAGTTTTATATGCATGTAAACCAGCAACTGCCACCGGGGGAAAATACAGGAAAAGGATTGTTTTTCAACGGGAGGATGTCTTTTATATGATTCACCATTTGGCCTGTGAATCCTTGTGTCATAGCAGTGGTCGTGGGGGGAAGGAGCAGCTCTGCGATGCCAAAGCAGAGAGCCGGGGAGGTGGACGAAGCTGTTTTATTTTGACGGCAATGCCAGCTCGAGTGCTGCAGCTTTAACCTAAAGCAGCAGGGCAATCAGACCAGTTGACAAAAGAAAATAATTGATTCTTACAGATACAAGTAGGCACCTGACTCAGTGTGGTAGATCTGAAAAGACCACGGGGTGTTTAACTTCGTGGCTTTTGGGAGAGGTGGGCACCTGACAAGTCCAGGTCTCTGCAAAACCTCCTCCTTGCACTCATGCGTTCCTTGGTATAATAATAAAATAAATTGGTAAATCTGGCATGTTGGCCATTTTCTGGGATACTGTTCTTTCTTTCTCCAACATCTCCTGAAATTTGGTATCTGTATATGGGCAGAGGTTGCTGAGAATTTAATGGTTTATTTGTATTCATCGAGGAAAAAACATGAATTCATTAGAAGTCAGCTTGAATATTAGGTGTCGGACATTGCTGTTTTTAAATTGCTTGTGCCTTGTTGATACAATTCATTATAAATATTTAACAAGAAACAGCTAAACATTTTTCTTTTGTTAAAGTATCTTTTAGGTTTTGGGGGGTTTTTGGTTTTTTCTAAAGCTTAACAAAAGCAGTATGCTTGGTATAAAATAAATTCAGTAAAATACTGGTAGTCTCCATTTCCAGATTAGTCTGTCTCTTGAAAATGACTGTGTTAGTAATAGTAAAAGATAAGAGATTTACCAGCATTTATAGAGATTCATCACTAGTTTTTGTTTTATGTATGCTCTTTCATATACAAATATTACAGATATTGTATGATTTAATTCCTGTTTCGTTTTTTAAACAACAGGAGTAAGAACAAAAGAAACTAAATGTTCCACTAAATGTGGCTGTTATCCTGTATTTAAAACTACTTAACTTGAAATTAATAAGCCAGCAGTGGCCTGTGTGTTGTAATGACCATAATAAAGAAATGGTTTTGATAACATCATGACATGGTTTATGGCACGTTGTACTTCATGCGAGACAAGATCGTTCTAAAATTGTCAAATATCCTCCTCACCCCAGAAAAAAACAAACAAAACCCCTTAGACAGAAACACAGTAACTTTTTTTTGTACTTTCTTGAGATTGTTTGGTAGCCTTACCAGCAGTTGCAATTTTAGCGATGTTGATGCAAGAGGTTGCACAATGGCAATTTAACACATGAACACTTTAAAAGGAGCCGTCAAAGCTGAACCTCTGGGTGCAGCCAACTTCACAGAAACCATGGAAGCCCACCTGCCTGCCGGCATGGTCTTAGGAGCAAGCGCCTTTCCTCTCTACCGTCCCAAGAGTTTAACTAAGCAGAATTATTTTCAGGAGATTGTTTTTAAGATTTAAACAGTAATTATTTGTATCTGTAATCCCAGGTCTTTCACCCGTGGTGACTGTTGTTCTAGAAATTTAAGAAATCAGTTCGTTTTGTGCTGACTGCTATAGCTTCTCTGAGAACATCTGAGGAATTGAAACTCCTGAGGAAATACGCAGTCAGATGTAATAAGTGAATATAAAACCAAATGTATTTTTTGAAAGACAAAAAAAGACAGGCTAACTCCTCCTTGTAAACAGTAATAACCTTTCTTCTCCTCTGAATTTCCAAAAAAACCCACTTTTTTGTTTTTCTTTGTTGGCTGGAGCTTGAAATTGAAAGCCTCAGCCAGGGAAGGGTTTCCTTGGAAGGAAGGTCCATTAATCCATCAGAGGTTTTGATACAGTTTCTTACATGAAGATTTGTTTGGGAACCTGACTTTTTGCCAGTTTCAATTCTATTTAGCCTCCTGTCCTCTTTTCTGTCGTTTTCCTGAAAAGGGAACATAAGTGTTTGGTCAAGTGAAAGCTTCTATTTGGTGGTTTCTTGAATTAGGTCTTGCTTCCCCCGCTCTCCCACTCCACGCAGCTTTTTCTTCGTGACTCACGCTAATTTGCAGATAGTAAAAGTATTGGCATCTACAGATTCGCCCTTCGCCACTACTGACTTTCTTCCAGGACTGATTTAAAACCGAAATGGAGCGTATCTGTGAGGCCCTCTGCAAATCGTGGCTGGGTCTCCACCTCTTAGCAACTCGTGTGAAGTCTGACTCGTCCTGGGGGGATTGTTCTGTTTTCTTTTTTTTTTTATACGGCACCAGTTCTTTCTCCATTCCACTGGAATTTGAAACACTGAACAAAAGAGCTTACAGTGCAAATAAAAAGGCAAGGGGCATCAGGTAGAGTACTGCAAAGGGATGGGCTAACAGCAGGTCTCCCTGCGCCCTGTGAAGACTTCAGGAACCACAGCACTGTCCGCGGAAATTGTGGTTGAGAGTTTATACGGAAATCCAAGCAAAGGATGGGATTTGAGCAGGCGCTGCAGAGTAGTGGTGTGGGTCTTTTAGAGGAAAGTGACTCTTTAGACAAAATCCGATGGTCAGTGCACTTAGTATCCAAACTCCTTCGGCAGCTGCTGCAGGGAGAGATGCAAGAAATAAAGAAATTGTGGAATAATAACCAGCCCAACTAGGAATCCCCTAAAGAAGTAAATGCTCGGAGTCTGCTGCTGTGTGCTGCCTAGATCATTACTGGTTTGCTACAGAGAGAGACGTAGATTTGTACACGTTACAAGTCTGTGTTTAGCAAAATTTGCTTTTGTGGGCTGTGGCAGTGAGATTGTGGGCAGACGGAGTGGAGGGACACGTTCTGCAGCCCCGTAGTGTTGTGTGCTGAGTATGTGGGAAATGGCTCAGCTGAACAATTGATATTTTCAGTAAAATAGCTGCCAAATGTCTACCAGAGGCTAGCAAAACTGTTCATGAGATCCTGATCCTTTAACTGTGGGAGCCTTGTGAAACGTCGGTTCTCCCATCACTAATTACAGCCCTGTAGCAAAAACGACATATCTGCTTTTTTTGTGCATCTAGTTTTTACTCTATTCTTTTGTTACCTTAAATGGGACTTCAGTATTCATGTATTGTCTGGTTTTATTCAGTCTTAATTCCTTTGAGTTTAGTTTTTTTGGAGGGTTCCCATTATTGATGCATTGAAGAATATCATGGACAGAGGTTACCAAAAAAGGGTGTGACTTGGGAGTGGAGTAAATTTAGCACATCCACATTTTATTAAATTTATGACTCATAAAATGCTCAATATTTCACAGAATAGCCAACTGACCCTCATTTTGCTTGTGCTGATGGATGTCCTGAAGTTTTGCCAAATAGTTTTGGAATTATATCCTCCAGAAAATGTTATTGCCTATTAAAAGCTTGAATGTGACCTTTTCTCCTTTCTCTTCTTTCTGACCTCTGTCTCTGGACACATCCCATATTGAAATTCTTTTTCTCCTCTGTCCATTTGGCAGAAGGATTCCACCCCCTGCACACCCTCTGGTGTGTTTTAGTACATGTAAAAATGGACATTTTTGCATGCAGCACCATCTTCAGAGTGACATCTGTCTTTCTGTATTATCTTTGTTTCTGCATTATCTTTGTTTCTGCATCTGGACAATCCGATACTTTCACATATGGGTATTTGTAACAAGCTTCAGCTCCTCAACCAAAAGCTGTTTAATTATTAAGGGGTGTTTTGAAATCTTGTTATGAAATGTTCCATTTTGTTTTATTTTTTCCCATACAGCTGTTGATATTGTAAACTGCACATTTGCAGGGATGCGTGTGTCTGCAGCATATGATGCTGTCAGCTTCTTAGTAGTTTTTCCTGTTTATGGACCGGAGAACGTTTCAGATGGAGAAGACCAGCTGGAGGGAGAGCAATGTCAGCATACCCTACTGGGATTTTGATCGCGCTAAATTCTGTTAATAAAATTCAGGGTCTGTGTATCAACATAGAATAGCTTGGAAATGTTATATAAACAATTTCCAGTGAGGACTGAGGGTCTGTGAGATGCAACTTTAAAAGTATTATTGTTTTTTAAATCTTTTCATTTCAGAACTGTGAAAAAGCTAAGATTTTCCCAGCATTGCTGGCAGATTTTTAAAAACGAAGATTTAGGGGTCTTTTTTGGTAAATGTTAGAGGTAATACTTTTAATCATGAGCTAAGCCAAATGTATCAAAATAACCTTTAGTGCTGGTTTTAAAAATTATAGCACTGAAGACAGGTGGGGTTACAGCAAACTCTGTAGGTAGGCGCACGCAGATGTAGTTCCCAAAATGGCTTTGTATGTATGCGCTCACCTGACCTGTGTCCTGTTGCAGCGACCGCACGTGCAAACAAAAAGTGACGTCAGATTTGTATTCCTCGTGCAATAATCAAATATATATGTGAGGAGAGAAGAACGCCTCATATAATGCTCTGCTGTGTAATGCGGTGCTTCTCCTACTTACTGTCTCAGCAATCACCTTTGGGCACTCCATGGCTTCCCCTGCTTGCGCAGAATGTGGTTTGTGGATTGCAGGAAATAAGGAGAAACGAAAGATGGAGCTGGCGCAGGGAGAAGGAACAAGGGTACACAGAGGGGTTGCAAACTGTTCAAGACACTGGTGACTGCGTATGAATAAACAGGTACGAGAGGTTAAAGGAGGTTCTTTAAATTTTAGGTCCTAATCTAGCAATTTCTTTTGTGGTCAAGGGACTGCACGAATACATGGGGCAAGCTATGCGCATCTGATTTCAGGACTGTTAGTACATTAGGCTTCTGAGAATAAAAATAAAGCAATTTATATGAAAACCAAACAGCATTCATGATGTAATTCATCTTCTGCGGGCATCTTCTTTCTTTCAAACATGTTGAAACACAATATATTTTTATTAGTTACCCTGTCAACTAAAAAAACATGCTTGAGTTTTGTGTTATTGTATTTTTCCTCCAAATGTGTTTTGCACATTTAATAGAATGCTCTCAGTAGTCGCTTTCTGTCCGATTTGAATCATTTTTTACTCTAAAACTACAGGAATAAAAAGGTTCAACTTGCTTTTTTAAGACATGTAGGTGTACAGAAGTAGCTACATATGTATGTAGTTTTTCAGATCAGGTGTTGATATTTTTAATAGTAAACATTAAAAACTCAAGTTGCATTCTTTTTTAGGCTCTAATTTAGTAGGCTTTTGGTTTATGGAAAAAATACTTCCAGAATGCCAGAGTAGGTTATATTTGTCAGTGCTTTTTTCTCTAAAACAAAATCAGCCGTCTTTTTCTGTAGAAGCTGGATTGGGGTCTTTTTCACACGCAGGATATTCAGTGCTACGATGTGGTTAAGGACTGCAGGTTTTTGACCTAACCAAATACAAGTCAATCATCTTCATTTCAGAATAGCTGCATTTTTTTTTTTTCCAAATAGCCCCTTTTCTTTCTATTTTGGAGTGGAATATAAAAATAACTCTTATGAAACCTTGGTTGATGTCCTCTCTAAACGTGTGAGGTTAACATTGAGTTGCAATTTTATGCATGAAACAAGAAGCGAACATACCGTTTAGTTGCGTGATCGTGTTTCCACTTAAGAAATGGAAAAATACAAACTCAAGTTCTGTTTGAATAAGGGATCCTTAAGCTGTTGATTACTTTAGTTAAGCAACAGAAAAAAGTGGATCTGCTACACACAGAAGCTCATTTTCAGAATCAGGCGGTGAAACACCAGGGGAACTATGTAAAAATCCGAACCAAACTTTTCAGCAACCAGCCTGGGTATTTTTAAAGGTAAGTCATGTCCTCTGTCCTAGTAGGAGCCTCCCTGGAACAACCCACTGGACTGTTCTGAGATTCATCCATAAACCCGAAAGTTGTTGTAATGAATCGCATTATGATAACCTTCTGCAGGTCCCAACCGGGACCAAAATGTTTGAGTCATACCTGCCAAACACAGTGAATGCATGATAAACGTGCAAAAAGATAGGAATCCTTCCTAAAAGGAAAAATATTTTCGTACAGAATTTTGCTCATTTTGCACATAGTGGGAGTATTCCCGAAATACAGCATGAAACATCTTCGAGCTTTTCACACTTCGGAGATTCAGGGAGGTGGGTGGGAGAGGAGGGATGGAGGTAACTCCCGTGCGGTGTTGCCAGTAGCGTGCCTGCCGCGCAGTGGGCTGCAGTAAGCAGTTCTTGGCAGGTTACGTTGACGTGTGTGAGTCACATCGTTTATAATAAAGAATCCTATGTGTAATTTAGGATGGAAATTCTAGATGCATTTCACAAAGGCAGAAAAGATAATTAGACAGGCTGAAGCATGCGTGTTTTTTGTACACATTGTGTACGGGGAAAATAATCCTCCTGTCTCCTAAATACCCCAGTAAATTCCAAATATTAAGCGCACAAACTACAACCTTGTTTTGAGAAAATGCATTAACCATCATTTCTACCATCATTTCTAAATACTTTTTTGTAGCTGTAACAAAACTTATAAAGAGAGTGCCTGCGTCCAGTTTCAGGGCTGTCGTTTCATGCCCTTTTGATTGCGAATCTCTTTTTTTCTTCGGCCGAGCCAGGTTCTTTGCAGGGATGTTTACTCGGAGTTTTATTACTGAATAGGTACGTGTCTCACATAGTTTCTTATAAACGTCCCTAGGTGGGATTCAGAGTTACTGGTTCTGTCTCTGCAATTAATTCTTTGGTTGAGCGCTTTGCCATCTATAAAGCGGTATAAAGTCAGGGAAGCAAGACTGAAGGACTAGGCAAAGCAGGGGGTTTGGTTTAGGTACTATATTTGATGTACTGTGGGTTATTTTTAATTTTCTTCCAAAATGTGTTTACTCGTTTTCAACAGTGTTTTCTGTAACAGAAGCAATTATGTCGCGTCAAGCGTTAGCACTCTTTGATCTGTCAGTTTACAAATGTATGTATTAGGCGTTCAGTAGAAATTCTTATTGTGAAACCGAACAGCACTGGGAGCCTGCAATGTGCTGTTTACTAAAGACAATATCAGCTTAGTATGTCACGGAAGTAGCTTTATGCATCTTCCACTGTAATAAGAAGATACAGGTATTGTCAATCCCCCATCAGTTAAGGTCATAATGAAAGAGCTGGCTGACTGGTGGGAGGCAGGAAACACTTGGAGAAATTGCTGTACTGAAACGCAGAACCTCAGTTTGAGAAAAAAGAAACAACCCCCCCCAAACCCAAAATTATAAATAAAAGTCAGTTCTGGCTCTTTTCTGCTAGGTGAGGGGAATAAAAAACCTAAAGAACTATTCCACTTGGGTTTGGGTTTTTTTTGTTGTTGGTTTGTTTTTTTTTTTAAAGATGGGCTCTGCAAAATTCACATATCCAGGAGTTCAGTGGTGGTGTAGCCCAGCCTTGGTGCTGGTCTCTGCCTGAGGCACCGCGCCGTTTCTTGAGTATCTGCTGCGGACAGCAGGAGGGTTTGTGTGCGGGGTGCCAGAGCTGGGTGCTGGCCGATGGCAGAGGGTGACACGGAGTGGGGTTTTCTTCCTCCCTGCAAGTTTTTGATTTCAGGAATCTTTTGAACTTGTTGCTACTCTAGATAAATGAATGCATACAGGTACTGGAGGAGGGATTACAAAGTGCTGAAAACTACAGTTTTTGCACAGTATTTTCTTCTCACCTTAGGTTGGAGTTGTCTGTGATAAAGCGTGTGAGGCACGTACCTGTTCCGTAATCTAAACACTTTCATGTTTTGTCAGTGTTGCAGAAATTTGGGTGTGAACGGCAGCGATGTGTCCAGCTGATGGGCAGAGGGCATTGATGTGCTGGAGCACAGTGAGTGCCTCCGCCTCCGGAGGCGAGCGGGAGGGTGTGCCGCTCGCTTCTGCTGGAGGCTGTAGCTCCGGGTCCTCTTGGGTCCTTCACCGTTTCGGAAAAGGAACAGCTGTGGTTCCATGCCTTTGTTTTTTCCATCTGTTGCTAGCCAGGAATTTGTGAACATCCTTCTCGGACGTGAATCTTGCTGAGGTTATGCATGTCTTTGTCACCTCCCAGGCTGAAATACTGCAATCCATGCTTGGAGCACATGTTCATAAGCCTCCAGAGCATTTAGCTGGTGTGTGGAAAGCAGTGGCGTACTTCCCAAGTGGATTTAATCGGCATGGGCTTGATTTTTTCAGATAGCTTTGAGCCCTTTAACTCGGTAATGAATTTGCGGAAAGCTGCAGGTGTGTTGTATCTCTGAAAATCAGGTCTTGGGAACACACTGAGCTCATGTCTGTTACTCTCCTCTGGCTACCTAACTTGTTCCAGATGCCGTTCTAGGCAATAGCAACTAAGAGAGGAAAAAGCTACTCTAGGCAGCGGTAGAATAATGAAGAAAAAATGTTCCAACCCTTGGCCCGGAATTCATACAAATTACAGGAGGACGCTGTGTTCTTTGTAATCTTGTTTTTGCATCTTACCAACACAACAGATGCAAGCTGCAGGTTGGGTCTTCTGCCGTAAGAAGAGAAGCCTACGCCCACATCTTGGATGGGTGGGGGAAACGGAGAGTGCTTTGTCGGATGAAGGAAGAAGTTTCTAATATGAAAGCACGCTGTCTGTATAGTGCCCAGTCCAGCCTGACGAGCTCTCGTGACTCCATGAACTTGCAGCGGGAATACTCGTGTCCCGCTTCCATCACTAGTCAGGGGTTCGGATTCCCCAGCAGCCCCAGTAACAGCACGGCTCTTTGGCAGGGTCAGCTTCTCCTGGCTGCCTGTGCTGAAAGGGCTCGCGCAGGATCGGGGGGAGCAGTGGGAGCGTGCAGCGGGGGGCAGCAGGATCGCTCCTGTCAGAGGTGGGTAGTACTGGATTGCTCTAGCTGTATCACTTGCATCCTAAGAATAAAAGTGGCTTAAAACCTCCTTTTGGAGAGAAAGGTGTTTGCTGTCACACTGAACAGGCTACGTTTCTGTTTTGGTAGCTTACTGAACAGGCACACTTATATCTAGCCCTCTGTCCAGGACAGTGGTCTCAACAATTCAAGTAGCGCAAGCGTTGGATCAGAAAGCTCCATATTCAGGGTAGTCCCAGGGGCCAGACAGCAGTCCTGAGCTCAGATGTGTTTATTTGCCCATAAGAACATGGGTCGTTCTGCTGATAATACAAGAGCGTCTCAAATACCCGTCTGCCAGCTGTTCCTCCTGCTTCGAGCAGTCTCCTTCCCATGGCAGGGCATGCTGCGCCTTTCATGAAGTCCTTCCAAGCCATCTCTCCGTGCCTCAAAGCTAGTGAGATCTTAAACAGAAAGAGATTTCTGGAAAACTCCACCTCGACAGCCAGGAATATCGCTTGGCCGTGCTGTGGAGGAGGCATCAGGGGTAGCTTCAAGCATGGTATTACTGTGACATTATCAGCAGGGACATTCTTTAAACCTAGTTACCAAATCCTCAAATGTAATGGATGTGCAGCAGCCCTTGTTCCAAGAGGACAAGAAAAAAAGGGGTAAAAAAAAAAAAAGAAAAAGAATGCAAATATAGATACTGTATCCAGAGATGCATCTTGCCTGGAAAGCTGATGTCTATAAAAGGCTTACAAGCAGTCTGCTAAAAGTAGTAAACCTTAGTAACCCCATCTTGCAGAGGAACAAGGGGTTTTCCATAGCAGTGGTTTCCTGTGTAGTTTTCAGATTTTAAAAAGAGCGAAGAGCTATTGAGGGGCTACTTTTTCTCTTGTTATGAACCTACAACTATGTATGGTTATAATGGACAAAACAGAGAATATTGTGTAAAGGGAGTAAAACAAATCCCCTCATTGCTGTTCTTTAGATTACAGAATCAGGAGAAGAGCTGAGTTGGAAGGTCAGTCGATTTATTTTCTGTATTTTTTCCAGCCCTACTCCAATCTCTAGTGCTGATCAATTATAACAGCTGCAGCAGATTGCATGTCAGGACATCTTGTGAAGTGAGAAATTAGGACTGTTGAAGACTACTTCACAGATGTGTAAACCCAGGAATGAAGTGAGAATTAGCCTTAAATAATATGTAGAGTGTTGTTATGAACTGAGCTGGGCTTTGGGTTTGGGTGGGTTGTTTTAAAATATTTTTTAATATTGTAACATGGAGTAGAAAGTGAAACAGTAATAAACTTATTCGGAGGATTTCACAGGAATCCTGAGGGTATGTCCCCAGCATGATGGTTGTCTCGTTCTCTAGGTAGAAATACGGTATTTAAAGCAAAACCGATATTGATTCATTCCTCTAATAAGAAATAATGAAGAATATTTATACATGTCTATTCAGTATGTACAGTGAAGACAGAAAATGAAATGCAGCTCTCTCGGTGGCATTTAGGAACATGGAATTTATGATGTGCTGCAGTTCCTCAGTTCCTTGTTGTGTTTATTGTGTATTGTATTTCACAATATATAGTGGTCTCTCATTTCCATCACTGTACTTTAATGCCTGACGTGCCTCTGGTGCCAAAACATCACACTGTGAGTTATCCACAGGCTACATTGGATTTATGATTTCCTGCTTCACCTTTGTAATCCGGAATGTTTTTTGCGTCTTGATAGATAAACGAGCACTTCTTGCAGTAAAAATTTTATATGGGAATACCTGCAGCAACCAGTACAAAAGCTGTGGCATTCTATACAATTAATGATAAAACTTTGGCTTTGCATTTACATTGAATTGTGAAAGGAAGACTGAAATCCCTTTTCTTAACATAAAATATTTAAAAATCAAGCCTTTATTATGCCTAGATTTGATAAGGCTACTTACCAGCCTAGACATGTTTGCACACAGCAGTATCTTCTCATTTAAATTCAATCACAGTCACAAAACAAGCCTGGCTTAGACTAGCTGAAGATATAAACTTCATTTTCATCTCATTAGGCCACCTGGAAGCAGCAATCAGTGAGTAGTCCTGACGTCAATGGTCTCTCTACTTCATTAAAATGTTAATTTCATGGCTTTAATTCCCTTTGTAAAACGTGCTGCTGCAGGACACTATATGCAGATTTATTCTGAAGCAGACAAATCTGCATGCCGTATTCCTTTTTTAGTGCCTCAGGTTCCTTTGGATTTTTATTTTTAGCCATTCCTATTTTTATAAACTGCTGTGAAAAGATGATCACCATAACAACCAAAAAGTAAATATTTTCTTAAAACAGCCCTTTGAGAATGTATACTTAAGAATCAGGAATTCAGGGCATCATGCGTTTAGTGGTGTTTTGCTCTGCTGTTCCCTTTTTCAGTATTCAAAAATGAGACAGGTATTATTACTGGCTAACAGTTTCGGACAGTGGATCGTGAAGGGAATGCATTGTGTGTAGTAAATCAGAAGCAGCTACATAGATCAGCTGTAGGGTCAACGTTTTGAGTTGAGGTCCTGCTGATCTTGGGACAAAATGATGGGCTTTTCATCAGTTTTAGAAGCCTTCCTTGGTAATACGTACTTCCTCAGCATTTAGTCGTCTTCATCTTGATTTAGGGGATATGTTTTATAGCGTACTTCAAAATTGTACATCATAGATCGAGTTCAGCCATTGGTAGTAGAAGTGTGTCTTCAATGCAGGAAAACAAGAGAAGGTAAATGTTCATCTCGTCTTTTCCCCTTTTACTGAATACAATTCTTTTTTAAGAGTCTGACTACTATTGTGTATTTTTCAAAGTGCTATAGAAACTCTAATGGTGTTTTTGTATGCCTGTTGCAGGCGGTAGAACCAAAGCACAGGGTCTGGACTTCTCCGGCCCCAGCGCTGGTGACTGAGCTGCCTGGCTCAGGAATACTGTGCTCAGCTGGGTGGCTCTGAGGACACGCTTGGGTCTGGGCCGCTGACGAGACTCACCCATAGGTCTTCCCACTCTGCCCTTGCAGATACTGTCACTGTGGGCTCTGCGCAAATCCCACTACGCCCCAGTGGCCTTTCTGTGAAGGACCCTGGATAATCCAAGTACCCTGCCTGATGTTAACCTGCCTGGAGGTGTCAAAGACCACCAAGTCCCAGTCCAGCAAATAAAGGAGGTTTTTTTTTCCTAAGCACTGGACACATCTGAAATTTTCCCTCTGGGAATCCCAGTGGGATTTTCCTGCAGGTAGGCCCCGGAGGATGCTCCTGGTAAGTAACTAGGAACAGATAGTTAATTTGGCCTCGTGCCTGCCCTGAGACTGCCAGGAAAGCAGCGTAGGTGCAGCTGTATCAGTCCACTACCGTGTACATCTCTGCTAGTTGCCTTGAAGATGTGGAGCTGAGGGAGCGAAATAGAAATGTGCCCTGTAATTGTAACTGAGAAGCAGCCAAAATAGCTTTAAAGATGTGAATACAGTAAGGTTAGACAGCCTTCCCGACCTCCGTGGGTTTCCTATTTCAGATTAGGTAATACAGTTTACCAATGAGTCTAAAAACATGTCGGTACCTATTTTGTCACTTTTAGTGTCAAGGGAGAAGTTTTTTGAAAGTCGATGAAGACACATGGACAGTAGCCAATTCATTTCCATCTTGGGGCTCTTGCCTACAGCGTTACTTCATCACAGGCAGCGCCATAACTCAATGTACTACTCAATTTAAAATGCCAAAGCGTGCCAGGGTTTTACTCTATGGATGGAATTATTCATTCAAGTCCGCAGTTGGTGAGAGTGGAGTGATACTGTGACAACTTCCCAGATCACAGACTGATCTAGAAAAATACTCCATTTTGTAACCTCTCTGAGACATTAGCTCTTATTGCAGCAGCGTATTCACTCTGCTAACACTGTGTTTTGATTTGACATACAATATATCTTATAAACTAATCAAAGAATTTGTCACTTTGGTGTGCAGTCCACTTAAACGTGAGTTACTACAGGTGTCAACAGCAGTTGTTAGTTTGACAAATGAATTTTATTGTCAGGCTTGATATTTGAAAGGCCATTTCTCCGATAGAGCAACATGGTTAAAGGTGCTGGCATCACCTAATGAACTTAGGACTGTCGGTTGACATGGCTTTGGGAGAATAAAAATAAGAGATCTTACTTTTTGTTTTGCGTTTCTTTTGCCTCAGTCACTAATTAAGTGTAGTTCCAGAGATACTCATGCTGTGATTGCATTGTTTGGTTTGTTTACTTATTTTCAGGGCAGATGGACGAGTTGGTGGGAGTTAGTTTGTGTCACCATTGCTTAGGCAGAAGACATTCTGAGATGAGTGGTGGACTTTGGCTTTCAGCATTTGTCATGTTTTCCATGTTTCAAAAAGTATAGCAAAGCTGCTGAAATTCTCCTTGGCTTGTGTTTTCCCACAGAGAGAAAGGTTTTTACCAGAACTACCTCCTAGAGCTGAACTGTCTTTGAATTCAGCCAAGCTACACTGGATTTTTTGTCACCCCATCATTTACTTGTGAAAGACCAACTGGCAGCTCATCTTTCTGCAGCTCTTGAAAAGTCTAACTTCAGCTGTTCCTCAGATGAGAGATTATGGTCTTCAGATAAACCTAAACTCTCACTGCCTTTGTTGACCTGCCATGTGAACCAGTGGCAACTTCTTTGTTCATTTCATTGCTAAGGACAGCCTTTTTCCTTCCCACCGGGATGGAAAATGGGGGACATCCAGTTGCTTTTGGCTGATGAAGACATTGTGCTGTACTGTGGCAAAGCTTTTCTGCAGGCAGTTCAGAGCTTTCCACCAGCCCTGGGCCAGGTTTCTTCCCTGACTCTCGTTCCTCCAGAGCAAAGGTGTTGGTGCATTTACTGGTGGTCAGGAGGGCTCCTGCCCTTTGCCTCCTGAAGCTGAAGCTCTCCACAGTTGTTTGTGTCCGTAGACCAAACATGAGTGAGAATAGTAGTCTTCTCCTAAAGTCTGTGCAGGTGGTGTCTAGCTTGTTCATGGCCATTGAGCCAAAATGTTGAGACTAGCAAGGCTGATGTTGACTGTAGTGAACCGTGTTATTTACACTTGGGGGAAAATACCAAGGTACTACTGAGGAACACGGAGTTTTCTGGGATGTGCTACTGATAGGCACGTTTGAAATCTCTGTTTGCTGTCCCTGTACACCTCGGGATCTCCCAGTGGAGGAGATTGTGAAATAAGGACTACATGATGTCTTTTGTGCTTTCAGTGGTAAGCCCTGAGGGGAGCAACACACCAAGAGGACGTTCAGGCGGTCTTGAGGGAAAGTGTTTCTGAACTCAGATGTGTTAGACATAGCAATGTGTATTTATGGAAAACAGAGCTCAAAAGGATTTTCTGCTGTGACAAATAGTTTCTCCCCTTAAGTAAGCATTGTCCTCTCAATGCACTGTGTGAAATTTAGGGGGCTTCATTTTTCCCGAGTTAAAATATTTAAGGAAAACAATTGTGTGCTGACAACAATGGAGTTTTCAACTTGCAGTCGATTTGTTTCTGTAATTCCTATGAAATAAATTGAACTGCCTAAGTTGATTTTATTCATTGTGGTTTAGTTATGTACATATTCATATTTGTGTCAAAAAGCAATCTTAAAAACATTAGTAATAACCGCTCTCAGAGCTTTCTAGCACACAGTGCCAATGGAGTTAAATGTTCTGCTGGAGTTCAGAGATGGAAGTTTATAGCAGATATTTTCAGGAATCCAA
The DNA here is from genome assembly GCA_008921705.1 of Burhinus oedicnemus. Lineage (NCBI taxonomy): Eukaryota > Metazoa > Chordata > Aves > Charadriiformes > Burhinidae > Burhinus > Burhinus oedicnemus. Next base: position 118,312 of record VFFE01005886.1, on the reverse strand, counting down.
TTTTAGACTTGTGTTCAAAGAGGCCTGCACAACAAGGACTTACGTTTTCTCATCTGTGACTTCAGCTGCCAGCATGGGATTGCCTTCTGATCTGTATAAAAAAAAAAAAAAACAACCCAGCAGACCACTGCAACCCATGTCTTCAACATGAAGGTACAATGTCTAGCGCCAAACCCTGGTCTTACTTGCCTTGCGCAGAGCAATGCGTTTGGCTCAGTGGTGGCCGTCGTGTCCTGGGATAAGCGGGCTCTCTCAACCTCGTTCTTGCTGAGGCCAGATCTGAAGATGAAACCACTGGCCCGTATCTGACTCCGTTGCTGTCCTTGAGGTAGAAATTCAGTTTTTACTTCTCAGGCAGGCAGACTGACGGCACCACACATGTGGAAGTACAAGATGCATGCGGAGAATTCCGCTTCCATCTGGGCACAGGAATGACTGTTCAGGCACTCTCAGCAGTCTTTGCTCATTTTCATTCAAAGGATTGACTTTAGTATAAATTTTCTAAGCATCCCTATGAACAGCAGTAGTTGGAACAAAACCATTAGCAAATCGTTTTATGTCTAGAGACAGATCTCTTTGCTGCTGTGCATTTAAAATGACTGCAATTCCTATTCAGCCGCAAGGCCACGACACGGTGTTTTCACATGTGCTCTGTAGTGTCCCTTTTTCTTTCCCATGTCACTGTCCTGACAGCTTCTATTGGTACAGCCGTTCACACATCACCAATTAAATGTAACTGAGCTGGAGCTAAGGGCATTGATTGGCAGTTCCAGAAGCCACTGTTGGCGGAAGCTCATCTGCTCCTGGACCTCCCCATGTCTCTTTTCTGCAGGGCACCGCAGCGTGGAGGAGCAGCTCCTTTCCGTGCTTCATTTTTCCTGGCACTACACCAGTGAAGGGAAGAAAATGTTGAGGGTCAGCACAGCGTTGTCTACATGGACACTGTAAAGTGGGATGCAGGATAAACAGTGTATGTGTCCTTCACCTTGGTTTGAATGAGAGGGGGCAGCAGCTAACCCGTTTTACTGGGGGGACCACCCCCCCCCCAGTGCCATCAGGATGCAAACCGCAGAACGTTTGGTTTTACAGTAAGAATCACCTGAGCAGCTTGCTTTGTTTTATATAGGGAAGGAAAAATAGGAGATGCTCAGTTATGTGCCGTGGGCACCTACCTGTAGGGCCATGCCTTCTTAAGGAAATGCTTCCTGATGGAGGGCAGTCAGTCGTACCCGAGGGCTGCAGGTCGGAATGGCTGGAGGGGGTTTGCGCTGGTTGCTCTGCCCAAGCCACCCTCCTCCTGTAGTGGCTGGGAGGGCGGCGCGTGTGCTGTGTGAGGTTTCTCTGCGTGAGGAGGATCCAAAGACCGTCAGACCCTTCAACTTTATGGCCTCTTTCCACCAGCGGAGCTCCACCAAGTAGCTGCAGTAGGGTTTGGGTCTGATCCCATGTCATTATGGAGGAAAGGGAACTATATAATCATTATCCTGTTTAGAAATTTTAACCACAGCCTGTGGAGGGATGGCAGTGCTTTATCTGACAAATATGTCATTGTCTTTCATCAGCTGATTATAATCATCTTGGAAGTTCCAGCATGTCTGTTTTTCCCTATTCTTTTTTACTATTGTGTTTTGTTTAACTTTCCCTAATGAGCCCAGTGAAAAGCAATTGTTCTAAATAAATCATGTGTGCTACAAAGCAGTATATCACAATTAGGTTTCCATTATTTTTTAATTAGGCATTCCATTATTAAATTGATGTCTTCGGCTTCTTCCAGGTCTCAGACTAATCCTGAAACAAATTCCTCTTTGCGGATAAATATTAGTCAGTCGTAATTAAAGAGTATTCATTGGAGTTGCGGCTTTTCATTAAATCCCTTTCTGATTAAGATGGCTCCCCCAAGTACCGAGCTGATTAAATTTAATAAGATTTGTCCACTTGTGTGTATCATGGTCTGGTGGAAGCTGTTTTAGCACCAGGGGATCGGGAACAGTAAGTTCCTATCTTGGTGCCGGCAGGCGTGGGTCTAAGCGCCTGTTAGGTGCTGTGCTGCGTGCTCTTGTGTCGGGGGGCTCTGCGGATTGCACGGTCGGTCAGCAGAGGGGAAAAACAACATGGAAATTGAATTAGTAGTGTTAGAGTTGAATGTCAAAGGGTTAAGTTGCATCTAGAGGGTTCCACCGAAGAACGGGAGATTAAAGTATGTCAGAGGCTCTGTTTTGTTGACTAATTCACGACGAGGACTTTGCTGCTTAATGGAAGCCTGAGTGCTTCTCTGCCCCAAACTGATTTCACTCAGTGAGGTGTGTAGATGAGCTCGTTTCTATGTAAATATGCCTCAGCTGCGAATTCAGATAATAAAATGGTTGTTCCTGACAGAAGTTCTTCTGACGGCAGAGTATGAAATGTTTTGAAAGCAAAATCCTTGTCCTGGATTTAAAACAACGTGGACAAAAGCACGATGTGGCTTTAGTATCTGTATCCATCAGAGAGAAGTAATAACGCTCACCGTTTTCTGTGTACTGAAATAATGCCTTCTTGCCAGGCTGCTGGTGCTGTTGTGCGTTCCTTTCACTTTGTACACAGAAATGGAAGCAAACCACTGTGACCAAGAATGGCAATAGCACAAATCAGTGAGGCATGAAATGCGAGAGATCGGCTCAGGATGTCTGCGGAAGCACTCCATCCAAATATTTGAGGTGGCTGCTAGCAGGTGTTTTTTCAACATCTAGTTCATATTCTGTTTTTGGTGCAGGGTACGTTTTCATCTAGTGCTTTGGTTTGGTATGGGCCTTATTTGTAGTATCGAATCTCTCGAAAGTTTGAAAGCGTTTTCAGTTTCTTCTGGTGTATCCCAAATGTAGTGGTACTGGCTATATCATCTAGCCCATCTTTTGTATTGCGAGGAATCCAAGTTGACCCCGAATTCCAGATTGCTCTTCCTGGGGCTGCTGAAGGCTGCACCAGCCACGAGCGATGCCTTGGACAGTTTGAAGAGGGCAGGGTTACAAACCCGTGTCAGGTCACTAAGCAGCTAAAGAGTACTCTCTAGCGGTTGACTTTGGGTAGTGATAAGCACAGATTGCCAAGCGCGCTCAATTAACATAAGGTTACTCATCTGTAGCCATTAAAAAAAAGGAAGAAAAATAGAATAAAGCGAGGAAAGGAAGCTGAACTTTGTATCTGAATTGTAGAAAAGAATGGATGTAATGCACTAGAAGTCAAGAATAAAATCTCTTTTCTGTACTAGCCGTTATTTATTTACTTATTGGTACTGTTGCAGTAGCGCGTTGGATGGTGTTGGGCTGTGCGCAGCGCCGTCCTTCCCTTGGCGCGAACTCAAGGCTGATGGAAAGTGGAAAGTCCGTGGCTCTTCTGAGGAGATAGGATGCACTTCAGTCAGTTGATTACTGAGCGAAAACTGCCACAACTGCTTCCTTCTGAATATCTGTGGTGGATGATTTTTCTCTGCTCCTCACAGTGTCTCACACTAGCTTTGGAGTGACTTCACAAAAGACAAGGCTCAAAATAAGTTGCACGGTCAATCTGCAGATCGGCTGGGGCCTGATGTTGCTCAGTCTAAAACAATTTGAAAATGATTAAAAACAATAAGAAAATGATGAGAAAATTCCTACCCTACATCCTGGAAAATTCTAACACTATCAAAAAAAAAAAAAAAGTGGTTGCATTTGAAAAGAGTATAAGCAATGTTTTTGGAAGAATTAGGGGAAATAAATAGCATCTAATAGAATGAACGGGGAGATTGGGAAGTGTAGTCCCTTTAATGTTTGTATTTTAATTGGAATGCTGAAAGCTTAACATACGCTTTTGTGCTACAACATGGGAGTTCATACATACTGCTACTCCTTACATCTTTAAAAATGTAGCACTTTTCCAAAAATTCCAGGTTTTAAGCCAGCTGCGTTGTTTACCTAGCAGTGATATCCCGTGATGTTGAGCATCACTGATACGGCAGTTGTGTATGTAAACTGTTCCAGGGTGTTTTGCTTTACTGTTAACTCAGTGAGGCCAGTCAGAAATGACAGTGGAGATTGCAGATGCAACAGCTGAATTCTGGAAGAACTGGATTATCTTGAATAGGGATGTGTTTTCTCTTAATTCCATCTGCATCGGAGAGAGATTGTTCATCCAGGAAGGGAGCAAAGAAATGCACATGGGTGGATTACTCCTTTCTCAGATTTCCAGTGTTTTCCAATGCTCAACAATTAACAGAGGAATTAGGTGGATAGTCTGTTATATTAAAAGAAAAGAATAAGCTTGAGCTGCTTATACATGCTTTGTGTGTGTGCATGCGCGTATGATTTATTTTAAGGATATTTGATATCTTATTTTTGCTTAATTGTCATGATACTTAGCTTTCCAGAAATGGATGAATAGTTTAGCTTTCTTTATAAAAGTTTAAAAAAATCAGCCATTTCCTAATTTCTGTACATTCGCTTGTCTAGAAAGACATCTTGTCGTGACAAGGGAGAGTACGTGTTGCTTTTTAAAAGGATTTCACTGCAGTGTAGTAATTTATTGCAAGTGTAATTGTGATTCTCATCTGAATTTGTTGGCTGTTTGCCAGGAAATTCATGTTAGAGCTTAGTGGAGTTGGCGAGTCGCATACCAGTGCATCGGTGTCTGTCTGTTATATGAAATATCATTTTTCTGCATGAACAAGTAGTGGTGTACTAGAAGCCTAGAAACAACGTTTTCTCCTTCCTAACATGTAACATACCTATGAAACCCAAATCTCGTATGTGTATGTAGAGCAGGCATGTAGTATGGGAGGCCGGGAGTGAGCAGATATGCAGGTAGGGGAATAAACATGATGTTTTTATTATCTGGATTTGATAAACATAGTTTGGGAATGATAGAGTGAAGAGCAGTGAGTCAGTTATGCCTGGTCATCCCTAGTGACTGGAAATAACTTGTTATTCCAACCCTTTTATCCTTTCACTCCCTCCTCTCCGCATATTTTTGTGTTTTATTTATAGCTCAACCAGCTTTTGCTTGGCCATTTGTAAAATAACCCTTCAGCGCCGGGGAGGGAAGACCGAAGGGCAACAGCCCCCAGGCAGTCTTGTGGATGGAGCCACTGGGTCGCCATGGCCGGGTCCCCCCTTTTCCCCTGCACGCCCTTCTTCTCCTCTGCTCAGAGATTCCTCTCTTAAAGCAGCAAACGCGGTTCCTGGAGGCATTAGTGGGTTTGTGTTGAGAGCAGTAGCCAGGAGCCACGTGCGGCGTTCCGGGCGAGCTGGCTGTGGCTTCGATAGCAGCTGGGCCGGAGGGCCCACATCTGGGGAGGTGGCAAGATGGGGTTGTATCTGTAAAGCCTTAACAGAGGTTGTAAAGTGTTGTGAAACGCTTGAAATCCAGCACCCCAACCCATACTTGTATTTTTGCCCGTAAAGTGTAGCTATGCAAACAACGCGTGCAGTAATTACAAGCTAAATCTTCTGTATTTCACTTTGGCCTGACACATGCCTGAGTATTTTTGTACAGTTTAACCCACAAACTAAGAACCAGTTTAGCACTCAATACACCTTAACTCGCAGACTGGGATAATATACTTCTTGATCTGCCCTTCGTTTTCCCAGCTTTCCCACAGCACTGACTTCTCGTACCATAACTGAACTGCACCACGTCTTCCTTCCTGTGTTGCCTCTGACGTGGCTTGGAGAGGAGGAAGGGAGCCGGCAGGTGTCTGCCGAAGGGAAGAGCATCCCTCGGGTCCGAATAGAAAAGAGGGATGTTTACTCCTGCCGCTCTAACGCCGGTTTATAGTCCTGCAAAGAATCACTCAATCTGTAAGAAGCATTTAAGTCGATTAGATGTTATTGGCATTACAAGTTCAGCGTAGCGATGCTGATTTAAAAAAAAAAAAAAAATTAATTAGAGGAATTGCTTACCTCATGTTAAAAGCTTTGAGACAACGCAGGATGTCTGTCTTACAACATCCCATGGCAAAACCGAAAGCGTTCTGCATAAGCTCCCGTGGCCTGTGTTAGTCAGGAGATCGGATTAGATGATGATAATGTTGCAGTCTGATCTTAAAATAATTAAATGAGGTATTTACAGAGATTTCAAAGTCAAAGCGAATTCTGCCCCCCCCCAACAACTTCAGTTAGTGGTATTGTTTTACACATTAATGAGATGTGGCATCAGGCTGCAAAACTATGTGGTTTAAATGCATTTAACAAAAGAACTGAGCACACGTGATGATTGCTGATAGCTATGAGGATGTCCTTGATCTTTGTACCGAGGGCTGGAGGTACCTCCTGGTGGATCCCAGTAGTCGTCTTCTCCTGTATGCAGCGCCCGGAGCACAGCTCCTTCCTGGCGGGGAGAAGAAGGCAGCCAGGGCAGCCCCTTCCCAGGCGCCCACCTCAAGGACAAGAGGTGCGGTTTCCTTAACTCCTTCGTGTCGGCAGGTGAAAGGTCTTCCTCTCTCCTTGTATCACACCGCCGGTGGGAAATCAGACAGCTGGAGAAAGAATTGGTATGCAGGATCGCTCTTCTCTGTTAATCAAGGCCGGCATTATCATTCTGTCTTTTTTTGTTTGCTTATTTGATTGCTACACTTACCCAAAAAAGATTTCCAATAACTACGGAGTTGAAAGTGATTTAGATTAACCCTGGCTGACACTGCTGCTTTAAAGAGGGCTGCCTGAAGTTTTAAATCTTCACGAGGATGATACTTCCCAGGAGAGGCTGTAAATCCTTGGAGCTGCTCCCTCCTGATACTGTGTTCTCAAAATAAAATGATTCAAACCTCAGGAGCCAAGACAGTACTATTTCCCAGTAAGCGGTTTTGATGGCTTTTGTTTTAATGTCCAAAAATGTATCTTTGTCTCAAAGCTAATGTACAATACTCAGATATTGTGAAACATAATTAGGTTTTTTTCTACTTCTTTCCATATCTATTTTGATGATGTTGCTGATCAGTTTATTTACAGGAATGCCAAGCCGCCTCCTGCTGGGTTTCCTAAGGAAATGTATATAAAGTTGAGGATATTAAAAGGCGGGGGGAAGGGAAGAGGGAGCTACAACCAGTGTTTTATGGAAGCCTGGAGCTGTGTGAAGCATCTGGAGCTGTGTGATGAAGGGACAGCTATGCTGCTTTGCAGGAGGAAGGAGTTAGAGTTATGTTGTGGTGGGAGGTGGAATGGCTAAGGGCCTCACACGTTGGTCCCACTTTTCACAGAAGAGCTTGTTTTAAGGTTATCGTGAATGTTTTGTTGTGAGACAATGTCAGTATACCTCTCCCCATTCCGGCTCTACAACTCATTGGCGCGCTGTTCCGTGCTGTACTGTGGTTAAGAATAGCATCTTCTCTACTGGATCAATACAGGGGAAGAGACTGTATAATCCTCGTATGATTTAACGTAATGTCAATGATAGCTAAAGTAGGACAAATTATGGCTGCTGAGATCCTTGCTAGAGATGGAAATGGGTAATAGCCACCACTGTTTGTGCCAAGGAGACTCAGCTGCTGTTCACGTTCCAGGCTGCTGAGAGTCCGAGCAGTTCATTGCATGGATTTGCCTGGGGCCCATCCTCATTTTTGGCTCGCTGATGGTCATTTTGGCTTTAATAGCTTTTGTTCTGAATCATCATTTTGACCCTCAAGTCGCTGCTTATATAGATCCTTCTGTCTCACAGGGAGCTTGTTCAGCATTGTTCGGTCCCGAGTACGAGCAAGAAAGTGTCCTTGTCGCTGACACGAACCATAACTGAGGAACGAGCAGTGCTCGAGCTCCCGAGCGCAATCCTTACGGCATGGGGGATGAGTCCGTCCGGCCAGCCCGCTTATTTGGGACTGTGCTGTGGGGCTGAGCGTCCCTTCTGGCAGTTTTCACCAATTGCAGCTACCTTGCAACATTCGCTTTGCAAATGTATTTGGAAGCAGCTTAAAATAGTTTAATGCTTCCTTTTACATTCAGGCTAGTTTTTCCCCCTAGAATTAAAATGCTGTGCTGACATTGTATTATTAAACACGCACAATTAAAAGTAATTTTCAATTTACCTGTGATATCTTTATTTTGAACCTAATGAGAGGCTCCTGGTTGTAAGGTTTTATAGTAGGCTGTGAGCTGAAAGGCTTCTCTGCACACAGGCGAAGGAGCACAGGAGCACAATGGCAGGCAGAGAAAACCCTAAAATCCAGACAAACAGATCCCCTACCTTGGATTCTCTGAGGGCTGTCATAGAGGAGCCACCAGCCCGTGGGCCAGGTTGACACCCATCATGGTGTGTCAACGGGAGAGGCTCCTGTCCATCACCTTACAGACCAAGAGGGGGTTACTGCTTGTAGGGCTTCGCGACATGTTACAGGATGCCCAAGAGGAGCATTTGGGGATTGTACAAGATTTGTTATGGTATATTTAGGGGAGGAACCGAAAGTGGGAAAAGGAATGGTTCAAGGTGGCTTGGGAGGAACAAGTTTGGGAAAATAGAGGAATAAAGGGTACAGGGGGTTGGTCTCATGTAAATGGGACAGGTCAGTACAGGTGCCTGGCCATGCCTTGCGCCTGATCAGCCCAGTCTGCCCCACTTTCTCATTAAACCCCATTTCTAACTATTTTCATGGGTGAGGAGATTCTATGGGTGTCCGTATGGAGATTCAAGTGCCAGCAACGGGAGAGGCCAGCGTCCGTGTCTATCATGACAGTGCATATGTCAGTGTGCAATCAAGCAGGACTAGTGGGCGAGTAGGGTAAGAGGCTTGGGAGCCAGGTACCAAAGTGTCTGTAAGTCTTGGTCAGATACTGGAGAGGTCAGATGGTCAAAATTTGGCTTCTGCAAGGTCCAAGGTGGCAGCTGAGGAGACCGTGGGGTCTGGAGTCAACTGAGACCAGTTTGTATGTCTGGTTTTCTCTGCGTGAGAGTCCGAAGACGAGCTAGTGGGTAGCCCTGAGTGTCTAAGGCCAGTTACTGGAGGGGTCAACAGAGTGTGTGTGTCTGTGCAAGGGATCTGCACCAGCCCCTGGAGAGGGGCTTCTGTGTCCAGGCACCAGCACCTGGGAAGACCGAGGACCCGGATCCAGCTGTAGCCTGGGATAGACTGTCTACGGCCGGTTGCTGGAGGGATCCATAGCCTGTGCCTACGTATGTAATTCCCACTGACAGACCTTTCCTTATCAACCAGAGAGGGGAAGACGACGAGGCCGTTTTGTTTGCCTGAGTGCTGTGTTTTCTGTCCGTGTTGACCTGTGGCTGTCCGTCTGTCTGTGCCCGCGCATTGTGCGCGCACGTGCGTGTGTGTGCATGGGGAACACGTGTCCGACTCGCTCCTGGCTGGGGCAGGGACATGTGGCAATCTCACCTCTACTGGGCTACCAGATGTTGCAACTTCTAACATAGAATGAAAATTCTGGTGGAACAGCTGGTGTAGTGACAGAAAATGTCCTAATTTTTCCTTGGAATTGTTTTTTAAAATAAAGCGTCTTTCTCTGATACTGTTATTTTGGTGATGAGCCTGGTAAGTTCTTCCTCTGCCCAAAGCAACCAGCTGTGCTTTGTGGTCACTTGAAGTAATGTCATGTATCGACAGAGCCTGAAATATAAATAACTTCCACTGGAGTACAGAAAGTTTAAAAAGAAAAAGAATAATGGTTTTGAGGCATTTTGTCATCCCAAAATGGAGACCGCCACGTGGATTAATCATCATCTACATGTTACGCAGTTTATAGCTGCATAGCGATAATTACAGATAAACATTGTATTCACTTGTGAGCACTGTAGGAAGCTTTCCTTTTCTGAGGTGCTTTTATAAAGCGTAGGACAGAATATGGGTGGAAGGATACATAGATGTACTACAGCTGGAAGAAAATTGTAAGACTGTAAAGCTGCTGAAACTGGTGTCTCCTTGGCCTGAAGAGCTGGGCCACCTGCCTGACATTTTAGCCTTAATGGCAGTTTCTTAGCTTAATTGGATTCCAGATGCAAAACTCTGAATGTTATTTGATTTCCTCTGTCCTTTATTCCTTCCCCAATGGGATGCGGATACACGCGGGATAAAGAAGGTCTCTCAGATGCCACTAAAAGCATTGCAAAAAGTGGTTTGTCCACCAACAGCTTCTCTGAACTATGAACAAATACGCTTGCTTGCTTCATTTTTGACCCACTGGAGAAGTAGAATGATGTGGCTTCCTTTAGGGCGATTTCTTCTTAAAATGTGCAGGAACAGGTCTTTTAAGCAGATCTTTAAATTCAAGTGGAAAAAAGGTCTTTAAAATTGGTGACTGTCCTGTGTCTTCGCTTAGGATCACTTTCTTTTGCTGGTTGACTGACACTTTTGCTCTGAAACACGTGCTGTTAGGTATCTCCAGACCGCAGGGAGAACGAGCTGAACTTCGGAGACAGTAAAGATGCTCTAGCCAAGGATGCAGGTTCGGAACTGCCTGATTACACCCAGCCTGAGGGAATTTTGTCCCTGCTCGCGAATGGTCTGCTTTCATCTGCTGTGGGAACTTTTGTTCTTTTTAGCAGTTTTGCTTGTAGCACGTTTGACAGAGATGCCTTGACCCTGTCTGTATGAAAAGATGCCATCGATAAATCAGCAGAGAATATGCAGAACCTTTTTGTTCAAGTGTGCGGTGTGGATCCCGCCGCTGTACTGCACGTAACACTAGCAGGGCACGCTCTCAGCAGCTGTAGAAAACTGATTGAAGCTGGTCCTTTCCATATGCTTGCCTTGCCAGGGAATTAAAGCTTCAGGCTGCCATTTTTATGGAGTTTTTAAATATGTATGACCCAAACAAGGGGCCTGTTGAGAAAGGCTCTAATCCTCCTGCATATGAAACCTGGTATTCTGGTCTTCTCTCTTTCTGATGTTTCTGTGCTTTCAGATATGCTAAATCTACCTTTGAAGTTTCATTTCTTCTTGTGTAATAGGTGAACCTTGCAGCTGGGAGTTAGGAGATACTGATTCAAGTTGGACACAATGAGCAGTTCACGTAATCGTCCTTTGCCTCGGTTTACCTATTTGTAAGGCAGAAAGAGTAACGTCCACCCTCCTGTACGCGGCTCTTTGAGCTTTGTTCTGGGTAACTAATTTCGAAGCCATAATGTAGTGTAGACCTACAGTCTGGCGTGAAGCCCGGCTGGGAGGTATCTGGGGATGCTACAGATTTGTAGGTAAGGAGTAGAGGCTTCCCTATGTCTGATGGGGAGTTCATGGGCAAAAATACATCTGCGTGCTGAAAGGATCAGACCAGCTGTGTGGGTGCAGGGAGTCCTGCCCAGTCTTGCCAGTCCAACACTTGCACAGAGGCAGAAAATCTGTGTCTTGAGCAAAGCTGGTGATATTGCCTGTGGTCTGTATGCCAGTGATCCTTACACGTAAAGCCTTGGTTTTTCAATAGCATTTGCATGTAATGGCATACTGACTGTTTCGCTGCAAAGACACAAATGACTGCAAGGTGGGTGAAAAACTCATATAGCCAAAAACGCTTTTCACAGAAGGCTTTTTTCATGCAAGGATCACGGGAAGGCTGAAATTTTCTGGCCTCCTTCTTGAGGTGAAGTGTGTAGATTTTATGTGCCTGGGGAGCTGTGGAGGATCAGGAGGAAGACAGATTTTAAGAGATGGGTATCTCTTAGAGGCACATGTAGCAGCCCTTCCCCTGGCTGGGCCAGGAACTAGGGGATGTCTGTCCTCTAGGGCTACTGTAATTCCTTCTGATGGCAGAAATATTTGGAGTAGAGGGAGGAAAAACACGAGCTGTTCTCAAAATGAAAATGCTTTGTGCTAAGGTGCGGCAGGCTGGCCATCGCTTCCCTTTGTAAGGGCAGGGTTTCTAAGACGTGTTTGATTTTGGCATCTCTTGGAAGGAGATTGGAAAGGTTTTACCTGTGCAGAATACAGTGATTCTTTGCTTAGCTAGGATGTGATCCCATAGCTAGGCAAAAGCTGGAGTATTGAGTTTTGTCCTGATGTACCTCCTAGGAGCCATGTATAGCTTTCAGAAAACCCAAGTAACCTACCACAAAACTGTCCCAGAGAGATTGTTATAAGGCAGCACAGTTATAAAATACTCTGAAAGGCTGAATGGGATTTTTCCCCCTCTTGTGATATTTGGAGTCGAACTTCAGATACATCGTTTTGAACATGGCCTTTTAAAGTAACTTTCTATTCTGTCCCCGTCATTTTCAGAGCTGTGAGGAAAGCCAAAATGCCAGGGAAGGGAAGCAAAATATAAAGGGGGAGCGGGACTGAAGACTAAGTTTTGATCATCTTCGTGAGAAGTGACATCATCTGTGAGAACAAAAGTCTTCAGCCGCTGCAACTGGAGACAGCTTTTAGTCTCCAGCTCTGTTTTGCCCCGAGCCAGCCAGCCAAATAAAAACAGCGGGATAAATCACTGCTGGCAGAACTTAACAGTTATGCAACATCCAGTGCACCATGCGCCTATTTTTAGATCGGTTTTACACTAGCAGAATTTACTTTATGAAATCTAAAAAGAATCTGGTCAGAGGCCGGGGGATAAAGAGGGCATTTAGAAAGTGCAGAATGTAAAAACACTTAGTACAAAGATGCGCTAGCAAAGCCCACTTTGGCAATACTGATGTCCTTTCAAGTGTGTTGGCTTGGTGAGGCGTGGTAATGAAGAGTAGAGGGGTTTTCATCAGCATTCCCTTGAATTTCTAATCTGCAATTGCTTTTTAAATGGTTAACTGTACTCACTTTACCCAAATAGCTAACTATATGTGGTTTGCTTAGAGCTGGGCTTCTCCACCCTTTATGCTGTACTTTGTCTTCACCAGATCTGGAACGCAGCAGCTCCCCTCCTTACCGTACTGCCTGGTCAGATTTCAAGAAATTGTGTTAACTCGAGTGCTCTGCAAAGCTGGCTGAGCTACAGAGATACTCCTCATTCTTTGTGAGATACCCTGGATTTAATGAGCTCCTGATATTTAGCTGGTATATGTTTCATGTATGTTTTCTCGGTCTTCAGGAAATTAGGATTGTGTATGCTGCTTGCTCCAGATCAAACTGAATCTTTTTCAGTGTTCACAGGAACGTACACTGAGTTGTATTTCATTAGTTAAAAGCAATCTCAGCTTGTAGCACAGGTATGAATAACTGCAGATTAGTCTCACAGACTCTGCTCTTTATCCAAGACCAGATGTGCATCTTCTCTCCTTTAAATTTTACTTTATCCTCTTAATGTGTTGTAATTCCAGGTTACTTTGTACTGTGTATAATTTTGTTCCTGATGTTTTTTTTCTCAGATTCAGAACAAAACATGATTGGGAAAAGACTGACCTCTCTTTAGAGATTCTAGCAGATAAAAAAAATGCACAGCTAATGTATCTTTGGGATTTCTGCCACAATTTGAACAGTTTTCAATCACGCCTTGAAGCAAATTAGTGTTCTGACCATTGCATGATCTGCTATTGATTTTTTTTTTTTTCCCCAAAAA
>VFFE01005886.1:85534-104862 GCA_008921705.1 Burhinus oedicnemus | reverse complement strand
CCAGATCTGGAACGCAGCAGCTCCCCTCCTTACCGTACTGCCTGGTCAGATTTCAAGAAATTGTGTTAACTCGAGTGCTCTGCAAAGCTGGCTGAGCTACAGAGATACTCCTCATTCTTTGTGAGATACCCTGGATTTAATGAGCTCCTGATATTTAGCTGGTATATGTTTCATGTATGTTTTCTCGGTCTTCAGGAAATTAGGATTGTGTATGCTGCTTGCTCCAGATCAAACTGAATCTTTTTCAGTGTTCACAGGAACGTACACTGAGTTGTATTTCATTAGTTAAAAGCAATCTCAGCTTGTAGCACAGGTATGAATAACTGCAGATTAGTCTCACAGACTCTGCTCTTTATCCAAGACCAGATGTGCATCTTCTCTCCTTTAAATTTTACTTTATCCTCTTAATGTGCTGTAATTCCAGGTTACTTTATATTGTGTATAATTTTGTTCCCAACGTTTTTTTCAGATTCAGAACAAAACATGATTGGGAAAAGACTGACCTCTCTTTAGAGATTCTAGCAGATAAAAAAAATGCACAGCTAATGTATCTTTGGGATTTCTGCCACAATTTGAACAGTTTTCAATCATGCCTTGAAGCAAATTAGTGTTCTGACCATCGCATGATCTGCTATTGATTTTTATTTTTTTTTTCCCCCAAAAACCTTTCTTCTAGGTGACAATCTCGATGCCATCCATGACATAACTGTGGCATACCCCCAAAACATTCCTCAGACGGAGAAGCACCTTTTGAATGGAAACTTCCCAAAGGAGATTCACTTCCATGTCCAGAGATATCCCATAGAGACAGTGCCCACTTCTAAGGAGGAGCTGCAGCTTTGGTGCCGGAAGCGTTGGGAAGAGAAAGAGGAGAGACTCCGACACTTCTACGAAGGTGGAAAATGCTTCAGCGCAACTGGGCAAAGCGTTATTCCACCGTGTAAATCTGAGCTCAGGGTCCTCGCAGTTAAATGCGTCTCGCTCCTGTATTGGACGGTGTTCCCAGCGGGTATGCTTGCGCTGCTGTACCTCTACAGCTTTGCGCGATGGTATTTTGCGGCCATGATCGTCTTTTTCGTTGTGCAGCAAAAGATATTTGGTGGGCTGGAACTAATCGAACTCGCTTGTCATCGATATTTTAAAAAGCAACAGAAATTTCACGACACGAAAATAAAAAACAATTAGTTCTGGGGCAGAGAAAGACATAAAAATGGGTGGGTTTGAGATGTCCTGCAAATTTTATGCACAGGGGAGAATTTTTGCATGAGAATTGTCTTTTAGTATCGCCATTGTTAGACGTTTGCACTCGATTCTGTGAAGAGAAAGAAAAACGTTAGTTATTGCTACATGTGAAAATGGTAGTTTTTATCTCTGAATGTAATTTCAGCATTGCTCGTGCAAGCAGCTAGTAACTGCATTCTGCTGTAATTAAGAAACAAATTGCTGGATTACCGAACAATCGTAAGGACGTTAATAAATGTGACACGCGCTGAACTTTCATGTAGAAACCCCAGCTGTCCAGCTAAGAGAGACAGATGTATGATTTCTGCATAATCACGTTGTCATAAAGCGAGCACTGGGTTTGGAAAGCTGGTAAATTTAACAATGTTTTGATGGCAGGTGGAAGCTGGAGGAGAAGTTGTTCTGTTGCTTTTTTCTATTTCAAATATTCAAATTTATTTTAAAATAATATTTTCACAGAAGTTTTTTCAGACACTACTGAACCTACCACTATTCAACCGTTCTGGCTTGCTCACGCGGAAGGATTTTCAAGCCTTGCAGTCTTGTGTTGTAGTACAGAAAACAGCGCTGGCTCTGCCTCCATTTAAGTCTTAACGGATTATTTGATAGGCCTATGCAGCTAAGTTTTGATTTCTCACTGTTTCGTGCCGTTTCGGTCTCCGTGTCAGCTGTGGGAGACTTGTTCCTACTGTAGTGTACAGAGCTGCGGGGGATAGGGGAGCTGGGGTTTTTGTTGCTTTATTGGTGGGGTTTTTTGTGGTAGAAGCAAAAATAAGTGGCTGTGTCTGAGTAGTTGGCAAATGTTTTTCAAAAAGGTCTCCTTGTAGACATTATTTGATCGAAAACATTTATTTTTCATAGCAGGCAAGATATCTTTTTTTGGAATCATTTATTTTGGGTTTTGGTACAAGAGATGGGTTTCAAACTATCACAGCACAGGGAAATTGAGATACATCTTCCCTTTGCAGTATTTTCTTTGATTCCCTGATGACATCATTACTTTTGCAACCTCCTGTGCAATTTTTTTGGGGTTCTTTCGGGGCGCCCACTATAACACTTCCCCTTATTTTCGTGACATTCAGAAAATCTGAAGGTTTAGACTCAGACTTTCAAGTGTATTCCTTGTCATATGTAATACAAGTAATGTTCATGGTCACATAGTAAAAGCCTCAAACATTGCCAGCACTGAGGATACACTTCAGGGTAGAGTTGGTCTTCAACCTCAAAAATGTTAGACCACTTGATGAACTGTATTGCTGCAAAACCTTCCTGACTCACGAAGTATTTGTTGTTTATTGCATGAAGGCTTGTTTGAGGTAAACCAAGATGGCCTGGCTCCATACGTTGAGCGGCATTGCCATGAAATGTAGAAGTAGAGTGTGCAAAATGTACCTTGTATTGTGCCGAATATCTCAGGCATTGGGTTGGCATGGTAGGCACATCTGTTTTCTTCTAAATTACAACACTAAACATGTTGTCTAATGTGTTTGTATCAAAGGCCATTTTTTGAATGAATCACCAGCCTCTATTCCAACTGTCCCTTGCAAGGTGACAGGTATTTTTTAATCTATGCTTATAATAACTAATTGTTTATTATGCGAAAAGTACTTGAAGCCATCTATTTTACTCTAATTTTTTAAATCCCTTTTTTCTTAAAAATAAATAAAACTAGGTTTATATTTAGGGTTATGTTTCTTAATGATTTTTTCATATTTATATTTGAGTACCTGAAGACTGACAACTGGCGTTTCAGTGTCACGAGTGGAAGGAGGTCCTTTCTGCACTATAAGGACTTTTTAAATGTAATTCTGTGATGTCAAACGTGTGATTGCAGCTTAAAGCTACATAGCCTGGTTTGTCGTCACCTAATTCTCTGCTTTGGTGCAGTTCCCTGCACATGCAGGTGACTAGTCGCAAGGGAAAACCTAAAAACCTCATTTATGGTTAATGCAGAGAACTAAAGGGTGGTTCTGGTCGGTCCTGAGTCACGGCTGTGCTTTCACACCACGAGTAACCATGGCCAGCCTACTCCAGTAGCCTTAACATAGTCTTCAGGAATGACTTCAGAGGACAGGTTATGTAAGTTGGTGACATAAATACCAGTTACGCTTTTTTTCAGGCGTTCAGAGAACTTTGTGGTGTCATCAAATGTATCAGAAACATCTGTGTGTGTCTTGGTCATGGAGCAGTGAAAGATTTACGTCCGTGTGTGATTAGAGTTGGGCTCTGAAAATGAAATCACATGCAATCCATTGTTGACCCTTACAAGAGGTTTTCTCCCAGCTGGAGCCAAACGCCTGACCTACTGTAACGTGGTAAGCAACCTGCAAATGCATCCTCCTCTCCCATGTGTTTGGATCAAAGAGAAAGAATAATGTTCTTGTCAGCTGCAAAAGCCGCATTTGCAGTGCCTGACTCCATCATGCGGGGCGGGCAGCACGTGGTAAGTGAAGAATCCTCCTCTCACAAGGAAGGGTATTGGCTTTGTGATTGATGGAAATTTTCAGATTATGTGCGTCATTTTCCAGGTCAATTAGAAATGCAAGACAGAGGGGAGAAAAAATTGAATAAAAAGAAAAAGCTTTGTGGATATAGAAGATTCTTTGTTTAAAATCTGGTTAAGGAACTGGGGGAAGATCTTCCTGTGAATGCTTTTTTTTTTTTCCTCTTTGGTCAAAATGTAGCTTTTTACTCAAAAGGTTCTAATATACAGATTTTTTGGAGACTATTTTGTTCTTACCCTGTTTCCCTATTCAAAGTACACTAAGATGGCACTTAGGGACGTGGTTTAGTGGTGGCCTTGGCAGTGTTAGGTTTACAGTTGGACTTGATGATCTTAAAGGTCTTTCCTAAGCTAAATAATTCTATGATACTATGCTGGGTAAATCACCTTGAAATGTTTTCAATGCTGTTAGGTTAAAGGTGCTAGTACTCCAGGAATCACACAACCCCCTCTTTCATGGGACCCATACTGGCACTGAGACTCGTCTCACTCACTAGCACGTTTGTCACGGCTCACCTTCTCTCATAGTCCCAGCAGCCGCACCGCTCAGCAGCGACTGCTCTGTCTACAGGACCTACAGGTCTTGCTAGGTCTTGCTCATGCTATTTCAGACCAATGACGTGCTGTAAGGATACTGCTCTCGTTTGCTCAATCAAATGTTTCCTCATCAGCATCGGGGGTTTTGTGCTCTCTGCCCAGAACAGAAGGTGGAAATCCTGCCATCTGCGTTTGTCATCAAGCTCATCTGGGTAGCAGGACGTCAGACCGAGACATTTCTCTGTTGGCTTCAAAGCTGCAAGGCCTGAAGCTGGTCTGTAAGGTGTTGTCTTGATCACATGAAATGTAGTTCCTAGTTTGGTGCATTGCATAACTCTGTTGTTTAAAAAAGATCCGTGTTTTTATAACTTGATTTTATATGTACACTGTGTGAAAGGAAACACCAGGATACTACAAACCTACAGAAAGCCTTAGTTTTCCGAGTTCACCGATTATATTAGAATGTTTTGACCATGTACCAGTTACTCTACAGCAAAAATAAAGACCTGAAGCATTGCACGTGTTGAATTTTGCCATTTTCTTTTTACTGCGTGACATATTCTATATGTACCCGTGAGGAACAAACCTTGTCTTCAGTCGTATGGCTGTCTGTCTTGGGCAGACCGATGTCTGTTCGGGTGCTCGACCCATGGTTTGTGGCTGTTGGGGTGGTATGTCTCCCTTCGAGGTTGGAAAGGGGCAGCTGGCTGTACCCTCCCTTCTGGCCTCTTCATGTAAAGGGATGCGGAAACTTTTGAGCGTGCAAGAGGTACATTTTAGCCTTGCTCTGCCGCTTACCCAGTGTTGCTTAAGAACAAGCTCTGGCTCGAAAGAGCGTGTTAGGTAGTGATAGGTAGGTAAGTCCTCTTAGCTATATCCTGTTACTGCCCATGTAGTTACTGGCACAAGAAATGATCTATGGCACGGTTCACCTTCTTAGATGACCTCTCTTTAACGTAACTTCAGATCACGGGCTCCTTGATTTCTCTCTCCGTTGTCCAAATGCTAATCCAGTGTGGAAGGGCAAGGGCTGTGTTTCTCAGGAGTTGTTGTGCTCCCCATTAGCTAACGGGGAGTAGCCTTGCCGTGACTGCCGCACCCCACAGCAGCCCTAGCGAAACACCCTTGTCTCCAGCAGGTGACATGTCAGAAAGACCGCAAGAAACAGAGACCCTGGTAGCGGTTTCTACAGCTGGAGATGATATTTGCCATGCCTACGTATGCTCAGAGCATTTAAATCGGTCCCCAACAGTTGAAACGAGCCATGCTCTGTATTGAGCGGCTTCTCTCTCCGAAAAGATGGTTGGCACTTCCTCTTTGTTTCTTCAGAGCTCAAATATGCAGTGAAAAAATTGATTTCTCTGTCTTACCTGCCATTACAGAAAATAATAGTAACGGAGGCCAAGGCTTTCACCCTCCAGCTGCCCCAAACGCCTCCTTGGCAGTTCAATACAACAGGTAAAAGGTTGTCTTATTTCCTGAGGGCTTCGAATCAGACCGCAAGCTATCTCAGCCAGAAATTATTCCCGGGAGCGGGGAGCACGGTCTGTGCTTAAAACATGCTTGAGCAACTCAAGGTTTGTGCTGAGACACACGAGAGGCAGAGCTCACCTCTGTCATTGCTGGGCCTCTCAAAAGTCCCAATATCTTTAGCAGGAGTGGAGACAGGCCCTGAATTTTTAAGCAGAAGTCTTTGTTTTATTCCAGTCTGGCCTCTGTGGTCTGTCATCCCTTTTTCTGGCGTTCTTCGTGTGGTGTGACGGTTTTCTCTGGTGGTGGGATATGCAGGAGACTAGCAGGAGGAGTTTGAGCAAAACTCTGCCTGCTTTTTCTCAGATAGGCATCGCTGCTCTCGGGAGAAGGAAGGGTGTTTGCCCCTTCTGAGATACTTCACGCTGGGCTGCGTGGGAGAGGTGGGCGCGCAGGTGTGGTGGTTTGGTGGTCAGCACCCTCTTTCCTCAATTTCTCTCTCCATCTTGCTTGTCAGAGGGAGGAGGCGAGAGTCCCTTCACCCTCACCTGCAGGGAGCCGAAAAGCACCTTCAGCCTTACTAAAGGGGCCCAGGCCTTAGCCTTGCTTCTGCGTCCACAGGTCGGCACCCAGCAGAGGAGGATGAGCTTGCTGCAGGGCACGAGAGCTCGAGAAGATGCTGCAGGAGGAGCTGGAGGCAACGCTGGCACTGCTTTCTGCAAAGCCATAACCCGGCACTAACACCACCGCCTGGTTTTGCCCTCTCCCTCCCGACTATTTCTTTGCCTTTGAGGCTTGCCCTGCTGCTTGAGCTGCTGGGTGGCTAGTGAGGAGCGGGAGGAATGGATGTTGATTAACACTGAACCCAAAGGGAAGGGAAATGTTAGGGATAACAACGGGATAGAGGTGCTGGGGAAGGTGTTGGCTCCTGCCAGTGCTGGGTACAGCTGGTTGGGAGCGTGTCGTCTTGCTTTGGAGGCTGAAGGAAAAGGTCAGCGTTAAGAGACTTGTTTACTTTGGCATCTTCAGAGACAGAACGTCCTCCATGGGGTGGTTCAGAGCGGGACCCACAGACTGCCCTGGAGGGAGCCTCTCTATGTTCTTACCTGACCGGCTGCCCACCGATGCTGGCATTGCCCACCGATGCTGGCATTGCCCATGCGTGCCTGTAGCTAGTTGGGGTGATATCTCCTCTCGTTCCGTGCTCAAGTTGCTCACTTCATGTGCTGGGTTTCAAAACATGCAAACGGCTCCTCCTGTTTCTCATCCTGGCAGCCCTGCAAGACCCTGAGTTCTGTAAGGATAAAGTAATCCCTCGTTGTCAGTAAGATTCCCACCAGCAGGCTGGGAAGCTGCCCAGCTTACTGGGGAAGCTTGCAAAATTGCCTCGTGCGGTCCATGCATCGCCCGGCAGCCCAGTGCTGCCTCGCCTCCCTGGCAAGGAGCTGCCTCAACCTCCCCGGCAAGGAGCTGCCTTAACCTCCCCCTCCCCACTGCCACAGTTAGATTTCTGGATTATCCACCAAAATGATTCGGGTGGAGATGATGTTCACACTGGTAGGTGCACAGGTTTGCTTGCGCAGTGCTGTTCAACGAGCTCTCTGCAGCTCAGCTCTGAGCTCGTTTCACCTGAGAAGTGCCCTTTCTATAGCGACTTAAACGAAGGCCCCCACTTCCCAGGGGCTTTCCTCAGTGCTTTGTGCTGGGCACAAAACACCAGAGCCAGCAGATCGGCCTCAGGGTCATGGTGGGGAAACTCCCCTCTGCTGTGAGGGCAGGAGAAGGTCCCCTCCCAGCACTTGGGGTCCAGTTAGATCAGACTACCATGCGCAGTCCTGGCTGTGGGGAGGTCAGGAGCTGGACTTGTGCTGCTTCTAACTGGCCTTAACATCAAGCCCTGAAGAAGCAGAACCAGCTGTTTGAAGGAAATACTCAAAACAACCTGTTTTTGCAGCAAATGAAACTTTTCTTATTCCTTTTTTTGCTCCATGCCTTCCTTCTTCTCTCTCCCTCCCAGGAGCAAAAGGGGAGAAGGTTTTGGGACACCCTCTATGTTTCAGTAGCTTAAACCAGGAGAACATTGAAGAAATGATCCTGGAGCCGTTGTCCCGCATACTGTGCTGGCCTGGCTCACACAGCAGGAGTCAAGGACTGCTCAACACCACAAGCTCCTTGGATTCGTCTCCCCCTGGAGAAACCCACGAGGAGAGGGGCCAGATCCAGTTCCTCACCTGGCACTGATTCCCTGCGTGGGCACGTGCCAGCTGGTTCATTTAGCTGGGCTGCTGCATGAACAATGTGAGATCCTCCTGGCCAGCGCAAGGACAACAAGTATCGTCCTGCAGGAACCTGATGCTTCAGCCATCAGCTGGGTAGCCAGAGAGGAGCGCTTGGGAAACCTGAGGACCGACAGCCTTCGGATGTCCTTGGTGGCCTTCTCAAAGCTGCTGTGTGTAATGCAGGGGGTAGGGACGGTGAATGGACACCACTTACTACAAGCCAGGGATGTGTCTGGCACCAGATGCTAATGCTCGTGTATGGGTTTGAGGCTGCACATCCACCTGGGATGGATATTATTCCTGGTCCCCAAGGCCTCAGCTGGGAGCAAGTCCCACCATCTCAGGCAGGACAGCGCAGGACACAGCTGACCCATAGCTACCAGGATAATGGGCCGCAGATGCCACATTGCCAAGAGCAGCAAGGGCTGGGTATTTTATCCCAGATCTAATAACTCAGCTACCTGGCTGTTCCCACCCCTGGCACATGCCCAGCGTATAACCCTCCCCAGAACATTCATCCTAATAATTTGGTGGGGTTTTGTCTGACACGGGTGGGAGTGGGATTGATGCTCAGCTGTGATCTCTGCTCTTCTCTCTCTGTTCCTGCTCCTGCACCATGTGCAGGATGCCTGCGTGGTCCCAGAGTGTGAGGTGCCTCAACCTACGCTCCGTGTGTCCAGCCTGGCTGAAGCTCTCGGAGTAATCTGGCTGCACGGAGCTCAGTGTGGGCTACTCTGCCCTGCTCTCAACAGGTAGCTGAGCTTGCTCTGAGTCCCCCCCTGTGGTGACCAGACTGCTCTCCTGTGTAGCAACCTAAAAGCCCACTGGGGGATCTTGGCAAGCCTGTTCTGCAGCAAGGAGGGCTGATGAGTTTCCCTCCCTTTCCCAGTCACTAGTAAAGAGCAGTGATGGAGGCAGGAATCCAGCAGGAAGCATATGACCTCTGCTGCCTTCTCCATTCCCAGGCTGGGATGAGCTGGGTAGCTGTCTCAGGCCTCTGTGGTCCATCACTTGGGCTTTTGCAGCTGTGCAAGGGCAAACCTGACTTTGAGGTCACTCAGTGGTCAAGTGTCCACTGGGTGTGTGACATCTTCAGCCTCCTCGCCGCAGATGCTGCTTTCTGCTAGAGGTTTTGCTTTCCAACCCTCGCGGGGCTAAGGAGGGGGGTCTTTTCCAGGAGTCCCTGAGAGCAAGCGCAAGGAGATGTTTTATGCAAGATCACAGCAAGGTGTTTGGGTCTGCCTCCTCACATGTGAAGGTTAAAGCCAGGCTCTCAGCTTTCCACCGCTAATGACAGAAAGTGCTATGTAAGTGAGAGAGAGCCTAATTAGGGATTAATGAGAAAGGAGCCTGTGGTTTTATTATCCATTGGACATGAGTACCATGGATGATCAAGAGAGGTTGCATTAGCTGCTTCCTGCTGAGTCCTTCCAGCAGGAGAGTCCTTAGCAGACTTTCTGCACAATTTAAGGCTGGGAGGTAGAGGATGATGCTGCGGACAAAGGAGCGGTGGGGCTTGGCGTCCTCTGCTGCAGGCTGGGACAGACCCCAGACCAGTGGCCCCATGAGTGAAGCGCAGACCATGGGGCAAAGGCAGTTTGGGCTCTGCTGTCGGGTCTGCCACCTACCAGCAGTGTGTGTCAAGCATCTCATGCTTCCCAGGTGGTTCAGCAGGACTGGAGACGTCTCCTGGGGATGCGCTGCTGCTGGGACACACACCACACTCTGCCACAGACCATTATTGTGGGTGAAAAGGGGCTCCAGCTCCCTGAGAGTCTGTTTGGTCACAGTTGTCCCTTTTCCTCAGCCTGGTGCCTGATGGCAGGCCAAGCCCATCAAGAGAGGGGCAGTCCAGGAGCAAAAGCACAGCTATTTTCTTCTGTGGAGGCCAGGGCAAAGCCCCCCGCTTTGGCACCAGCCCTCTGCCCCACTCCAGCCTGAAGCTGATAGTAGGGGATGCTGGCGAGTGGAAGGAATCCGACTGTTGACTGTTAGCTAAGACAGGAGTAAAACCAGGGAGGTTAAATACCTAATCTTTAATTAGCTTTCTCATTCTTAGCTGTTGCATAAAAGCTATTAAAGTTATTACAGGACACGCTGGATGCTTACACAGCAGGAACAACAAATATAGGTAGAACGGTCCTTGTCATAAATATCACTCAGGACATCTCAGCAGCCCTCTTTGCCATCACGACGCTGCTCGCAGCCAGCCTGGCTGAGCGATGCCAAACCGATTGCAAGCGGTGGGTGCATTTGATGGAAAAGGCTACCTCTCGTTCTAAATAATATGAGGCTTGCATTGGTTTATGATTAGCAGATCCCGGAACATTTCTCAAGGAGAGAAGAGAAACCTGCTGACCTGAGGCAGGCTCGGTTTCCCTGGGTCCTCTCCATGGGGCTCTTGCTGCAAGTGCTACAAGGAACCAGAGACCAGGGGTGAAAAATCAGTGCGCAAACCCCCTACTTCTGCACGCGTTTGTCAAGTCTGTTAATTATGTGCTTCATACTGTACTTTGAGTGATTTATTTAATAATTACTCTGCATTTTGCCACTCAGCCATTGCAGTCACATCTAGGTCCTAAAGTTATCGGGTGTTCATTTTGTAAGATCGCAGCCCAATGCTGTTGATGTCTTGCTATTTGATACCAAGATGTCTTTCTTACCAAGCACGTGGACTTTTTAAGCCTTCCGTATTGACACAGAATGCAGTTAGGTGCCTTTGTCGCTCTGTTAGCCAAACCAGGTGCCTTTTCCAGTGACGGACCATTGCACCCCTAGGTATAAAGTCCTTTGGATACCTCTAGTCTGCCAAATGCTCTGGCACATCCAGTTAGGAAATGAACCCAGCTTTTCGCTAGGTCTCTCCAAATCCTAATCCTCCTGACCCATCCCGCTCTGCTGCGTCTCCCCCAGCAGAGAGGAGGATTAGAAAGGAGGACCTTACCCCACACACTGGTGGCGGTGGGCAGAGCGGAGAGGTTGCGCTGAACCTGGAGTACTTCCAGGGCCACTGAACCTCACTGAGTCACTCATTAAGTCGATACAGCAGGAAGTCATCAAAACCAGAAGACAGTGGAAATGAAATAAAGAGCGAGGCATCCATTCACACCCTTGGCAGAGGCGTTTTGGTTCCCAGTCCCCTGCGTGCCCGCAACGAGGACAGCCGCTGCTTATTAGACAGGTTATGCAATTGAAGTGGTCTATATTTATCAGGAGTGCGTGGCGTACACACCTCGAGGGTCAGATGCCCAGCAGTTTGGAGAACATTAGCTCCCCTAATGAATCAGCAAGGAGAAGGACCTAAAAATACAACTCGGCTGCAGAAGGGCATCATCAAGTTGCGCAGGGAGCCAAGGTCAGAAGGCCCCGATGTGCCGTTCCGGCTCTGGCTGGGGTTGTGATGTTATGCTCAGATGCTCATCGCCTCTGAAAAGGCAGGATCCACGCTGTGCTAAGCCTCCTTTCAAACTTCTGCTGTGGTGTTGGAGGTTGAACCAGTGCCTAACCGAGGAGAAAGACCCCCGAACCATGCCATAACCACTCTATTGTAAAGTCAACCTCCTTTTTGGGCTGTTCTTCTAAGCCTGCAATTCTGGAGTCGCGCTGATGCAGCTCCTGCAGGCAGGGTGCTGGGCTCACCGGCCTTCTCTGGGTTTCAGCTTTGTGACTTAGGGCATCCTGCGTGGAAGGAGCATACAGGCTGGGGATGGCCCAGGCTGCAGGGATCTTGCTTCCCATGTGAGGGCATCAGCTGTACAGAAGGCAAGCAATGACCATCTAAGCCTGCGTAAGTCTTATCAGTGCACCAGGCACTTTCTGGATGGGTAGGGCTGGAGAGAACCACCCCATTGCTCCACACAGGGTGGGGGAATCCACCTCTGGTGTGTGGGATGGCGTCCAGGAGGTGCTTGGGCAAAGCAATCTCAGCAGCCAGTGGCTTGGCAGGCAGCAGGTCTTTCATCATCTCATCCTCTTTCAGCCGGGCTGTGCCCACTGCATCCCAGTGCTGTGCTGGTCGGCACTGGGAGAGCCTCCAGGTGATGCTTCTGCTATGTGGAGGGGGGAAACTTGCACACGAGTGGGATGTATCCTCCTTTATAGGGTGTAGTACCACTAAAAATGATTGATTTCATTCAGGGGTCAGGGCAGTCCTTGGCTAGTACCAGATGTGGAGACTGGCCTGCATCACCTGCGCTGAGCTCTGCTATGGGTGCTGGTGGGACACGTGCGTCATGCCTCCTCCTCGGCCTGGGGTTGCCTCGATGCTTTGTGGATGTCTGTCTGTCAGCGTGCTCAGCTGTCTAAACCTCTGCAGCCAGCTGGGGCTTGCTCATGCCAGGCAGAAGACAGTTTGCAGAAGCCACCCGAGGACAGATTTGTTATGGGGGTGTTGCTGAGGAGGTTATGAGAGTGACTACATCTGGTTCACCTTGGAGCTGAAAGCCCGCACGTATCCGACTTTCCCTTTTGCTCAGAGATCCCACTGTGTCCTCCTGCCAAGGGAACAGGAGGAGACTGTCGCTCTCCTGCAAATTCTGAGGCCTGAGGAGGGCTCCTGCCAGGCATTGCCCACTCGCAGGTAAAAGAAGCACCCCCGTCCAACTAAGGTAAGGCTTGTTTCCATCGTGCTCGATGACCAGCCTGCGGGAGCAGCAGAGCCGCCCCACGCTCCCCCAGGTGCCGATGGAGCAGGGAAGTTCCAGTGCGGCAGCAGTGGCCCCCGGTCACCCCGCATCAGGCTGGAGACAGCGAGGTAAGCAGCCAGCTGGAGGGGTGTTTCTGCTGTTTTGCATGAATAAAGACGGATAATGAGAGCTTTTTTTTAGGAAACTGGAACAGGTGGAAGGAAATAACAGATAGTCTCTGTTTTCTTGGTTTCTACTATTATAAGGGAATTTGTTTGCCTGCAGTACCTGGGTTTACCCAGAGCAGTATAGACAAAAAGTGGTCCTTACCCCATAGCCCCTATGCTGTGTTTGTGCAGTGTGCATACATGCCATTTACCTTTTTAAGATCTTAAATGTTGTGCTCTAGACCAAATTCTGCCTTCCGGTAGACCTGATGGAGGACCTGCCCACCAGAAGCAGAGAGCAGAGCCTGGCCATGCAGCCTGTCCCCCAAGGCTGGCGATCGCCCCAATGGCAGTGCATCCCCGTCACATCCCCAGTAACGTCTTTGGTCCTTGCCTTCACACGGTTCAGCAGCCTGCCCCACGCAAGGGCCAGGCCACCATGCTAAAGGTGGCCCAGATGGGCATGTGCGGCTCTAAGACCTGCCTTCCACTTGAAACAGAATAAAACTATAGAGGGGTAAATTGCATGGAGGCGTTGAGTTAGTGACCCATCACTGCCAAGGTCGATGTCCCTCTCGGTGGGATTTGCATAAAGCTGGTACCAATTCAAATATTGTAATCCCAGGGGCTCGCTCTGACCCACCTGGAGCATCCACGCTTCGTTACGGTTTGGAAAAGCTTGGTCAGAAAGTGCTGTCTCATTGCTATTTTTGTGTGTTTCTGAAGAACAGCTCTCTCCTGTGAATGTCAGGGTGGAGGTTACCTACAGGAGCTTCCCGACTGCTACAGCTAGTGTTAATTAAGCCTTGAAAGGGCTGAGCTGTGAGGAGCAGCAGTGTCTTGGGAGCAGTGCCGGCAGAGAGAAGAGGGGGTCCGGCAGTTCAGGGGCTGCCCCAGGACAGAGGGATGCAGGCAGGCACAGGCACTGTGTCAGTGTTCCACGCGGAGCTCTGCAGGTGTCGGGCACCGGCTGGGATCCTGCTCGCCGCCCGAACCACTTCTGGTGCTGACAGCCCTGACGGTGAGGACAGACCCCTAGAGAAGGACTGGGAGGTCAACACCAGTGGCCACATCCGTGCTGCGGGCCTGGGACACTGGGTAAGGCGTTTTTCTGTATTGCAGCCATGCGTAGTCTCAGTCTCACCTTCAGTGCAAACCTGGGAGGTTTTAAGATGATCCACAGGAGGATGCTCCTCCCATCACGCTCTTACTTCTGCTTATCTGTGGGGTCTCTGTAGTCACTGCAAAGTCCACCCGTGCCACTGGTGGCACTGGATCAGTCCTTCTGGGCTCTCATTGGCCAAGCACCTGGGTGCCAGCTCCCCTCTGCTCCTGGCAATGTTACCCTCGGGCTCAGAGACCCAACACAGTACCACCACGTAGATGCACTGGTCAGCCCTGGCCTCTCGGGGCTGGAGCTCTGTCCCACAGTGACCGAGGAAAAGGACTGATTCAAGTATAGCTGCAGGGCCGGTCTGCCCACTGCATGTTTCCTGAGCAAGATAATTTATTTGAAAGAGTTGGTCCTGGCAGAGACCTTTGCACACATATTTTTCTGCTCCCCTTAGTCCTCCCTGCAGATAACTCAGCTGCCACAGCAGCTCCTCCTTCCCCGACCCCACGTCCCCCGCACGGGCTCGCGAGGCACATCCCTCTCCCGCAACGGCTGCCGAAATTGCTTTTTATTTTTAAACCCCGGGACGCAAAACCCCTACCTTTATCGTTTGCCTGCAGTCCCAGCAGCTCCACATGTCCTCATTAAGCAACCACTGATCATCAAATGAACCTGACAGACGCAATAGGTAGGGGGAGATACGGCCACCTGGCGTGCCCGCAGCTGGTCCCGGCGTCCTGTGGCTGCAAAATGAGGGGGGGGCTTCTCCCTACGGGGTGGGGAGAAGGGCTGTCGGGAGCCCAGAGGAATGGTGAGCTTGTGCCTTCCTGCTGCAAGGTGGGGGCTGGTGGCTGCAAGGACTGAGTTCACCCCAGCCCTGCCAGATTTTCTACTGACAAATAATAATAATAATTCTTTAAAGGGAGTTAATGGGATGGAAAAACGGCTAACTGGATTATAGGCCTTGCAATTTTATTTTGCTCTTTGGAGACACTATTTAAATAATCCTTTTCTTTATTTATTTTTAATATCTGTAGCCCACACCCTGAGGGAGGGTGTCTTCAGGGCAAGAGGACCACCAGCCTTTGGTCAGCTGGAGCGAGGAGATGTCCATGGGCAATCAATTTGGGTGGCAGCCTGACTCCCAGACAAGGGCTGCTTCTGAGGAAGATTTGGGGAGAGGGATGGATCGTGCAGGGCTGTTGGTACAGCCCCCTGTCCAGAGCAAAAGCTACTCCCATTTGGCTGTGAGTGCCTGGGCGTTCAGGATTGTTTGGACTTGATGTGTTGCGTTTGTGGTTTGGTTGGGACTAAGCTCCCAGCTGGTTTCTCCAGCCACCAAACTTCTCCCAATGGAAAGGCCGTGTTGCATTTTGGAAGAGAGGTGCAAAGCCCAGTACGTGCAAAATGGGAATCATGATGGGAAACGGTCTCAGCGATGGGAGTGCGTTTGTGGGCAGGAATCACGCCTGTGCTGTGGTGATGGGAAAAATGCGGTCACTGGTGCTCGTTTTGGGGCCAGGAACCTGCTTTCTGGAATATACTAGAGCTAGGCCTGCAGCAAAATTACGGCTTGACAAGGATGCTCCGGTGTCCCTGCTGGGGTACACTTCACCCTGCGACAGGCACCAGCTGATACATAAATTAACCTTTTTTTCCCCCAGCTTTCGGAAAAGGCTTACGCTGGGCTCTGTAATTGCGTAAAGTTTTAGTACAGCTCCTGGCTCGACTAAATTTCTTCAGGCATCGCTAATTAAATTTAATTTACTGGGATGACAAGTGCCTTTCTCGTCTTGCCCACAGCTGCTGCAACTGCTGCTTGGGCTCCAGCGCTGCCTGCTCAGTCCTTGGGCTCTGCCCGTCACAGGCTCAGCCTTGTGCGGGGACCTGCCATGGGGTCCCCGCCATGGGGTCCCCGGGCTCCCCTGGGGCTGCCTGGGCTCAGGGGCACTGCCCGGGTGCCTCCCCCAGTGTGAGAACCAAGGGCCAGACCGGGGATCAGCCCAGCCTGTGTTTTATTTCTGCAAATAACTCCAGTGGCCACAGACCGGTCTGTAGGTCCCTCGTCGTCCTCCTGTCCGTACCTGGTGAGGATAGTTAATAATAGATGGTGGATGCTGCAGGAAGATGCAGAATTTAAATGAATTATCCTTCCTTCTCAGTAATAAAAATGTTTCTCCCCTAAGAGTCCCTTGATTAATTGATCCGGCAATTGACAAATCGAGGATGGGAACGCATAAAATCCAATAGAAACAGATGAAAATAGCATTATTTACCATCTGATGCAGTCAGCGATGTCACACAACGAAATGACTGCAGAAAAACAGGGCCTTGAGCTGGAGGAGCCTTCATTAAGATGTGGCAAGGGTATTATTAAGTAAAAGAACATTGATTTTGTTTGAAAGATTTGGCCAGCCATATTAAATATAATCTCAGTAATGTAATCTCGGTAGTTGCTTTAAATGTCAGCCTCGCTTGGCTACATCTGCTTGCTGGGGCTGCTGCTCTCAGATGAAAATGAAAACTTCATTCTCCATCACCCATTGTACTCCATTAGCAGCTTGATAGGCTGTGCCCATACGGGGAAAAATTAGCATATGGGTTTCCTATAGGGAATAAGCTATGCCAGAAAGGCCCGTGTATATAAAACATATGTGACGGTAACAAAACAAGTAATTTACAAAGACAGAAGCAGCCAACTCACAGGATATTTCAAAGCCAGAAATCACTTTAAACTCTGGGCTTTCATGTGAGACTCGAATGCTGGGCCAAATTCTCTGCTGCTATTAACCCACGTAGCTCTGCTCATTTCTGCTCAATGTCCTTGGAAGTCAAAGCCCTTATCCCAAGTCCAATCTGACAAATTCTGCTAAAGATTTTTTTTTTTCCCCCCTGGGTCCCAGATGTCCGGATCCAGCGACAGCAATGCCTGCACAGAGCTGCCATGGGTGTACGTCGGAGAGAGGTGGCACTCAGCTCTGCCCCCCATAGCTCACCAGAGAAGTGAATGCTTCAAGACAGGAGAAGAGCACCACCGAACTCACAATTCAACAGCACAGTCGACGCGAGGGTCCTCATCCAGGTGGGTGCTCCCACGGCAAACTGGTGCACGACACTACTGGTCCCAGCTGGGAGCATGGGCATGATCCCAAAGAGGCATGAACCTCGCATCCCCCAATCCTCAGAGAAGCTGGGGATAGGATCCCCTGGGGCACAGTGTGGGAAGGAGGAGAGGAAAAGGAATATCTCTGCTGGAGACATAGAGTCAAAACCCAGCAGTACGTAGTATGGGTGCTCTTTGCTGCCTACAGGGAGATCTGCAGTCAGAAATCCAGCACAGCAAATGCAAGAGGTGCTCTCATTGTCTGAGACAGAGGAAAAACTTTGACCAAATCCTTGCCTCTGTCTGTCTGAACCCGAGGCACCTACTCTGCTCCCGCAGGAGATCTCCAGCCCTGCGCTCTCCCCCAGAGGCCCTGGGATGAGAGCAGCAGCCTGCGGACAGTGATGGAAACAAGGGGTTCCACCAGACAGGAGGGACTGTGGGCTCAAAAGTAGCTGGGAAAACATCGGCAGGACCAGCGGAAGATTGGATAGTTTTGACACAGTGATTCCCACATCCCCCGGGTCCAGCGGGCCTGGGGAGGGCAGTGGTGCGGAGAGCAGGCAGCTGAGCACATCGGTGGCAGAGCTCTGCTGAAGGAGCACAACAAAAGGCATCAAAACAATTTCCTTGCGAATCAGAAGTGTCCAGACACAGCTGAAGGCACCGAGCCACTTGACTGTAATGCAGTCAATTTTCTCCTTCAAAGTGCAGCATATAAACCTTTTTATAGCCATGCGCCAGCAGAGCTATTTTCCCCCCTCGCCAGCTGTTGAAAGCCATTTCTGTGGCTCCCTCTCCAAGCCCTCGCCCGCTATCCTGCAGCTACCGTTTCACTGCCCGCTTGAGCACTTGGGAGCTGAACGGCAAAGAAATAGGAAGCTACAGCTCTGCTCTGACATTGCTTTGGGGCCGGGAAGGAGTCCCGTACAGGTGGGGGCTGGCCAGGAGATGGGAAGGGATGCAGGAGATGCTCCGTGCATCGCTTGCAGTGGCGAGGCTGCAGCAAGAAGGAGCTGGCTCTTTGCATGGTGAGCAAAGAAGCAGGGGAGCACCTTGCCCTAGGATGCTGGGGACACCAAAAGCCTCCTATGGGTCCAAGGGAAGAGCGCACACGTTGGCAGAAGAAAGCTCTTTGGAGAGCTAGTTGGTGCACGGTAAACATCTCTGGTGCTGAGCTCCTCAGCAACACATTGCTGGAGATGTGTAGGGTTTGTGAGCAAGAACCCTCACATTTTTGCCCTGATTTTATTCTCCTCCTAATAGCTGTTTTTCAGGTAACGGGCTGCACAGACCTTTTTTCTGACCAGCTTCTACTTGGCCTGATGTGGAAACCTAACGATCCTTCCTTAGACCCATTGACTATTTTTCCATCTTTGTTGCAACCGTGAAACAAGAAACAAGATAAAAATCACCATAAAGGTCATCCTACATGCCTTTGCTGGGTAAAGCCCCCATTGCCCTAACGTAACCATGGTCTAAGTGCTAGGCGTGAAACAAGAGGGGCTTTTCCCCACATCTTTCCTTGCAGTCACTGCGGAGCGGGAACAGCATTACCTTTCTCTATGGAAAGGTACCGCAACCGCGGCTCCATGGAGTAAGTGCCCCTGGGTCAAAGGTAGGGCTTGACATTTGGGGCACGGATGAGGCGCAAACACCCGCCTCCCCTCGCAATCGGTCCCAGGGGATGTCTGATGGAAATACAAACACAACCTCCCCCTGGAAAAAAAAGGAAGAAGAAGAAGAAGAAAATAGAAAGAAAATAGATTTGTGTTGGTTGGGCGAGTCTGGTAATTTTTGAAAAGCCACAGAGCACAGAGGGGAACATATACATGGAAAGCAAAATATAGAAGCTTTTGTGTGATGCCAGCAATTTTCCTTTCCTTCGCTGAGAAAGGAGCTGCATGAACGTACCGTGTTAAGATTTGCTCTTTCAAACGGCTGAGTCAAATACCAGCTAAATTACAAAGAGCTGTACGGAGACATGAAGGACACGTAATGACAATATTTTGTCATTCCTCCCTCAGACTAGATGGATGTGGAAAGCGGGAAGAAGAAAAAAAAATTGCATTAGGATTCAGATAGGAGTTTGATAGCAGTTATTAAATGAAATTTAAAGGTTATTTTTAAACCCAAACCCTGGGTGCTGCTCCAAGCATGAGCAGACTGGCAAATGATCTGAATTTTTCCATTTTCTTAATATTGTTCCTGTGGATGTGTTTACTACATAGGCAGGCTCTGCAACCTAAAAAAAAAAAAAAAAAAAAAAAAAAAAAAAGAAAAAGAGA
>VFFE01005886.1:0-78202 GCA_008921705.1 Burhinus oedicnemus | reverse complement strand
ACATTTCTGCTGAGATCCCTTCCTCCCCTGTAATTTCATCCCTCTGGTTTTCTTTTTTTTTAAAAAAAAAAAAAAAAACACCCAAACAACCAAACCAAAAAACCCCCAAACCCCAACCAAATAAAAAATAACTGGGAAGCCAAACATTATATACTAGCACCTAGCCAAAGCCCCATCCCTGCAGGATATTGTTCTTGCAAGCAGGCTCATGTCAAGCTTTCTGGTTTGTTTGCTTTTGGACCGATGGGGCTGCAGATAGAGAGGAAAAGCCGGGGCAGATTCCTTCAGGGTGGAAGAAACGGCCGCTGCGGGAGGCACAGAGTGGGGGGTCTCTGCTCAACAACATCATAATTCAATGGCAACTGCACGGTCAAGGGCCGTGTGCTCTTGTGCAAAACATCTTTGGTGTTGCTCCAGGAATAGATGAAAGACCTCCCGGGAAAAAGAAACCCTGGGGAGCCTTCCTGGGCTGGCTTCCCTGCCTGTGGCACTGCTAAACTGGGAACGGGATGTCTACCAGCCTGGAGCACCCACCTGGCTCCTGCAGCAGAGGACCCCTGGGCCCTGTGTGCGGGGCAGAGGCAGAAGGCTGTCGGACACGCGGGCAGGGCAAGGGACAGAGATTCCCAAGCCACAGTGGGATCTCGAGGCTATGAGACCTCCCTGCTGAAAGTGATGGAGCAAAATGGCTGTAGCCTTGCCTGGAGGTGCAAGAAGCTCCTGCAGGCGGGTCCTGTTGATGCGGTGGTTGCTCTGTTGTGACGGAGCAGACCAGGACAGCCCAGGTCACAACCATCGCCTGGCCTTGCTTTACCTCTTGCCCTCCTTGTGAACCTCGCTCTGGGAGGTAGGTATGAACAAATAGCGGAGAAAGCCGTTGGCTCAGCCTCTTTTGAAGCAGAACGGACAACTCTGGCACACGGCAGCTCCATATAATTGCTTGGGATCGGAGCCACTGGCAGGCAGCGGCAGAGCTTAGCTGAGCAAGCGCTGGAGGCAGCTGCTGCCCAGGACCAGCCATGATCATCGCTCTGCTTTCCCCAGGGGCATGGACACACACACACACGTGTGCACACACACACACACACATATTCCCGGCTGCCTCCTTGGGCCCCCTCCCTGCACATGCGGCCGTAAATGGATTCCGGCATGATTGTGCGAGATTTGGGGAAAGGCAGATTAGAGAGTTAGCCGAGGCAAATGCAATTATGGAAAAGTAGTTCAATAAATAGAATTATGCTCCCCCACCCCAACAGAGGATTACACCCAGGATTTGAGCAAATTTAGGATAAACAGAAATCAGGCACTGGACATGGAGATTACCAACGTTCTGGAGACAGGCCAGTGCAAGCTGCTGAAGGAAAAATCCTGGCATCCTTGCCTGCATTGATCAGAGTGTTTGCACAGGCGCTGCACAGGGCTGAGCTGACCCTTTTCTAGGA
Organism: Burhinus oedicnemus; assembly: GCA_008921705.1. Classification (NCBI taxonomy): domain Eukaryota; kingdom Metazoa; phylum Chordata; class Aves; order Charadriiformes; family Burhinidae; genus Burhinus; species Burhinus oedicnemus. Next base: position 76,760 of record VFFE01005886.1, on the reverse strand, counting down.
CGGAAAGCCAAGGCCAGCGTTCAGGTGGGTCCCTTCTCCCCTGTCGCCTGCCGCAGCACGGAGCCAGGGCACAGCACACACCAAGACCGGAGCTGCTCTGCTTTCTGGCTGTCAGAAACCAGGTGACCATTCTTCATTGGGCTACAAAACGTGATGAATAGCTTGTTCTGCCAGCGTAACTTTACCAAGCGCAAGTGATCAGAAACATATACGGGTATTAATTTTCCTGTAGTAATTAACTAGCAAACAGTAGTTTTTTCCACCTTAATAGTCCCTTTTGCTGGGCAGACGGAAAAAAAAAAAGCTCCGAATGGTCTTGCAAATGATCTCACATTAGCACTTGCTCCATTTCCCTGGTAATGGCACTCTTGCCACTGGACATCCCAGCATTTTTACTGCTCTCAGGTACCTCCTGGGGTGGTGCAGATAAAGGATTCAGAGGCTGGGCCCACCTTGCCGTCTCGCAGATCTTCAGATTCATCCTTTGCTCAAGTTTATGCATTTCAGTTAATTTCCAATTAGTGGATACCCACTTTGGCCAGAGGGATCCCCATCACCAAACGTCATCACAAATAGCAAGAACCTCCTCCAGGTGTTTCAGCTGCTGAGCCATGCCCTGCTGCCAGCAGAAAGTTTGTATAGACACATGGTGATCAGGTGTCATCTCTGCATGTATTTTATCTTGAACTTTAAACAACATTTTACTCATATTTTCACCTGGCCGGTATTAAGGGATATCAGACCTGGTAACCTTATAACACTGGGAATTTGTCTGCAGCCAGGAACACTGAGCCCCCTTGTCAAACCAGATCAGCCAGCAAGCTAAAAAGCCCAAATATCAACTCTACAGAAACGGTTTAAAAGTGTGTTTGTCTGATGGCAAGAAGCCAATGGACCTGAGCAATTGCTGATCAGCATATATCATCCAGCTGTTAACGCCAGCATTCCCAGCCAGAGCGTAGTACTGAGATCCTCCTATTCCTCCTTTGTTGGCTTTAATACCTTCTGCTGCCAATCACTCCCACCACGCTGCCGGCAGAGCACCGACTGCTATTTAAGCAATGTAAAATCTAGCGCTGCCAGGAAATGGCTATGAATTAGGGCTGTTCCCATGTTGCTAATTAAGCCTAATTAAAATGGGAAAAGAGTTGTTTTTCCTCAAAGGGAAAATAGGTTTTGAGAAAGGCGCTAACTCAGACGTCATGACTGCAGAGTCGCCTGTGGGATGGTGCGGGTCACCAGCTTGGTCTGATCCCTCTTTCCCTCCTGCTCCTGCTCCCCCTCTTCGTGACGCAGATCCAGATCCATTAACTAGACCTTTTGGTGGGAAAGCCACACTGAACACAGGGTTTACTTGCTCCAGCCTCGCGCTGCGCTCGGAGGGCCAAGGGCAGCCCGGGCTCCCCGACTGCTGGGGCTGTGCTCCAGGACACCGGCGCACACAGCATCCTCCCCCCAAAAAAGCGTTGCTCACAGCAGAGAGCAGGGCAGCACGTTGCCCCACAGGCTGTGGAAGAGAGGCAGCAACCAAACTAGGAAGAGCCTGGCCTACGTGCGAGCTGTAGGTGAGGAACAGGCCCAATCTCTGCCTAGCAAACAGTGATGCTCTGAAGCACAGCAGTCCCAACACCAGGGCTCACCCCGCCTTTTGCCACGGCCTCTACTTAAGTGCAAAGGGAGAAGCTCAAGGAGATGGTGCAACACCGCCATCCCACGCCTTTGGAAACCCAGAGCCAGGAATCGGTTCCACTTTCCCACCTTCAAAACCCACTTCAGGGTCAAGGGATTTATTTCTTTTTTTAAACACACGCTTGGATCTTCTAGCCTCAGAGCTTGTGCAGTGTAGCTGGGTCACAGGCTAAAGCTTTCTCCCGCGAAAGGCGTTTTGGAAGGGAAAGCTGCACACCTCACAGCACCCCCTGTCTGGGTGCCTGGGCCAAGACCCCCGAAAGTGCTGGATCAGGCCAGCTGAAAGGACCACTAGCACAGACTCCTGTCTCCAACAGCAGACACCTTGGGAAGGTGTAATGACAGGAACCACGTTCCTCATGAACCGGAGGGGATGTCTTTGAACGTGGTACCCCTCAACTGATTCTTCTTCCACGAAGTTGTCCAATTGCGTTTCAAAGCAATTGGTTTGGCAGCCACGGTGCCAGTGGAGATGAGCCCTGCCATCGCCAGGCTGTGTAAAGCAACACCTCCTTCTGCCTGTCTGAACACACCAGCAAATGATTTATTTGCCACTCCTGGCTCCTGTATTACAGAGACAATGAACACCCTTTCTTACGCACCTGCTCTCTACCATCAATGTACTCATCTCTTTTCCAGGCTAAGATATCCTAATCTGTTTAGCGGTTCCTCAACCAGAACCTTCCTAGAAACTTTGATTATCTTCAGTGCTTTTTCTCTGTACATTTTTCTGCTCTTCTGCGGGTGGAATAAGGTGGGTGCAGCACCCTCGGAGCAACCCTGGCACTACCAACGTCAGCCACGAGCCTCTGTGTTTGTGGAGAAAAAGAATCTCTCTTGCAAGCGGAGGTTAACCTTTCCAAAGCGAGCTGTGTGCTGGCGCTGTGTCGCGAGTCTCACCTACAAGATGCTGCACGCACCTTGGTCTCTTGACTGAAAGTGTTTGGTCTGCTGGTTTGGAGAGCAAATGAGTTCGGGTGTTGAAACGAGTCTGCAGTTCAATTCTGCCATCTGCAGCTCGCGTCTGAAACTGCGGGAGGCTCTTCTGCCCCACAGGCAGCTCCTACCTGGAGATGGACGAAACCCCCCTTATTTAAATAATCTTCTCAGCTAAGTTTCTATGTTTAAATTTTACAGAGGTGAGAACCAGAGAAGCAGGGTTTTAGAAAGAATGAATATACTGGAAATGAGATAAAGTCTGTTCCCTAATAATAAAATAGTTAAGACATACTTTAAATGACAAATTAAGGTGAGATGAGTCTTGGGGAAGTGCCTCCATCTCAGCAGTACAGGGGACTTACAGCTTAGTTGTTTCTCAGAAGTTCTTCTCCAATCTGTCCATTTTACAGGGGAACAAAAAAGTTTGTTCAAATACTTTGGCCCAGGAAACTCCAACTTGCCGAAGCTTTGCATGTCTTCATTATTTTTGCAGGAAGACAGTTTGGAGCTTGCCTGTTTCTGCAAAGAATGGGGGCAGGTGGATGGCCAAAAGTAGTTGGTAAACATTTGGTCAGATTCATTAAACACTGCCACTGAGGCGCACTTGAACAGCTTGGGAAGAGGACACCGTGATGACTTCTCCCACCCTACATATCGCCAAACCAATTCTTCTGCCGGTGTGTCCCTCTGAACTGCCCCAGGATGGATCCCACCATAACCCAGGTGCCTATCATCATCCCCATCCAGACCTCACCGCTTCAGATCCGCATGCCAGCGGAGAACACTGTGCTCCATCCGTCTGAACTCCTGCATTATATATGACACGGCACATCCCTGGATTAATGAAGTATTCATCTAATCAGAGCATATCTTGTCAAAAAAGAGAAACAATCTGTTCCCAGCTTAAAATTTCTACCACTGACTTTCTGCCAGTGGTTGCAGTCGAGCCTCAGGCCTTTCTGAAGGCTCTCCCATTGTTCAGTCAAAAGTAAAAGGGAGGTTTGGAAATCCTGCCCGCTTTGTTTATCTTGCTCGCTCTGGTATTGACTTACTGTGTGATTAGAGAAGAAAATAACTCTTCTGTGCCTCAGTACTCCCACCTGCACAACAGAATCAATTCATCCATAAAGGGCCTTGAATATTTGTATAAAAGCCTAACGCCAGTTCTTTTTTGTTAATGCTATGTTAGAAGTACATTATTATATTGAAATATCCAAAGGCTTAGCATCTCACAGCAATCACCACCTCGGTAACAACAGTCTGCTCATTACAGAAATGATTTTTTTAAACTGTGTGACTCATGAATCCCTCTAATGTAGGTCAGTGGGAATGTGTGCCAATCCACTGCCGGCCTGGCAGCACAGAGGGCACATCCCGAGGGCGCAGCCACGATGGTTCGGCATGGATATACCACGTAGTTTCCTGAACCTTTCAGCAGCTTTGCAAGCAGCTTCTGGCCATTGCCTTCCTCAATTTGGCACTTCCAGCTTGGCAAAGCACAGCTGTTTGCTCGCCTGTTGCCTCTTGGACATGACTAGAGCCCAACAGCATGACAGTCTCCCAGCCTCAGGGAGGTGGTGAGTAGTAAGATCTCAAAGTGAAATTGTGCCAGGGTAAAAGCCCAGAAAGTATTTTTACAAATGCAGTTTAATGGAAACAGGATTCCTCTATCCCATATTCTGAACTGGGCTCTAAAAACAATCTGCCCTCTCTGAAGAAGTGCCTGCAATGTCGTGCCTTCAGGTCTTAGCAGCAGGGATGAGTGATTGCAGATGTCTGCCTTTTCTAGGACTTGTTCGCATTGAATCAACATGAAATAGGAGGTCTGGATCCGTCGCCTCTTAAAGACCTGAGCCGCTGTTTCCCAGCATTTGTTAGCATAAAGTTGTCAGGTAACTTGTCTGTTAATGCCTGGAGGGAGACAGAGTTTGTGTCCATCATAAGGTTAGCCTTGCCAACACTGGGAGCAGAGTCGGAGCCTGCAGGAAACACGCTTTCCTGTGGACAGGGAGACCCAGGTTGGCATGCAAGACTATGCCAAGATCTCTTAGTTCCCTCCTGCTTGTCTGGTGTGAAGTGCAACACAGACCTTCCCAAGTCCCCATAATTTGGTTTCAGGGCAGCAAGGCACAGAAACCTTCCTGGAGCATCTCTGTGGCCACCTGTGGCATGGGCACTTGCTGGAGAGGTCGGTGCTTGCACCAAGCAACCTCCAGTGGTGACACAGAAAGGGTTTCCTTTGCTTCTTTGTACACAGGCCCAATCCTAGCCCATACATGCCCAACTTCATACTCCTTGGGTTCTTTTTCTTTATTCCAGCCAGGGTGTCCTGCTGCCCCATCAAATTTCAGGGAGAGTTTCTGATGCCTCCTTTTGGGAAGGAGAAATGATGTCAACCCCTCCCCAGCCCAGAGCCAACACCTAAGTGAGCTGTTTGAAATGCTGAGTGTTACAAAGACTGTTTAAAAGTCCAGAATACCCCTGTTCTGCCTTTAATGAGAAATCAAATAGTAGATGATACAGAAGCTATGATGCTTAGTATGAAATTTTGTCTGGCCTTTCCCTGGAGGCTCACAGTGTTGCATGAGCAGACCTAATTTAACATCCAAGCTCCTTCCTTCACCACTTGCAGGGACCCAAATATTCATGCTATACCTGTTGCAGAGAGGAAGCTGCGATGAAAGGTCTGATGCAAAGCCTGACCACTGTTGACTTAAGCTGGTATCAATAAGGCTCAGTGTTTCTGATGGACCAGGATCTCAGCATGGTTTTCCTGAGGTCATGCACCCTGTGCCTGGCAGGCAGAGCCCAGAAGAGCACGTCCAAGTCCACCATGGCACATTGCTCTCCCTCTGGCTTCCTAACATCTTCAGCCTGGTGTGGAAGGCTTTGGCCAAGTGACCTCAGTGGAAACCAGTGACATCTGTGGCCTTCTGGTTGAGTGTCCAATTCATCTTCTAACTTTGATTTCTGAGGCGCACAGCAGTGCAACATTGTGCTGGCCATTATTGATTACTTTTTGCCCTAGAAGCTTGAAAATGTTAATTTTTTCCAGTGAGGGGAAAAAAAATCCCTTGGTTTCATCCAATAATGAAAAGGGAAGCTTTAATGCCAGTGCCTAAGAGTAAAAGAAGTGAAAAAGAAAAATCTGGCACTCACAGCCGCTTATTTCTTCTAACCATTCTTCTTGCCATCCAGTAAAATCAAGACAAGCTGACAACCCCAATTTCTTTCCACATCTCCTGTCACCCCTGAGCTCTAGAGGATGTGGAATGCTAGTTTGGGAAAAAAACCCACCCAAGACACATTAGCAGCTCTATAGGTTAATGACTGTGTTCAGGTCTTGAAGATCACACACACCACTAGTAAACAGAACACCTTCCTGCTCCTCGGATGGAGGTGTAACTTGTGTCCCTCAGAGATAAAGGGAAGGGGTTTAGGCCACACAAGCCGAGGCTGATGGAGAAGGCTCACCCCACGGCCGTGCCTTTCACCTTGGCTCTGCGTTTCTCCCTGTGCTGAGCTGGGAGCCACCATTACAGCCCAACTCCTCCGCATCAGGCAGACAAAACAAGTAAGCAGAGGTGAGGGGGGATGGATATAAGACAGGGAGCAGCAGGGAGGAGGCTGCGTTACTCCCACTGTCCTGGGCTTGGGGTCATTTGCAATCTACTCTGCTGACTCGCGGTGCCTATGTGCTATCACCCCAGGGAATGCGTGTTCTACTGAATACCAAGTACCCCTCATATGGGCAATAATATTCCATCTCTTTCTCCACGGCAGGCATTTCAGCTCAAACGCGGGCAATGCTTCAGGAGATGCATTCATCAACTGGTGGAACAATTCAGCCTACGGAGATGATGTATTTGTCCCCTTTTCTTGAATGCATTGCTTTTAAATACATAATACTGTTTGCACAATAATCTTTCATCTTGCAGAGCCAGCCTCGACACAGAGGGGTTTCTGTGGCAGCTTTGCATTTGATGCTGGATGGCATCAAATCTAATGTATGGCACATAAAGCAAGGAAATAATATTTCCTCGAGTGGAAAGCTGTATGTATCATTTAATCAACACCAGCCTCACGTGGACCAGTTTGTCTCTCTGGGAAGGGACATGAGTTGGCTCCCTCAAACCTTTGGGATCCCAGAAGCAATATCAGATTTCCTCAAGCTGCTACAACAAAGATCCTTCCCATGGCAGATTAGGGAAGGATCTTGGATTTAAGTCTTGCAGTGCTTCACCCTTAGGGTGTGAATGGGCTTCCAGGGGGCTTCATGAGGAGCAGGTTTCTGCTTGCCAAGTGCTGCCAGCGGCATGTGAGCAGTGAGAGCCAGGAGCTCAGGCCAGGGAGCCTCTAGATGTCACTGCCATGCAGCAGAAATGGACCCCAATGCCACAGTGGGCTGGGGACACCCGACCACAGCTGGTGGCACAGCTGGTGGCAGGCATCCAGAGCTGCACCGGCCAGCTTGGCAGAGGGAATCAGGAAACCTGCTCTGAAAAGGCTGGTCGCCTCTTGATCTGCCTGGGCATCCCACACCCCAGGGCTGAAAAGGTGCATCTATTGCAGGATGGGACTGGGTGCGATGAGCATAGCCAGGATCTGGAGGATAAGGTATTTTGTGTAAGGAATTGCAAGGTAAAAGCAACATGTTTCAGCTCCAGCCCTGCAGCAAAGGGATCCTAAAGACAAGTGTTAACGTTAAGCACGGTAATATCAAATGCAGCTGGCCTCGCCCCATCAAAAAAACGGTCCCAACATTTGCCTGTGCTCCTGCTGAGCTACCTCAACACAGGGCAGCGTCACTTTTGACAGGCTTCCCATCCGCCTCCCTGAGTTTGGGATAATGGGAGAAGGACAGGTACCTTTTTTGAGAAAGGGTCACCATTGCACTGAAGGCAGCAGCAAGAGCTGAACATTCCCAGACTTGCAGACATCCCTCCATCTGCACACGGGAATACTGGTCCCTTACTGCTGCGCCCTTGCCTGAGAGATGCCTGTGAGTCTGCAGCCCGTGGTCAGTGTTTGCTGTGGTGTGGCGTGGTTGGTCCCTGCTTCAAGAACTCCATTGCATTAAGAAAAAAAAAAAAAAAGAAATCATTAGTGCATGCCATAAAGTGCCAGTGGGCTGCTCATAGCCAGGGTCAAACCCAGCTTTCCCCTTTCAACCATGCATGAGGTTATGGAATAACATGTCTTTTTTTTTTTTTTTTCTTGAAAAGCATTTTAGTTATTCTGTATAAATTGCAGCAGTTTCTCTGTGAGAGACCTGAGGCACAGCCGAAGGCTGAGAGGGAGGTTCAGTTACTCTGAGACTGGCCGTGGAGACTCCCAATCTCCCATATCACAATGGCAGGATGGGTTCACTGAGGCATGGGCATCAAAACCACAGCCTTTAAGGCTTCTGGGAAAGCCTTAATCCAGGCTGCATGCTCTGGGAACATCTGCAACAGGCCCTGTAGGCAAGGCATGTAAGAACTTAGTTCTCTGTCCATCCTGAGATGACTTGGGCACGGCCTCTGCCAGGCAGACGCCACACATGGGGCCTCTAGGTCCCAGAAGAAGGGCAGTTAACTGCAGGGTTTCAAGATCTACATGCAGAGATTATGCTTGCAGGTTCAGCTGTCACCACTTCTGCACCAAAGTCCTTCTAATGCTAACAGCTGTCTCAGATCCTACCTAATTTCATCAAGTCTTTATCGCATCTTCAGTGCTAGGGAGTTCAGCATCACTAATCTCATCTGATTCAGCTTCTGCTTCTTCACATTGCCTGCTTCTTACCCTCCTGAGGGTTTAGCATCATGAAGATTAAAAATAAAGCATTTGTTTGAGGTCCTTCTCTTCAATTTCTAATAGCAGATCCTCTTAGGGCTTTTCAGACTTGTGTCCCTGAGGACTAGAAACTGATTTTCATCAAAAAAATTAGAGATGATATTATCATACTTGCATGAATCTCAGAGCTTCCACAAATGCCAGAAACCTCACAAGGATTGCACTAACATTTCAGAGCTGGCAAACACTGATGAAGGTGCACGGAAGATTTTAATAGGGGCACCATCCCCATAAAGTTGCTGTTCACAGCTTAATCACACCAAGATGAGACGCAGAAGTTTTCCCTCTTTATCTAACACCCCACTGATCAGAGCTGCCTTTGTTTTTTCATGTTGGCCCCTATGTTTGTGAAAAGTATGAAGGTTCTTGTTGCTTTTGGAAATAATAGTCACTGCTGTATTATGGCCAAATCATTGTTTTTCTCCCTATTGACCTGATTTTTTTTCAGACTACCAAACACCCTTGACTTTGCTTGTGGGATGGTTAATCAACAAGTCTGTCACAATGATGGATTCCTCCTGAATTGTTGCTTAATTAGCTTGGTTGGAAGTATAAATCAAGTGGAATACCAATTCTTCTAACGCTACAGACAGGCAGCCACACTCAGCTTGACAGCAGTGAGTTATTGCTTGCGGCCCCAGCGCAGGATCAGCATGCAGGCGCCAGCCCGCAAACCCGAAGGGGACGTAGGTTCATCCCCAAGACTGCTGGCGTGCACAGACCACACAGACCAGAGCGAAGGGTTGGCGTGAGGTGGAGGTGGGCTCCAGCCAGCAGCGTCTGCAGCGGCAACCGGCTGCAGGGGCGCTGCGCGTGGGCATACACACACCCCTAGTGTGAGAAGAGCCGGCATCCCTGGCATCTGTCCGCAGGGAGACAACATTATATATCGGTGCTGTTTCTCACTTGGGATGTCTGGTGTGTGCTGCTAGCTTTTTAATGGAGAAGAAACATTTTAGTCTGTGGCCAGACTAAGTTATTAGAGACAAGGATCTTTGTCTCACAATAAGCAGAATTGCCTTCTGCAGAAAGGCAATTATGCATCACAACAAAAGGAAAAGTAATACATTGTCTGCAAATTAAGATTTTTAAGACTGATCTTAATGTGTTGATCTTAACAGCTTGGTATTTTTATAGATGGGACTTTCACACAACAAGAATATATTTAAACCTTTTAACTTGAACTGAATTTCACAATTTTACCATGGGTGACTTCTGCATAGCTACAAACAGCTTGTTCCCAGCAGGTCTGAGCCAGCTTGAACATCCCTGAGCTGGACGGTGGACATCATGCAGAAGTACTTCCAGATTTCTACTTACCCTGTTTGAATTCCCAGACTAAACTGAAGAAGCATACTTCTCTGAAATGGATCTACTAATACACCTTTTTAGCAAAGCATATTTCTTTTTCCATGGCCTCCTTTTTTATTTATCTTCTCTCTTTGCCAACTTTGGGTTTTATTTTAAGAGAGCTTAATTAATGATTAATGATTTCAGGTGGGATGTGTAAGTCACTTTGGAGAAGGAATAATTTTTTTTAAAAATGATGGAAAAATATTGGAACAGTCTAATTTTACTGATATCCCTTTCCCCACATTTTCAGTGAAAGGGTGGGTTCAGTGGCCCCCCTTGCATAAGACCTCCCAACATGAGTAATGCTCTCCAAGCTGCAGAACGAGGCACTGCTGCAGACTGACCTCATGATAACAAAGACATGGGGCCCTTCTTTACCTTGTGACATAGTTGTTGCTCCAGTGTGTAACATCTCGCTGCCAAATGAGTAAATCTGTTGCTAGCACGGGGACGCCTCAATGGAAACTTGTGTGGAAGGTCTGGGTGAGGCATGGTGTGAATCATATTGCCATGGCAACCCTGAATTGCTTTCATCCATCGACATTTGCATCCTTCTTTTTGGCATTTTCACAAATAGAGACTTCAGAGATTTTTTTTTCAATAGTTGAGTAGAATAGAACACTAGCTTTGCTTTTATCACCATGATAAAAAAAGTGTGAAAGCGGAGTTTGTGTGTGGGCTACAGAAAGGTTACAGTTATTTAGCAGATTTAAGTCAAACTTTTCAGATGGAATTATGTCTGAAGAAGCCCTATATTTTTAAAAACATCAGGACATAGAAAGAGAATAGAGTTCAGATAAATTTATCTATTCCCAGACAGTCCTGATATAGATGCTGGGAATCAGAAGAAAACACCGAACAATCTGTTCTACAACTCTAATAGGTCTCTTCATTGCCATAGCAAATAAAATGGAATCCCTACAGCTGACAAACTCCAATATGCATAAAACTTTCTTTTTTTAATTTTTTATTAATAAAAAGTAAAAAAAAAAAATCGCAAAGCTCCTGGTGTTATTTATGAATTATGATTAATTTCTTCAACCTTTTTCTGGCATTTAGAAATGGTACACAAGCAAGTTAAGAAATAATTTGAATAAAACTGCATCTTAATTGTTTCTGTTATCTAAGCTATAGACACTCCTTCCACACAAAAGGCCTGATTCTGTTCTTACTTGCAATGAAGTTAACGGAGTTGTCCTGACTTCTGTGCATTAACCAGGAGAACCAGCTATACTGTTTTACAGGAAAATGAGAGGAGATTATAGTCGGCAATTCCAGCTTGCCCCAACCACTAAGTACTACCAGCTTGCCCATGGATTTGTCTCTTTATCTCCTCTTCTCTCTCCAAACCAGCTCCGGTTTGCCTGAAAAGGACTCTCCATCCAGACATCTGAGTACCATCAGCCGTAAGCAAATGTCCATAAGAAACCTGGCTTCTCTCCTTCACAGTGTTTGGTTTTTCAAGAGCATCATGGATGGCTCTTCTATGGGATGGCCTTGGGCTGTGTCATACTGGGGAGTAGAAATGCCACCTAAAACAGAGGTAAAGAGACTCACTCGAAACACAGACTGCTGGAGGTCAGTCTTTAGAAATCACTAATGAGAATACTTTTTTCAACAGATTTTTTTCCAACGAACGCCAAGGGTGTTTTCTCACATCACTCATGGTTTGTTAGGCTCTAGTTTAAAGAGTTTCAGTCCTCTGAGGGGCCCATGCTGTGACTGCCCGGTCTCCAGCTGCAAGTGGCTGCTGAATTGCTCAAGTGAACTGCTTATGAACACCCTACAGGCAGAATTTCATTCAAAACTGGTAAATGAAAATTATGATTAATGATATATTTGCAGAAGTTATGATCAGTTTATGAATGATTCATGAAATGAAAAAAAAATACTACATAGGCTATGAATATCATTTGAAAACAATAATTTAAGCAACTTCATCCCCCAAAGTGAGGTCCTTCTAGTTTCTTATTTACCTAATGATACTCTGCAGTGCAAGGGGCGGGTGCTATGTTTGTGAATAACCTGTTGCTACACATCGACACATCAAATCACAGCTTTGCTGTGACAAAGGGAAGGTGCACTGTCCAAAGCCCTCTGAACACAAAGGCCAGACTTTCAAACAAAAAAACATGTGCAAACAGAGGTCAGAGAGGTGCAGGCATCACAGTGTTGAGTGGTGCAGATGGACGCACCGGATGCAATTGGCAGCCAAGACAGAGGAGCAGTTGGGCACAAACGCTGTCCTGGAGCCAAGGGTGAAAGACACAGAACTGTCCCTGCCTTGGATCTGAATCTACCATGCTTTCTCCCTGGGGGAGTGTAATTTACACCCTGATTCTATATTTCCCCTTTCAAGTTCTCACCAAAGCTGGCATCGAACACCACCTGCCTTCAGAAACAGGATGTGAGATACCAGAGATGCTGTTCACGTATTATTTATTATTGTAATTCCTGTCTATAGGAAGGCTTATCAGGATGCAGTTCCTGGATTTCAGTTAGGGTCCTGGTTTTTTCGTTTTTTTCACTCAGTTTTTGAACTGGGTTGATAAGGAAAGCGTATGACTTTGCCCAAGGGTGCTCCATGAGTTCCTGAGGTCAACTGCAACACAATGGCAAGGAGACTGCTGGCTCTCCACTGTACCTTTTATCTAAAGATTGGATTTCCTCCTGCTTTTCTTATCAGTGCCAACTGTCTGGCACCAGCACTAATGCTTTACCCATTGCAACAGGGAACAGCTGCGTCCCAGTGGGTTAGTAGAAGCACGATGGCTGAGATGGTTTATGGATGTATAAACAGGACAAGCTTTGTAGGAAAAGGCAGAGTTTTTCACTAGAACCAAGTAGCAAAGTTGGAAAGTTCAGGTAAACTTCAAGACAAAAAAGCCCCTATCCAGGTCTGACATGGAGGGAGCAAACATCAAATGAAACACAAGGTAGGGACTGTTGTTCGAAGGTAAACTAAATTACGTAATTCAGTTAAAAACGTGAAATCAGACTGACCAAGAAATCTAAGTGACTTCCTATCCCCACCTTCTACTTGGCTTTACATCTGCTGCAGTTATGTAAGATATGCAGGAATAATTGTGTCCCTTAGAAGAAGAGAAAAACGACAAGTTCTGCTAGTTGATCTATTGAAAATATATTACCTCAGGTGTGAACAGAGGGCAAGTGGCTAACTGAGCCATTGGTGGTCTGAGCAACTGATAAGTCCATCACCAATTCCCCCAAAAAAACTGCCCAAAGTCCAATTCCCTTTGCAGCCCCTTGCCAGCCTGCTCACGCTGAAGCTCTTACCTTTCTCTTTCTCTCAAAGCCCACCATAACCCCAGAGTAAGGTTTCTGTAAGGTTCTGACTCATATTCACTGTGGCAGTCATAAGGGCACCCGCCCCTTTCTTCTCAGTATGTATAGTACTAACAGATTTCTTACCAGCCACATTGAGCTCTGACGTCTCTTTAGGTGTACATGACAAGAGTCAGCCACTGGAAAAAGGAGAAGAGGTGCATTTAGATAGTGATGTTACACAAAGTCTTCAGACACGTGTCTTGGTACCGTCAGGCTGTCACCAAGTGACTATGGTTCTTTTATCCTGCACTGGATAGTTTAGGGGTTTTGGAATTACCTTTTTTCCTTATTACAATTCAGACCTACAAATACTTTCCATATGTTGCTTTCCATGATAAATTATTGCAGCAGCTGCAGCAGGAGCAATTGCCGGGAAAGGATGGCACCTGCGTGATTGCTAGTGGAAGGGATGGCAGGCTCTGGGAATGTGGTTATCCTACAGACTACCCTGTAAAACAGGTTCAGGGCCTCTGCTTGGAAATTCTGCTCAGCTCTTGGCGCAACAAAGATTTAATGAACTATGAGCCACTGAACTAACCACAGAGTGTAAACAGGAGCTGGCGAGATTGTAAAACATTATTTAAAAAAATCTTTTTAAACGCTGCGTTGTCAAATAACAGTCCCCGGACTGATAAAATGCAGCACTTGGGCATATCACTGTGGAGCACAGCCGGATTTTTGCTTCAGATTAGCTGATAAAAAGCTTGATGTATTCCCATTCAGCTAGCTATCCTTCAGGCTGTGCTTTTAAGACAAACAGCAGCAGCAAGCATTTGTCTGCTATTTCTTTCTTAAAACCAAGATGTTTCACAATGCAGAATTAACAGATGGGGCAGTAAGAAATGAGAGCAAGGATATTTTTTTGGTCACTTCCTCAAAATCTCTTTGAACTGGCATTGTTGAGGGAAGACTCTACTTTGGACGTGGATGGCCACCACAGAGCTGTGCTCGCTGCAGCAAGGCTGCATGACTGGGGCCAGGGAAATATCTCCCACCCATTATGCACATCCAGCCAGGCGAAACCCTCACCACTGTTGGTGTCAGAGGCAAAACCCCTAGCAACATACGATCATCTTTAACTTCACCCTCCTGCTGACATACTCAGCAGTCCCACTTCGGACCTGGAGAGAAGAAAAGGAAGGAGCATCCTCACCTCCATTGCGGTCATCAAAATTTGTGATCCACCTTCTGCTAAGTTTTGAAACGCATCTAGGGGTAGAACAAAGAAAATTGTATTTCATGAGGAGGAAGCAAGAATGCAGTGCAGACATACGGCTGTGGTAGCTGAGGAGCAGAGCTGCGATCCCTGTGCTGGGATGCTCTACCTAGCTCAGCTGTCCAAACACACTGTCCTGCCCAGCCACATCTCATTTCTGTGCTGGGTACCCCTACAGCCTTGTCCCTTGGATCACAACCTGAGAAGGCATCCCAATCGCAGGGCCAGAATCTGGCAGTAGTGTAGGACCAGGGAGTGCTCAATGTGACTGCTTTCATCTGCTCTCGTAATTTTTTTTCAGTAGTAGCTCCCACTTGAAGACTGACAGAACGGTGAGCTAATGAAACACATCTTCCCACAGGGAAACTTTCTGTTGGTCCTTTTCCATCCTCCCTGGCAGTGAGCGATCACGGTATGCCCTAAAGAAAGTGATTCTCTTAAAGTCATTAGTATGCCTTGCAAGCTTTTTCCAGGGAATATAAATGCAGATGCTGCTGTTATTCAGCTAGAGTTTGAAATTAGCATTGCTGAAAGTTTTCTGACAGAAGACTTTGCCATCGGAAAACTTCAATCCATTCAAATATTGATATTCTATGTGCACATTTATATTGCAGTTTGTGTAGGAGAAATGTTCAAACCCAAGTGTCTGGATAAAGTCAAAACACAGTATTTTGAGTTCTTTTTATTTATTTTGAAATTACTTTTCTCCTAGAAATGTGCTGTTATAGGCAGTAATAAAAAGTTGAAACAAATTTAAGTCTGTCTGTCCTTGAATGACACATTTCTCCAGGAGCCTGTTTCCCACCCTGAATGGAAAAGGCATTGTAAGATCACAAATGTTTCGAAACTTGCCTGGCTTTAGACAAAAGTGCAAGGCTGGTGGGAGAGTGTAGGAACAGGGCCCAAGGACCAATTTCTCATCTGCCCCTTAAGAGGCAACCGGAGCGACTTATATGATCCAGAGCAGAGCAGAGGCAGGGAGGAAAACTAACACATCCACCCTATAGCGCTCCGAAGAAAAGCATGGATCAAGGAAATCCCCATGTTGCACCTGCCTCACAAGATTGCATTTGCAGGGCTGGGCTTGTGCCCAGCAATCTTTCTAGGAACAAACGGCAGCGCTGAAGTTACCTCCTCTGGGCAGAGGTAAGTAAGTGCCCTTTTACTGCTTCATTAACTCCAGTTAACTAGAGTTTGCAAAGAATCTGCTGCTTTTGGTTTGGGTCTCATCTCTGGCTATCTTGAAAGGATGAGTAATGATTTAATGGGACAGATTTTATCTTCCTTGCTGCATTCACATCATCATAAAGGTGCACTGCCTTTCATTCCCACTTGGCACCCTTATCTTCTCCTGTAAAAATCCTATTCACAATGACTTGAAAAGTTGGAGAAATGTATTCCACATTAAACCCTCTGTAAAGTGATAACTGGAAGACTTGAAAGCATTTTAAGATACTCATTACAGACAGCAATGAAACTTTTAGAGATTCCTTTCCACATGGATGTAAAGGAGCTGTCTTTACACTGGCACTTAAAATGTAAGAGGATCTTTTTTGAGATGAAAAAAAAAAATGTCATGGTACTAATTTAGGCATAAGAATTTTCATCTACAGCAAGTGACATGGATAATCACAAAAAATGGGTGTTTACAAGTTGTTTGTTTCTTAATGAAAGCATTAAAATCACGACATGCTCTGCCTTTCTTAGCTGCTTCTGCTGTACTCCTTTGAAATGGGATTTTAGGCAGCAGCATCCGGGTGCAACCGCTGACCACTACTGGCCCATAAAACATCAGTGGTAAAAACATATGGGAGAAAAATGAACACTCGTTTCCATGTGCTGTTGAAACCCAGCTCATTCCAAAGATGAACTAAATTTCTGTAGTAACGTTCTAGCACACGGGTCACAATTGTTGGGTTTGTTTAACTACCAGTATTTCCAGTCAAAATAGTTATAATAGTAAAAATTACACTTTTGTAAAACAGAATTCCATTTGCTTTCAGGCAAAGGCTTATTTACAGACACTGCCTCCTCACAACTGCCAGACAATAGCTGGACACAACACATAGGATGGGTTTGTTTATCCACTGAGGAGGATCTCAGACCTTCTCCTTACCAAAAATCTGAGAGAACTTCACTGAAGTTGGTGGGAACATCTCTCCAGTAAAAAAAAACAAACCAAACCAAACCAAAAAACCTCTCTTGTTGTGATTCAGACTTCTCCAAATTTTAACCGAAAGAGAAAGCCTTCCACTTGAGACGAGTTGCCTCTTTCCTCCTCACTGGCCACAAATGCACGCAGTCTCCCCTCTGTGGTACTGGCAATGCTCCACACCACCCTGGAGGAAGCTCTGTTGTGGACCAGAATGCTCAAGCTTGTGTAGAAGGGCACCAGCACAAGGACACTTCTTGTTTTTGGAAAATGACTCTTAGTGCATCGGGGCTCTGAGGACAAGCTTGCAGAGGCCAGGCTAAATTCATGCAGCAAAAAGGGATTGGCGGCTGAAGAAGTTCTGGATATACATTACCACCACTCCTCAGCAGGGCAAAGCACAGGGCAGCGTGGTGCCGCTGCAGTCCACAAACACTCTGACAGGAAATGGGGCTGACCTTCCTTCTGGCCCCTTTCAGTGAGGACATCGCTTTATTCCCAGCTGCTGCTTTCTCCCAGCACTGAACCGCTCTCTACCAGCCAGTTGCTCCTGTGTGCAGGAAGCAAATCTGGCTTCTGGCAACCAGGCTGCCCAAAGGGATGCCTTGACCGTGCCTGGACTTTGGGCAGTTTGTTATTTCCAAGCTACGCTGTTAGACAAGTATTATCATCTCTAGCGGTGTGTTCCTTGCCTCCTGCCACTCAGTCTGGCTTTGCAAGCTTCCCTGCTGCCACGTCCCCTGCCCGACCCCAAGCTCCGGCTCTGAGACTCACGGGTCATGGTTTCAAGTCGCAGCATGCAGCACACGAAGTCAGAGAAACCGATTCTTCTGGCAGCATCCCCGTACCGCAGGGCCATCAGGTGCAGGAGCTGCTTGTTGGTGGCCAGACCTGCGGAGGGAAGAGGAACGACAACACTGGGGACACACTGTGGGATGATGGACCAGCTCTGATGGCTTTGTGCACCCTGCACAGAAGCTGGGGTGGGGGGTCCTCAGCCCCCCACCCTGTTATGCCAGGGCTCTGTATCCCTGGACAGCAGCTTTCCGTTCCCCAGGTTTGTGCATAAGCGTTGGGGTAGGGTGATGGAAAATCAAAGTCCTTCTTGTCACTCAAATTGTGGCTTAGGTCAGCAAGCAGAAAACATTGAGCTGAATAATCAAGTGTTATCTTGCTTTGCCTTTTTAGCTTTTATTTTCTATAAGAAAGAGCGATTTTCTTTGGCTCATAGCTGTTAAAGCCTGAGCATAGCATTTACAATACCGCTGTCGCTTTCTGCTAAACAGGGAGATACCGCACGCTCATGCTATTATGCAGTATAACATGCCTGGGATTCTTAATTTTTACATTTTCTCTTCTGTTAGAAAATGGTGAAGGGTGCATTTCTTTTTTATTAGCTTATTATTCAGTATTTGTGTCACAGTCTGTTTGGATGGAAATTGGTATTCAATTGAATGAACAAAAATTGCCTTTTAGAATGATTCTTTTATTAGTTAAATAAAACTACCCTAAATGCGCTGGCTACATAAAAGAAATGATTTAAATATATTTTGCACTAAAAGCTGATTTGCTAAACAAAAGAGAAATTTTCTGCAGAGAGCTGGACTGATATCTTTAGTTTAATGCTTCCTCCAAGACTTCAGAAAAGGCCCATTTGCTTACTTCTAGTTTTTAGTGGCTCAGCTGGAAAAGAAGTAGCTCTCCTGCTCTTTCAACCAGCTCTAAACTTTCCAGTTTTAAATGAACTCAACATCGAGCTAAATTAGCTGAATAAGCAGAAAAGAAGGGAATGGTTTCTCTACACTTGTGTAGGGGGAGATACAGCCGATGGAGGTGGGTTAGTATGTCGACAAACTCTGGTTGCATGAGCCAGGCTGGAGAAGGTCTCCAGCAGGAAGCAGACAGACAATGCTGAATATTTAAATAATGGAAGTACATTTGGGCTTAAGATATATTTCAAATTAAGATAAAGCTGATTTTAGATTTTTTTTTTTTTCTAGGAGGAAAAGTTAGTAATTTAAAAAACCTAATGAATGGAATTTTGTCTTTGATTCTGGTTTTAAACCACTGTCAAGAAACGCTACAGTAGTGAGCAATGAATCCTACTTAATTTTTAAGCTTTTGAAGGCAATGGGAATTTGATCAAGCTCTCTCCGGAGAGCAGATTCCAGCAAGCATTGCAGTGCTGCTTACAAGATGCTATAATCATGTCTCATACTAGTGAAACACCAACAATTTTGAATGGTCAGTCTGGCGTATACCTGCTCTGAAAACTGCTCACCTGGCAATGTCTCTCAATTAATCTCATCAACAAGACTAAGTGTCAGTCCTCTCTGTTCCCAAGATGTTTCAATTACCTGCTGTTACTTAGTTGTAAGGTTACTCCCCACACCTTTTGCCTGCTGGATTCTTCACTCTGGTTTTAGTTAAGCTTTAAAATACAGACTTTGTGTTTCCCTAGTTTTTAAAATTATTTTGATGCACTTAATATTGCCAGTGAGGTGTTTGTAAATACCTCGGGCCAACGCTCCTGCTTTGCAGGGCAGCACTACTGTTAGCGCAGCTAGCCTGCTTTACTCCGGCAGAAAATTTGGCCCATCGTTATTACACTGTGAAGCATATAGGACAACAGTGAAAATTAAGCGCACACGTGAGTGTTTTGCACTGAACGCTCCAGGGAACAGCTGGCTAGGAGCTGTATTTAAATACATTAGTGCCCTTCCCAGAGGCAGCACCAACCTCCCAAATGCTTTCTGGGGTTGTCCACTCCTTCCTGCTTAAACAGCAGGATGGGAACCATCCTAATGCAAAGCCAGATTCAAATGCAGCTGTCTGGCTCAGAAGAAGGCAAAAACGAGTTTATAATTTTCTTTTTAATCCCACTCAGAACTGCTTATAGCCTAACATATATTGAATTTGCCATTTAATAGTGCCTTTTTATCCCTTCAAAAAGCTGCACTGTTTTGGCCGCCAGGACTTATCAATGTACAATTTTCCTCCCAGTTTTACACTTTAGCGCCTTTCTTGCAGAATGGACCTGGCAGCTTCTCCTTTGGCACATTAGTGCCGCCCTCCTCAGGCAGATGCTAATGCTCTGCCCATCTCTCAGCAACAAAAAAATTACACATGCATCCCCTCAGCTGATGGCTTCCACAGATAGCACTTCTGCACCAGGTTTCTCGGGGGACAACACCACTCCAAGCTCCAGGTAGCCAAATGGGAGCTTCCCTACTGCACAAATTTAAGAGAATTGCTGCCTTAGAGCTGTGTTTCATGCGCAAAGTCTCTGGAGAGATGACCCAACTAAAATGCTTCCGTCGTGTGAAGGGGTCCCACGCACTCACTGCAAGTTTCAGCATTCGTGTAGCCAACACAGGTCAGTGCAAACTAAATAAATGTCTGTCGCTGTGGCTTTCCATCATAGACTCAGTCACTGCCCTGCAGAGAAACTGCAGGAACCGGGGTAAGTGCAAGCATCGACTGCGCCTTGCTCCTTTCCTCTGCTGGATGTTTTGTCCGTGACCTAGAGAGACTATGGATATATCAGTCTGCAGGCTCTGGCCGGTGCTGTGCGTCTCTGCACCTCTCTGCTGGCTCTCCAGCTGCAATGCAAAGGGTTTCTCCCTGAAATGAGCTTTCTGTCTCAATGCCCTAAAACAATGCAGACTTCTGAGCAGAGCTGTGATCCAACTGGCACCTCTGGGAAATCCAAACTGCTTTCTCCCTGAAGCTAGTTTTTTCTTTCCTCTCTCTTTTTCAGCCTTTCCTTCACTGCCTCAGGGATGAGAAAGGGAGCTGCTCAGCACCTGTGGACATACCTGCTCTCTGTATCGCGCTCTTCAGTTCAGACACATCAAGAAATCCGGAACAATTTCTGTCTTCCTTGCTGAAGATATCCTGAAAAACAGTTTAAAGGCAGATTTCAGCTCATATCAATATTCCCCAAATTTACTACTACATCCAATTATGTAGGACGCTTTCCCTCCTTAATAAACAGGCTGCAAGGAAGTTCAACAGATGAGATGGGGTGACCATGACAAGAGACACCCATTTCCAGAAGACTTGGTTAGTATGTTATGGCATAACAAGTCCTGCGGTTTTGTTCATTCTCCCCGGTTTATGTGTGCAGGCAGCAATGAGAATACTCACACCTCCACTGACAAAAAAATACCGACAAGTGAAATAAGCCAGGAGTCCCTGAGTCCCAGAGTGCTGTGGAGTCCCCACAATGCTGTTGAAACCCCACAAGCCACACCTGAGCTGCTTTCAGTGGGTGGGAAGAGCACCACTGCTAGATGGGAATTGGCACCCCATGTCCTAGGTGGCCTCAGACCATCTCAGGAGGGATGAAACAAAGTAGAGCCCACCCAACTCTGAGGCTTCAGGAAACCTTCCCATACTGCAGCAAGACTGAAGGGAGAAGGACCTGACACAGAGAAGCTGCCCGAATTTAGGTGGGAATGTAAATACCAAGCTACTGTCCTCACTGCTTCCAGACCTAATCCTTATCCCGCAGCAGAGATATTTCTCCCAGAGAAACTTTGGATCATATACATTTCCAGTACAAACTGCAGCAATGAGGAAGTGACATTTTTCAGATGACTCTGTTCAAGAACTCATTTCAGCTTAAAAAGCTTCTAAAAAAATTGCCAGTGGTGATACACAAACAGAGATTTCCATCAAATTCTGAACCTAATTGGCCTTCCTACCTTTTCCCTTAACATTTCCTGCACTAGAAAATCCTCGGATGCTCATTTGGAGCACTTTACACACACCACTGCTTCCTGAGCTCTCAACCTTTGCGTGAGAGGATGGAAATCTGACCCAATAAGCAAGCAACCTTTGCAATGTTTTTCCCCCCAGTGTTTCGATATCACAGAGCTTCTGCCCCCTGCTGATGAAAAGCCCAAGAGTAGAGTACCGGCAGAGAAGAGAGAGCAGCCCCCATGTACCTTGTACTTAGTGAGACTTCGCCAGAGGCTCCCAAACTCCTGCAGTGTGAGTTGTCCGTTCGAGTTGAGCTGTGCATTTAGTTAAGAATTGAACAGCTAATGAGAGCTAAATCTGGCTGTCTTCGTTCCCGAGGATGCTGCCTTCACATAAAGAAAGACATAAGATGCAGTCGCTTCTGTCTGTTACTTTGTGTTGAGAAAGCCAAGAGTTTTTCTGCTCTCAATTATGCTTAGAGTTAAATTCACCATCTTTGACACATTGTACAGCTGCTCATACCTGTGCTCACAAACAACAAAAGGTTTCTATTTATATGGCGCCTTTAACCACAAGGGAATCTGCAGTGATTGCTTCAGTTGACATTTAGCCACTGAGCACAGAGGTCCTTGCGAATTAACATGCCCCCATGCTCTGGGCCACGCGTGGACATTGCCTTGCCTCTGTGCATGAGGCAGCACAGTATTAGCTCTGGCTGGATCCTCCTGGAGGAACAGGGACGGAAGGAGTCAAGAGCACAAGGAGCTGATCCTGATGCCTGTCATCAGAAGGCAGCAGCAGCCTTTGAGCCATACCTATGCTGCAGGCAAGAAAAGACTTCCTCATGAGCCGCAGGAGCCCAGGGGTGCCAGCAGACATCCCCCAGGGGTGCTCAAAGGACTATGTCAGTGGACCTGCTCCCTCCGTACACCACCTAGGAGTCCTGGGCAGACATGCAGCACTTCATCGAATGCTGCCAAAATGGTGAAAACTTCCTGAAAGCAAAACTCATCACCAGTGAAATATAAGCAGACAAGCGCCACTGTCATGAAACCTGAGTGAAAAAAGCTGATCCTGTCTTTGTAGGCCAGGATAGGTCACACTGTACATAGGTTGTATGCAGCCCAGAGAATGAAAAATCCATTTTGAATTAAAGCAGAGCAGTGGCTTTGTCAGTTCTTTGCACGTGCCGTGCATTCACAGCACCCACTTAGCCCAAGAGGGGCTTTGGGAAGGGGAAGAAGTCTCTTTCACTGGCTAGGTGGAGAAAGTGGGAAAGAGAGAGGGACTTCTGGTCATTTTTATTCATTCCCTGGCAGTTTATAAAGGTCTGAAAATGTCTCAAAGTTATTTCAAGGTATGGAAGAAAAGAGACAGCGAGCAAGCAAGGGGGAGAAAACACACGGGGGGAGAATTTATGTTTTCATCACAGAGCCCTCTTGTTCTACAATGGCAAGCAGTGTATTTCCAGTTTTGCCTTGTTAACAGTAAAAAGACTGCATGATCTGTCTAAGTAGGGAAGGTACACTGGAAAGGATGAATGGTCTGCCAGGCAAGTGCCTGTGATTCGGTGGTGACAGTGTTTCTCCCCCTAACATCAGCTTTGCCAGCAGTGTTAGCAGCCTGGTCGAGCTGCCATCACAGGCTGGAGCGGTTGCAGCCGTGATGGGAGAGCCGAGCTACACCTGAGCTCCGTGCTGCCTCCTTGCCTCGGGCTCTGCCTGGAACCCTGTGCCCAAGGGTGAAGCTTAGCCAAACCCTGGGCCCTGCAGAAAGGAAAATGGAAGCAAAGAGTTAGCTGGTAGCAGAAGGTTGACCCTCATCTTTCAGCAGAGACACCAGAACCAGGGCATGCATGGTGAAGTCCTGCATAGACTCTTGGATAGTTATTTATTGAGGACTGTGGTTAATATTTACTTGCAGGTTCTCACACTGGGATGCTCAGCTCAGTCATAACTCAAGGCAAGGATGGGCAGCACCAGGGAAGTTTATTGCTTCTGCTGAAAGGATACATCCATCAGAGCTAAAATGCCTCTGCATGAATCGAAGCTGAATCTTCCTCCCAGGCTGGTCATTTCATCTGCAAAGATTGACAAAACAGAAGGAATTGACAAGAGCAAGGGGAGTGACAGAGGCATTAGGTCACCATTTGGAGGGTAGGAGGACACCAGTCTGAAGGCTCATGTAGCTAAAAAGCCCCGGCCTGGCTCAGGTTTTCAAGCAGCAGCAATGGTTATGTGCTAGGCTGAGGTCCGTTTTGAGGGAGTGTGACGTATCTCAGAGACCTCTGCTGCTCCCTTCCCAAGAACAGCTGCCCTGTTTGGACTCACAGGTAGCTACTCTGCACAGTCTCTGCCCACCTACCTGCCCTGATGGACACTCTTCCCTCTTGAAATAAGGATAAGGGAAATGACAGTGGCAAGAAAGGCGTTTATGCTGAATTAGCAAGTCCTAAGAGCACGTTGAGCTTCGTGCATGACTGAGTTGGTTCCAGCCCTCCAGCTATGCCCCCGTTTCATGCTATTTTCAAGGTGGGCAGGTTTCAAAGGCTGGGAAATGTGGAAAGCCAGCCTGAGGCCTCTGCAGAGGAGTGACGGAGGCCAGGGCTGAACCGGGAGAAATTGGTTGACAGTGAGGAGAGCGGGAGGCACAGCTCCCTGGGGTGCTCACTGGTGCAGCCCGGCCAGGGACTGAGTTCCTGCTGCAATTGGTGGTGCACGCAGCAGGAAGGGGTGCGCATGGGGGCTTCGGGGACATCCAGGAGAAGGGCAGCATGGAGTAGGGTAGGTCTGTGAAGCAGAGGCTGTCCCTTGGCAGACCTGTGAGGGGGAGGGAGAGTGAAGTTTGGCTGTCAAGCAGATGCACAGCTTTGCTGGCGGCCGTGCATTAAAGAGTCTGTTAGCAGCTGGTCTGGGTTGCATTACTTCCTTCAGGTGAATATTACTTTGATTTTCTTGAAAAAATAAAACCAAACTCTTGTGCATGTAAACATGGTGCCTAGTGAAGGCACCTCTCATTCGTCAAGATCCAACAGTGCAGTAAACCACACTGAGGATTTTTTGAGGACCATCACTAAATCCTCTGTCTAATTTACACTAAACTAAGGATAAGGAAGCACTAAAGACATTAGCTGGGTTGTAAAAGCTTTACCTTGCAGGATCACTTCATTAAGGAGTTGTTGCAGCTGCAAGGCATCAATAGCTGAGCCCTAATGCAGAATAAAATGCAAAGAGAGGTCTGTGAACATAAAGTTTTCTCCTGTGTCACTTTGGTCCGAAACTTCTTTATTCGTGCACTGTGGCAACCAAGAAGGATCTCTGCTTATATCAGAGGAGCAGCACACCCTCAGGAGCACAACAAACCCCTCCACACTGCTGGACCACTCTGTCCTTTCCCTACAGGAGTCTGCAGGGGAGTTACAGGCATTCCCGTCACCATGGGGTATTTTCAGCAGTGATGGGAACACTTACAAACTTCAGCAGCCCCTAGCTGGGGAGCTGCTGATGGGCAGGCACAGCAGGCAGCTGGGTTAGTGGGTTGGAAGCACAGGCACTGCTGCCTGCTTCCTTCTGACCTGCCCAACCCAGGGGTGAACCTGACTGCCTCCCTCCTGAGACACCCCCGAGGCATTCAGCGTGGCAGCCCGTGTTCATTTTTGCCCTCATGCACCGATATAACTATTAACTGCAAGAGGTCCATTGTACAAAGACTTTTGGCAGTGATTTTTTTTTTTCTCTTGACTAAGTTGAGGAGTTCTTTATAACAGTTTGTTAAACCATTAAAAGCATCTCCTGTGAACACACAGAGTTTGGCACAGAAAGAG
Source organism: Burhinus oedicnemus (assembly GCA_008921705.1). Taxonomy (NCBI): domain Eukaryota; kingdom Metazoa; phylum Chordata; class Aves; order Charadriiformes; family Burhinidae; genus Burhinus; species Burhinus oedicnemus. The sequence goes on along the minus strand of VFFE01005886.1, from coordinate 51,698 downwards.
CAGGAATCAATTACTCAAACACTGACTGATGTCTGGTTTCCAAATGCTGTGAAGGTGAACAGAAAATGATGCTGATGAGAGGGGGGAAATACCCAAGGCTTTCTCATTGCTTGCAGTAAATAAATAAACCAAAGCCAAAAAAAAAAAAAAAGTACACATGCAAGCTCATCACCAGTGCAACCACAAATCTCCAATCCTCCTCTGATACATGGGGCTAGCCAATCTATCCCAGCTGAATCTCCCATTTTTCTGGCATTTTTGGCAGGGGAATCAATACTGTTTTCAGGATATCTGCTTGAGGATGGAGCTACATTTCCAAAAAATATTTTTCTAAATGTATTTGTATCAACATTGGAGATCAGTTTTTCTTTTTGCAAGTCCACATGCCTTTTTTATTTATTTTTCAGCAAGATGCTTTAGATAGGATACCTGCTTAGCGTATCTTAAGAAGACAGCCTTATAGGAGCCATCCTGGTTCTGTCTTGGTACATCCTGGATCAAAGACAAAGTACACACATAAAAAATTCAGTTACAAAACAAGTGGAGGTAGAAGTCTGCATATCCAAACAGCACTTTAGAGAGGGCAGGGCGTACACACTACAGGCTGCAGTTTTATCACGCCAAAAGTAAAGTGGACTAGAAGTGAGGAAGAGCTATTGCAATGAAGGAAGAAGCATAGTTTGGATGTTATCACTTAGTATAACCAGGAAGGAGCAGCTCAGGGCCTGGGGAAGACAACAGAACACATCCAGGGTGGAGTTCAGCAAGTCAATACATGAGTATAGAGATAAAAAGCCTGATCGTTATTGATGGCCCTCAGTTTAAACCATCGGCTTAGGGCATGTGAAGATTCGTGTGAACTAAGAAAATAAAGCAGGAGTTGACTTTTCCTTTCTCTAGTGCCTTCTCAGCCCCAAGGCAGGTTGACTGTATCTGAGCAATTGCAATTCAAATGCTAAGTGATTTTTTTCAACCCTATGGTGAGTCGATCCACCAGGCACTAAAGGAAACTATCCTCAACATTATAAAGTTTCCCCAAAAATCCTAAGCCTAAGCCCTAGTGCCTTTAGCTCTGAGATATCCAATCTAAACCTCCCCTCCACCAGGTAATGTTTAGATTGGATATTAGGAAAAATTACTTCACCGAAAGGGTTGTCAAGCACTGGAACAGGCTGCCCAGGGAAGTGGTTGAGTCACCATCCCTGGAGGTATTTAAAAGACATGTAGATGTAGTGCTGAGGGACATGGTTTAGTGGTAACTTGGCAGTGCTAGGTTAATGGTTGGACTTGATGATCTTAAAGGTCTTTTCCAACCTAAATGATTCTATGATTCTAATTCACACCTCTGAAGCTCAAGTGCCTGAACAAGAGCAGAGAATGTAGGTACCATAATTCATCAAAGTCAAAACATAGGCTAATGACAACAGCCAAGTAAAGTGACAGCTTCTCAGTGGAAAGACATAATAAGCCACCATTTACACTACCCCTCTAATGGGGCTCAATTGTGGGCTGGAAAAAGAATCACAAGGAAAGGACTCTGTTTCCTGTTCACCTGAAGCAGCTTTGCACCTTTGGCTTCAAGGACCTGCACCATATCTAACAGCCTCTCAGCGGCAGGTTTTTTGCAAGCAACCAGTTGAGACAGCAGCATGGACTGGATCAGGACTGGCGACTTGCACAGTTCACAGAGAGAAAGTCCAGCAACAGACGGTAGCTGGGTAGCTCACCACTATGGACTCCTGTGCTTTATGGGGTGCAAGCACTTAAATTAAGCCATTCCCATGGGGAAGGCATGTATGACCCCACTCTCAGGTGTGAGTTCTTTTAAAAAGAGATCAAACTCAATTTGTGACTTTTTCATCAAAGTTTCTCCCTCTCTCCTCCTTGTATGCATACCCATTTTACAGACATTGCAAGAATTAAATATCTTTGAAGTGCTCTCCTCCCTGCTATATTTGTTGGTCAAAATGTTAAAGATGATGAAGTGAAAAGGACAGATGGACAGACTGACAGAGGAACTGTATAAGATTTGTTTCCTTCAAAAATCAGGCTCTGAAAGAGACATATGTGAAGAGGAAGGGCTTTGCTGTCACTCTCGTTTCTCCAGAGAGGTACCTCAGGCTGGTCACCTGTGCTCCCAGCAAGGTTGCGGAGTACCAGAGTCAAACTCTGGGACAGGTACTGGGTGGTGAAAGAGGGAAGAGCAGAGTGGTGTCTGGTATGTAGGGAAAGAAGAAGAGGAGTCAGTAGAGGTGGCTACCAAAAGGTCAGCACCCTGGGAAACATTCACCACCACCAGTATCCACATCAGTTTTCAGATTCTTACCATCGGCAGCACTGGGCTGGGTAGGGAGTTTGAGTTCCTAGAAAAGAGTTAAAAGTGTTAAACTGGGAGATAACAGGCCTTTTCAGAGCATTGAGTTGCAGATGTGGCAAAAGGCAGGCACCAACAGGAGCGCTCACCCAGCCCATGGCCCCACAGGATGCCCAACACCCACATCTTCCAACCTGTTGCCGTTTAGTCAAGCCGGTTGCACCAGTCCCAGGTCTCTGTGCAGCCAGACAGGAGCAGGTCTGAGTCTCCGGCTGCTCTGAGGCCGCTGCCTTCTCTGAGTCAGCCCTACCGGCACCAGCAGCAGAGAAAGAGTAACTTGCCTCACTGTGAGCATGTCAGGACTAACCACACCACACAGAAGAAAGGGCTGCCCCGTCTTGAGCCACATAAAATTTTCACCTGTTTTCTCTTTGCCTAGTTTAATAGTCAGGAAGGAAAACAGCATCTGGGCTATTAAAAGACAACATCTTTTAAATGTCTGCAGACTGCCTGAAATTGAGCTGGGGTCACTATTCCTTCTTAGACTTGCTTAGTAGCAACATTCAATACTTGAGTTTTGCTTTTGGTAGAGAAATTAGACAAGCCAGATGCTATTTTTATAGCATCTGTGCTCTTATATAGGTTAGTGCTGCAGAGACCCATAGGAAGGGGACTCCATGCTTGTCCTAGCTCAGGAAGGTGTGTGAGGGTCACAGGCTGTCCTGGAAAGCCCTGCCTCCCAAGGCTGAGCCGTCTTGTACATGACTCATCATGCTGAAGGCAGTCCAGCCCAGAGCACAGACTTCTCATGTTTGTTTTCCATAACTAAGGAGTTGCCTTAGTTGGTTCTGGGCTATTTTTGCCAGGGGCCAAAGCCTAGAAAGCAATCTCATTACTAAGACATGGGCCTATGAAGTAAGAGCTGCAATCACCTCCACTATAAAGCTTGCTGAAGGAAAGACACAGCACATCTGATGCCTGAAGGTCATTTGGTAAGGCTGAATGTTGGGGCTTGCTCATTATGTAAAGCACATCCAGATTTACGTGAAAATGCTATCATAGCTGCCTTTGCATGAACTAAGATACCATTTTTTTCACTAAACTTATCTTCAAGGCCCCTCTCATACCCACAGGGAGCCCTGCCAGCCTGTCTGTGGGATGGCTGGGTGAAAGGATCAAGGCCCTTTCACTGCTCTTTGCTTCTCTAGGTCCCACTCTGAGCAGAATGGGACCTGATCCATCTGGCATCTAGCCGGCACAACATAAGAAACTACCTAACAGCTGTTAAGAAAAACAAGCTCTCAGTCCTCCTTTCACTAAAGAGAGATTTCCCCACAACTGGAGGGGAAATATCTCACATATTATTGCTCGCTTTTGTGGCTTTTTGCACCAAAGCTGAGACCCGTGGTGGCTGCATATGAGCTGTTGCCCTGCTCTGCAGTGGCCACCCCTGTGCATCTGACTATGCATCTGATCTCCCTCAACACAGAGCTTAACACTCAGCTGTGTCTCCCCAACACGCTTCTACAGTGCGTTAAAATCAAATAGTCACATTAGTTATCTTGACATTAAATTGTTAAATCCTGGCACACTGTAAGTCTGGGGCCTATAAGGAGTACTTAACATCTTACTCGTTGTAGTCTTGATTCTTCATGAAAATTCGTAAGAGAAATTCAAATTCTTGATCCTCCGTTGTAGCAGGAACGACAGCATAGGTTCCTGGGCTCAAGATAAAATAGTTGGTCACATCTCGAGTCAGGGAAAAGTTTTGTTTCAGAACTTTGGAGTTCTCCTGAAAGAAAAATATAGCTGGCTATCTCTCCTCCATGTCAGGAACAGAAGTAAATCAAAAAGTGCATCACAGCAGCCTTGCATTCCTACAGCTCTCTAAATACGCATTGCATCTAACATGCCTTAACCTCCCCTGTGGCATGAAAAGCCCATCCAGGTAACAGACTTTGTTCAAAGACACATCAAAAATGCACAAGGGTGGAAGAACTGAAAGGAACAGAAGGCAAAATGTATGTAAGTGGATTTGAAGAGAACTTCAATAAACATTAAGCAGACTGGAGTTCATGAAAGAATCAAGGATGAATACTCTTACTAAAACTTCCCTGACATCTAGCATGACTCCCAGTGGTCAGAGAGCTCGCTAAGCATCTCACCCAGATGACAATGTTTCAAAAATCAGAACTCAAACCTTCCAGCAAGTGTCACAAGAAAACAGAATATTCTGATCTTTCTTCTGTTATTCCAGTATTTTTGCTGAGATGAAACAAATATAATGCAACAGCTATTACTATGATGACATGTAAAGATAGCATAATAAAAAACCCTTACTAAACATATTCGCCAAAATACATCAGCGTGTATAAATTCCATTTAGAATGGTTATACAGCGTGGCAGAGTTATTTATGAGCCATGCCTTTGGGAGAAAATAACATAAAACTGCTATTTTGGGAGAAAAAAAAAGAAAAGATGACTACTGTTACAGGCGGCTGGGAGGTATGTAGACTGCCAAGTATTATGGGTCGGATCTTGAGCAGATAGAAATGGGCAGTGCTGCAAAGAAATAAATGGTGTAATCCTTTTTTTACTTTTAGGTCTCATTCTGCATTCCTTCTAGTAAAAAGTAGAAGCAGATTAATATCTCAGTGGAGTCAAAACCAGTGTGAGATAAGAATCAGCCTCTATACATTGTTCAGCTCTATCACACAACATTAAATTTCCCTCACAGCCATGTATTAGTGTTCCACGTCTATATTTAATCAAAGGCTTCCTAGAGCTATCAGGTATGTCCATTCTGGTTTGCATCCTTGCCTGCACTGCATTCCTTTCTCATCTTACAGAGAGATAACACTCTTTGTACTTCACAGCAACAATTTGATGCATGTCAAAAGGTACTGAACATGGAATGATGCTGCTAATGAGTAATGGCAGTGAAAGCAGCTGAAGGAGGAAGAGTGAAGCCACATGAATCTTAGCAATTGCCCTCTCCTTGTGCAAAGAAAACCCCTTGTAAACTTTTACGCGAAGATGCCACCTCTGACTGCCCTCAGGCACTGAGGCTAGACACTGGGAAATAAACCAAGGGAATAGCACTGTACACCTACCCTGGTTTTAGCTCCTGGACTTGGCTTTTGCTACTACCAGGACAGGTCGCTGGGCTGGCTGTGAGCAGCTGGTAGACCAGCTCTCATGTTAAAATGCGTCCATGGGGGAATATTTTCTGTATTATCTGCTGTGTGGATTTGTACCAATATCATTACTAAAAGCTATGGCATGACAGAGCAAAATGACGGTCCCCTTCTCCCTCATTGACCAGGTGCTCCACAGTAATCCAGTGCCCCTAAGTAATGGCCTGTTCTGGCCTTTCCCTTCAGCTCCTGTATAGGAGATCATCTGGGATCAGAAGCCCAAACTGAGCCTGAGGTGAGCCATGGATTGACAGCCCGCAGAGGCCATGTCTGATTGAATTTCATCCGTCCTTGGGAATGTACCAAGAGAAAGAAAAACTAAATGAAGACACCTGAGCATCCACTGGAGGGGAAGAAAGACATTTTAAATATAAATCAAGAATAGAGCAAATCTGTTCTCTAGTCTACTTCCTGATTAAACAACTTCTTTTGAAGGAATCCGAGACCTATGCCATCACCTCCCAGTGAGGGTCCTTTCTGTCAAAATGAGTAACTTATCAAGGTGGGCACACATCATGCAAGAGTGTGAAAGGACCTCTGTATCTGGAGACTGCTGGGGGACAGCTGATGAGGATGCTGGAAGGAGCAAGTTCCTCATTTACCAGGAGCAGCAGCTCACTCCGAGTGGCACAGCTGGCATCATGGAGTCCTGCAGGGCTGATATCTGCACCGGGCAGTGGATCTCCTTGCCTAGGGATAATGAGTTCCGCTTGGTTGAGGAATGCTCTTTTTATTACATCTTTTATTTCTCAGATACTGTTTTTTATGAGCTACAAAGCCATGCTCTTCCTTTATGAGGAGCTGTTAGACTTATGGCATCAATTATTCAAAGTCTGGGACTAGGGCAAACCTCTCCAGTGACCAGGAGAATGTGAAGTTAGGGTCATAGCAATCTCTGCTTCCTTTTGTTCTTCAGGTTAAGAACAATGCCCTCCCACCCCTCTCAGCGAACAACAAAAACATTTTAGAAAAAACTAGCATCCATCTACACTAGCAATTGCACTTTCGGTAAGTCTGGTAATGCTCTGACAATAACTGCCCTTGAAATGGCACTTCCCCGACAGTCACCAAGAAAAAAAACTAAACAGGGAAATTGTAGTAGAGGTCCAAGATATCTGAGTGAATTGCCTGTGTATTGGTCTTGAGCAAAGCCTTCCATATGTTTCACAAATGGTTTTTGCATGGCATTGTTGTGATAGAAAAGGGAGGATGAATAAGACAGGCCCATTCTGGGGAACAAGAGGACATTCTCTTCCCTACTAGACATGGAGTACTGCTCAAGTGCTGTGGTTAGTGCTGCCTGTCATGCCTTGTGCTGGGCCAGCAAGGCATGTCAACAGTATTTCTGGGCAGAGAGGATATTGCCCTGGCATTTCTTGTAACCTGGGGACTCCCTGAGCCTCCCAGTGCTGTTTTGGGATGCTACAGAACTGAAAGTTCAACCTTTCCTCTCTTAACACATGAATAAAGGAATCTAAGCCTGCCTAACTCTACTTTTCCTGTGATGTTCTATGATAGAAGACATCCAGAAGTTTACTCCAAATACTGACTGCTCTTTTAAAGCCCAAAAGGCAATTCAGCCTTTCATTTCCATGTACAGATATAATAACCCACGCAGAAAACAACAATGCCTGTGTGATAACTGATTGTGCTTACCCCAGTGATCAAAAAGCCAATCTTCATTTTTTTTGCATCCTGCATATCCTCAGCATGTTTTTGCATGAGTGAAATGACTACATTATAGGTTTTTGGGTCATAAGCTGGCACTTTGAAGAAATACTGAGGGTTCGTTGAAACTGCACCTGCTGAGAAAGTGGTAATAGATTAACAGTAGCCACATAGATATGCCAGTAGTAGCCTGTTGTGTAAGATTTGCTTATATGGACCCAGAGGAATAGGTAGTTACTGCTCCAAGATCCTTCAACACAACAGAGCACTGTAGTCTCTACATTACCAGTAGGAGCTGAGGCATCTGGAGTTAAACTAATTGGGCATTAATCATTCTAGAAATCTCTGGCAAAGTCGTAAAAGTCATGCAGGTTTCTCAACCCTGCTTCACCTACATGGCACACTTCCCCTGAGGCAGAAAAGCAGTTATTCTTAATCAGCTGCCTGACCCAGTGGCTGAGTTGAAAAGGACTCTGGCTTGGAGATCATAAACACAGAAAAGAAAAAGACAAAATGGTCCAAAGCTATCCTCCCTTTCCTTCCTGTTAGTGTTTGTGATGGACAAGACAGTGTTGAGCATCAGAGGGGAAAGGCTTCTTCTTGGCCAAGGTTTTGGTTAACGGGAAGCATCGCTGATAAGAAAGCAGTTCAATGCCCAAAATGGGGAAAAAGGACTGAGATGGCAGCATCTGCTTAAACCATCTAGACTTTAAGCCATGTAGCTCAGTTGGGCGGCCTTGAGAGCTGTAATTTAGCCCAAGATAGTATTTGGACAGGAACTTTAGTAGAGGGCTGGTGGAAAACACAGCTCAAGGAAAATGCTCTCAGTTCAGCCCCTGCACCTCCTCACTCATTCCCAGTGCCTGTGGTGTGCCACAGCACAGGCATTGCTTTATTATCACCCCTTGAGACACGGTGATCAAGGTTATGAGGAGGAGGCTGAAACCTGTAAGCCAAAACCTGTTTCTGCTAAGTCAGGGATCAGCATTGCAGGAAAAACACTCCTTCATGGACCACATGTTACCATCTCAGATTAAAAACACAGAGCCCAACTAGTGATGCAGCTGTAGAAAAGTAAGATAAGGTAAGACAAAAATTTTTAAAAATACTACTAATAATTGGAGCTCGGAATGCCAGAGGAGTGTGTGCACAGGCAGTAAAACCAATGGTCTTATCTGCTCAAAGGCCTTTCTACCTTTGAAAATACAGCTTTGTAGCACAATTCTTTCATTTCATATCCATTTAATTTCAGACTATTTCTCCCTCTGTAAAACCAGCCACATATTTGCCAGACCAGATTTTCTGATGAGATCCCCAGTAACGCCTCCTGCAACTGGCTGAAAGAAGATAGACAAACACATTTTGATTTAAAAAGTTTAGGGTTTCTAAATCACAAGTCCCCTGTTCTGACTCAGCAGCCAGTGCTGCTGCTTTGTTTCTGCCTCTTTAGCTGATAAGTGCTGTAATGCAAAAGGGCAGGCATTAACAACTGGCAATCAATATTTCTGCAATTTGGTGCTCGGAGTGACTGTTTCACTGTAAGCTCCAGTGGAGAGGAGGAGAGCACTGAGTGACTGCAGTGAGCATTCGTTACCTGGGGAATAGTTGTTCCTGCCTGTGGCAAGGACTGGACTCCACAGGTTGGTGTGCCGGTCCACAGACCATGTTGTGCAGTGCTGATCTCCAAAGTCCAGAAATGTCGGGGTGCTGTTACATATATACAGCCAGGAAAACTGCTCCTGGAAGTTTTCACAGGACATCCTGCAGAGGAGAGAATCTCACCTTTCAGTGTGAGACACCAGTCAGGTACTCATGTTCACCCCTTTTGTCTTTAAAATGTGATTACAGAGAGCAGTGCAGGCTGTAGCTTGCAGAGGAGGTCAGCTCTCAATGCATTTGGGCTGCCCTAAGTGCATCTACAGCCCCAGGGAAATTACAGGGCATGTTCAGTAGTACCTAGGTAGACCCCTGTTACCTCCAGCACATCTTGCTTTGTCCCTTCACAGTGTCCTGCCCTGCCCTGCACTCATGCTTTGCTCAAGCCTAGTGTCTATCTCAGACCAGCCTGCTGTTCCCCTGCTTTCCTCAGAGCCTCGCAGGGCAAGTGTGTGCTTTCTGAATAATAGCTTTTCTAAAGGATGGCTTACACATAGTTAACCTGGATCTGAGAGTAACCAGAGGCAGTGAAAAACCACAAGCACCTGCAAAGCAGTCAAGTGCATAAGCTCCATGACCTGCTCAGCCAGCTGTCCACTCCAAGCACCAACCAGTCCAAGGTTCGAGTTAGGTGCTTTATGGGGAAGGGCAGTGTGGCAAAATGACTAGGTCTCAGCGAGCCGGATTTTTACTTCTCTCTCTTTTCATATTTTTACCAGCTTGATACTTCATCAGCTCTATTTCTCCAGGTCTTGTTTCCTCTGAAACCATGGAGTCAGGACAACCTCCAATTTGCTGTTTGCACACAGCTAACAGCAGATGCCTTGAGCTAAGAGCAGAGAACTGCCTAAATGACTCTTTTTTCATAATGAACATGAACAGAAAACCTGGTAGATGGAAGGATCAATAGGGAAATACCAAAATTCTCCATCATCCTTATTTCTGAGGTGGGCTTCTCTGCATTGAGGCTCGACATGGTCCCACTGAGGAGAGCTGCAAACAGAAACAAATCAACAGGCAGATATGAAGCACAATTTTCCATCTCTCTGGCCAGCCTGTTTGTCTAACCAGCCCATCAAGTCATGAGGAATCAGGAGGGGTGAGCAAACTGCACGTTGGGAACAGGATTGTGCTCAATACCTTCATAGCCAAGGCCAGCAAATGGAGCTCTATGCCTTTGCTATGCATGTCTGAGTCGCTCACCCTGGGATGGGGAATCCTGCCTCTGCCCTCCAAGCCCCAGTCACTTGTCCCCATGCTGAAGAGGTTAGTGAGGTACCAAGGCATAGCACTCAAGTCTACACATTCATGTGTAGAGGGCACATTAGCCAGTCAAATGTGTTGTTTCCAAGCAGCATGTTTATAATTAAGTGATAATTGTACTTTCTGCAGAGTGTAAGATAAATAAACAGAGCATGAATCAATAATTTATTGATTTATGCAGCTTACCTGTGAATGCGCTCTACTGACATTTCAATTACAGTTAGGATTACAGTTCACCCTTCCAAAAAATGGGAGGATGCTGTCTGAGCAGATAGCTATTATCCCAGCCCTAAACATGTCTGCACCACCCGCCAATCCATCCAGATGCAGCACACTAGCCTGACTTTTCTCAGCAGAGAAGTTATGAGTGTTCCTAGCAACAGGGAGAGGTGGGATGCTACTAGATCACGTAAGACTGACACCTGAACCTCTCTCTAGTCAGGAAAACCTTGATGCAATTCCACTAGGAAAACTATCATCTATTTATTTACAAAACACTGTTGCAATCTTCCTCTTTATCATTCCTTTCCTCAGGAAAGAGAAGTTAGCTTATACACACAGAAGCAAAGAGGTCCTTGCATCTCCAAAGCTGCGTGCAGGATCAAAAAGATCAGTTCAAGCCATCCAGTGCCACTTTGCCTTTGCAATAACCAAGGACCTTTTTTGTTTCTGTGTTCAATACTGCATAAAAATACTGCCCTACTCTCATGGACTCTGCTAACTATCCTCTTCCCAGATTCAGACTCATTGGAGGAGAAGGAGAGGCAGGAAGGTGGATGCACAATTGCTGCAGGAAAATTCCATAGAAGCAGCCAGCCAGTGTCTGGAGACATGGCCAGAGTTTGCTCCAGGTACTAACAACTCTTTCATCCATGACTTATCTGTAATTACCCACTGGGAAAAATGTACACATAGACAAAAAGGGATACCTGAGCTAGGCCTAGCGAGGAGCACATATAAAACCAATTTGCATTAGTTTTCCCTGGAATGAATTTCTGTGGGCAGTGGCTTTGCAGGTGGAAAAAAGACTTATAATAAATTGATTTTAAAATATCTCCTTCACTATAATGGATGCAAGGAACAGGTCCTTTACAATAAGCTTATAAAAGAGTGATTTTCTTTATAAGATTAAAGCTTTAAGACCATACTCATCACTCCAAGGGCCCTTCCACTCCCCATGGCCCCATGGGTTCCAGATCCTGATAATATGTTTCCAACCATTCTTGTAGCGTATCTGTAAAGAGGAAAGAAAAATAAATTCAGTCACAGCTTTTCACGATTGTGATATTCATTGAAGAGATGGGTAATAAAATGGATCATCTTCTAAACCTTGGAGATCCGGTTTAACTTTCAATCTCATTTGACTGGAGCTAAAATTTAGTACCTTTTGCTACATTGTAAAGGAATGACATGCGGGAGAAAACTGCGCCCCTTTTGGTTTCCCAAGGACAGTGAATAGCTGACACAGAAGGAAGCAGCAGCATTCCTGCCACACTGCATGACTTGCAGCCTTGGTCAAGTCCAGCGCCTAATCCTACACATCTGATGCTGTGAGTCAGCAAAGGCAGAGACTCTGAGGAACGAGGTCACCGAACTGCCTGGAGTGAATGTCGACAGTCATCATGGAGAGGTGATGATAAACAGAATCTGTGGCTCTATATCTACAGTATTGTGGTTTCCAGCAGCTGGAGTTTCTCATGGTTTTCCCCTCTTGCAGTCACTGGTTTAAGCCAGAAGCAACTCACTTCCACCATTTTGGTTTCATCGCCAAAAGTAGAAAGGAGAAGCAAAACTTTTGTTTCTGGCTCTCCTTATGCACACAGGCAGTGTTGGAAACAAATCCCACAGCAGTCTCTTCCGAGGCAAAGGCCCAGCCCCTGGCCAGCTTCAAATCTTTTCCCCACAGGACCCTCCCCTGGATGCCTTGGCACTCCTGTAAGGTGGGGCAAAGACCGTTTCTCCTCTCTGCACACATCGTGAGCAGCAGGAAGCTGAAACACCCTGCTTCTTCTTGGCTACAAGCAAGTGTCCTCCAAGAAGCAGCACACTGACTATGATTGTGGCACCAAGCGTGCCATGGCATGAGGTGCTACGAGCCAAAGGCAGGCCCATACGGAAAACCATTAAAGAGAAGGGGAGAAGGGAGAAAATAGAGAAAATAATATCCCCTTTCCAAAGTCCTTTAAGTTCCTAGATTAAAATGTGTTGCAGCTATCTTGCTTGATAACATAACCATTGTTTGGTTTCCTTCTTGGCCTTGCTCACTGTTAACCCTCCCTGTGTGCACTACAGCTTACTGCAGTAAGCCGTGTTCTGACTTCTGGTAGTAAAAAATCCTTCATTTCTTTTGATCTGTGTGATAAATTGGTCCTGTTTTCAGATCAGCAATATGAATATCTAGCCAGGAGAAGTTCTGCATCAGTAAAATGGCTTTAAAAGATGGAGAAATGCTGTTCTTGAAACAGTGCGTTATTTATTTTTCACACAGTGATTTTTGGCAGCTTGTGATTGAGCTGAACAAATGTAGACTTGCATCATATGACAAACCCCAGAATTTCAGCCAGTGCTTCTATTCCCATTTAAAACAGAAAAGTGAATTTTTTAAAAGTCAGCATGGCATGAAAATCCCCCAAAATTCTGTATGTGTGGTGTTCCAAAACAAAAGTGAATTTAAGTGGCATTTTTCCATTAGAAAAAATTACAGGATTCAGGTATCCTCCCTCTTCCCATCGCATCAGAATCCTTCCATCTCCTGGAATTTGAACTATGTGACTTCAACAATCCCTCCTAAACGTGAAGCTAATTAAAATTACTCTGAATGGAACAACAGTGTGACTGCCCTGTAGTGGATCACTAGTACAAGATCACCAGGCAGGAACAAGTCCTTGATCTTACCTTCACAGCTCCTGTGACAGTGTAGGCATGACCCTGTACAATCCCATTCCTCAACTCTATGTTCCTCCTCATCTGCAGAAGGGAGAAAGCACAGCTTTTAGCTCTCTGCCACACTGCAAGGGTATGGCCATCAACTCCCAGAACTATCATTTAGTATGGCAGAAAAAGAGACTTGGTTTTGACTACAGCAGTATCTCAGATACAGTGGCTCCAGAGGAACGTGATTGTTGTCCCCACTACAGCCAAAAGCAGTCCAGTAAACTTAACAAAACTACAGGTCTTCACATATTTGCAAGTTCTTCAATGGTCCAGAGCTGCTGCAAATACAGAATGACCTGGACTGAGTCACTGGGAGGATTAGAGCCCCAGAATTTCCCTGCCACCCACAGCCCAGCATCAGCTACCTGGGCTGAGGGACTTGACCTTAGCTTGTTTGCAACAGCTGAGCTTTTTGTGCTGATGAACCAGGCACTACAGAAGCAACGCTGCAGACTTTGCAGTCTTCCCTTACGTGCTATAAGGGAAGCCTTGGCAGCTTTCTAGCAAGATACTTGCTGAGCATCACAAAACCTTTTGCAGCTTCCCAGCATGAATATCGGTAACCTGCAAATCAAAATGCAATAGCTTCCTCTCACAGAAGAGAGGTGCATTTTGGCCTTGTTAGAATCGATCACAAAGCTACGAGGTCAAAATCAGCCCTGCTGCAAGAGGGTACCGCTATTGCAGTGGAATTAGCCAGGAGAGAAGCCACAGACCCCTCTCTGGCAGACCAATCCACCTACATCTATCCAAAAGCCTTTCCGTTACTTACTGCTGTGGAATTTGGATAATGAGGTAAAGTTTCTGTGCTCAAAGAACAATTAAGACTGGCCTTGCTATCTCTTGTGCAGGCCGAGGGAGTGGAGACTCGCCTGGCCAGCACGGGATGCAGGTAAGGAGGGAGCCCTACGGAGGCAGGACAGCCCTGCTTTTCATCAGTGAAGACAAGATAACAGGAACTTGTGTAGTTCTTTGTTTCTTTGAAAGGCTATCGTGCCCGATGACTGACCTCTGCCTCATTACCTATGAAATGCATATTAAAGGTGACACCCCTGCATATGCTAATGAAGATTATAGAGATCATGCTAAACATATGTGACTATAGCACTCGTCTCTCCACCCAAATCATACTATACGTCATCTAGGGGAGGGAAACCTTGTAATTTTGGGTATAAAAAGACGGAGAAAATGACTGTTAAATCGGGAGAGAAGAATCTCAATACCTGACGGACCAGCTGATGGGCTGCGTTCTCTTCCTCCACCCCAGGCAGGGATGCCTTCTGGGTAAGCGCTGCGCCTTTCACCCCCTGGTGAATGTTACCTCCGGGTTGTTGTATTATTATTGTTATTTTTGCTAGCAATATTAACCTTAATTAATAGCGCTATTGTAGTCAGTGAATTTATCAACGGCAATCTCGAATCTGTTCTGTCGCTCTCAGTAAAATAACTAATTTCGATTTTTGTGAATCTGACTCAGTGAAAGTCCTTTGTGGGGACTCCGATAGACAGATCAGTGAAAGTCCTGGGACTCTGACAGACAAATATCAAAACTGCATTCCTTTTTAACGCGACAACTGCATAACCTTAGCTACTTTCTGCTGCCAAGATCTCTCCAGGCATCCATAAGCTGTAACTATTACAGGGAATGATTATGGACTTCCTTTTGCAGTCGAAAGAGCAACATTTATGCGAACATGGTAAACCGAGAAAGGCATGCTCCTGGCCCTGTGACTCACCTGGCCTGAGGTGCTACACCCCATCAGACACTGAGATTTGGCAGCTGCTTTCAGTATTTCCTCCAGATCAGGAGGGGGATCCTTCAATGAAAACTGCACTTGGACTCCACCTGTGAGGTCTACTAAAGCATCAGAAAGGTAGCCTCCATGCAAGTTCTGGTAGGAGCCCCGTAACCTGGAGGGGAAAAAAAGTTAGTTAGTCCTTACACTGCGTTTTAATAAACAATGTACAGTGATGGTTTCCAAAATGGACACGCACATTGAGGTGGTGAGCATGGGGTGTGTAAACATTGGGGCCAGGCAATGAAAGGAAACGTGATTGAAATACATCGCCAGACACAACACATGCCCTGTGGAAGGAATGAGGCAAAGAGGGACTTTTCCTTATGTATTCACTCCCATCTGTGGCGGCTGTGTAGTGTCACTTACAGGCAGTGGAATATACATCTCATGCCAATGCAGACGTTTTAGGGAGATGAGCTGCATCTCATCTTGAAGTATCCAGTTTCCTCCTTCTGAACAGGAAGGGAGCCAAAGGTGACTGGTTCAAATGGATGTTTCAGCTCAAATGGAGCTGAACTGCTAGTTTCTACATCATACTTTGTCATGACTCTTCACAAAAACAGCCAGTATCCCTTTTGCACATGAAAAACAGGAAGAAGACAGGGGTGAAGGTATTTTCCCATGCTCCCAAGGCAAGACAGAGACAAGTTTTCAGCACTGTTCCGCATTCACTCTGCTAGAGTGCAATAATAGGATAATAATTTAATATTGCCAACACAGTCCTTGTTGTTTTTATCGTGTGCTTTTTATTGAGACAGCAAATAAGCTGGAATATGCTGTACTTAGAGCAGGTAGAGCATGCTGTTAAACCCCACCATACACACTGTATTTAATGAATGTAATCAAATGAAGTCTGCGGCTAATTGTATTTTGAAGGGTTGTCCTTGTCTTACACTGATGAAAAGAATTTGTCATGGGCACTGGGGAAAAACTTCTCAAATGGGAATCTCATAAACAGCATCGCTTGCAACTTTAATTTAATAGAGGTTTGGTTTGCTTTGTAATTAAAATCTTATGCAGCAAATTGATACTGAATCCTGAGTCAACTTTTCTGAGGTATCTCAGGGCAAAATGCATCCTATTGCTGAGTTGCTCAGGTGCTGCTTTAACATTTGCTTATTCTTGATCAAATCTGCCAAAATAATTAGCTCTTTTCTTCAGCCTCTCTTTACTGCATTGCAAATGTTACACTAGCTTGATGTAGATGTGTACCAGGTTCCAGCCCATCGTACTACCCCTAGCACTGGAACTTTTAATAATGGGTAGTGTAACAGATGCTGAAGGACCACATTCCAATCCCCTGATCTCTCAGAGGATTTTTAAAAATTATTTCTTTATTAATCATTATTAAGCCTGCAGTACTCTGGGAAGCCAAGAGTCAGAGCTCTCTGTGTGAAGTGAAGCGAGAGCTGACCAGAGACTCACAGGAGTGCATGTGTTGTGCCTGGGCATGTTCTTCAGTCATGCTTCCTCTCATTGCCTGCTCCAAATATCTGCATGATCTCTGATTAGTGACTCTAAACAGAGATAATCCCTGCTTAGAGTCAGCTGTTTTAAACAGAGGAAAATATGGGAAGGAAAACAGAGGCAAAGAAGTTTACTTTTGTGGCACGAGTGATTTCCCTGTTCATTTTACTTCTCAGGCATTAACATCCCAGAGTTGGACTGGGTACATTTAGGTCTTCAGCCTGAGACCAACATCTCCAGGTTATGTTGGCCCTATGTTTGCATGCAACCACAGTTCCTTACATAAGCACAACATACACAGCTGTTACCCTGAACTGTGTGTTCCGCATAAAGCAGAGGACGAAACCACCTGTAGAAAGAAGAAGGTGGAAGAGTAGACTAGGTATATTTACTTGGCATATGCTTTTTCCAGCAAGGATGGCCAGAATTCATTTGATGTTCGAGGGTGTACAGACAGGTATCTTCCATTTAGGAATGGCAGCCGGTCATCTATCACTACATCCACCCAGTCTCCATATTGCCAGAACTGGAAAGGAAGGGAAAAAAAAAGGGGGGAGAAGAGAAAGGAATGAGCCTCTTTCAAGAGCTAATATTCATGCCAAGCAATAGCCTCCTGAAATAGCACAGGAATTAATCTAAAGCATGGATATGTGCAAGTTCTCTCCTGAACTTCTTCAGGCTAACGGTCTGCAGTGTTACACAAGCTACCAAGTGGCTGGATTTCCCAGTGGCAGGGGAAGTCGTTTGGGAATATAAACAGTCCTGCAATTAGTGGGAGGAAAGATTCAACATGGGAAATATGCTAATATATCGAGTGATAGCAAGCATTCAAGATGATAAAAAACAATCATGCAAATGGTTCAGTGAGGCTCACTCCTCAGCTGCACTTGGATTTTCCCCTGCAGCACAGCTCTTGGCCGGAGAGCCTCTGTCAAGACCCAGTCTCTAGATTTTCTTTCCTGTGTTTCAATTAAGACTCTGATGTGCTGTCAGGGACAGGGACAGAGTAGTGACTAAAGATTGGTTTTGAGGTGTTATCCATCTCCTTGATAGATGAGGAGGATGCAGGCAGTCTCTCCAACATGTGGACAGAGCAGGTGTTTCTCCAGCTGATACAGCTGATGAAACCTTTCAAGGGAGAAGATAGGGAAAGAGATCTTTGGGGATGAACTAAAGGAGCCATTTCCAGAGTCATTAGCAGATTAATGTAGCTTAACATGATTCGCAATCATAAGAGGCCAAGCTCTTATTTGCAGTAATGCTAAGGACTCCAGTGGAAGTATGCCAGCAATAGATTTAGTCTAGCACGATTTTATTTCAACAGCTTTGGTCAATGAAAAACCCCAAACCGAGCTGTTCTGTTAGAAAAGCATGAGAACAGATCTACCCAGCAGCAAAGCAGCTTACAGTCTGCTAAGCCAAAAGCAGGTTTGATCCTTCTTATGCTCTGCCTCACCCCAGCCTCTCACTTTCTACATCGGTGGCAGCAGGGGGTGGCAGGGTTGGACTCTTTGAACTGAGCTCCGGAAGTGGTTTGAGCTTTCTGCTTGATTTTTGCAGGATGGCATTGGAGGAAAAGCCTGCCACTGGCTGTCCTTGTCCTGAAAGACAGACTGGCAAAAGAACAGTCCAAAAGTAGCTGTCCTTTCAGCCACCTGATGTGCCCTCCTGTCAACACCTGGCAGCAGGTCTGTATGGAGGAAAGGTGCGACCCTTCCCCATGGTGCTTCATGTGCAAACACAACAGGTAAACAAGAAGAACAATATGGAACTGGCCGTGGGGATTAATGCAGTCCAAACCCACTGAGTGGCACTCTTCCAATAGCCAGCTTCCTTGGCCATCTTTGGTAGGGAGCGCAAACTTGGAGGCCTTCTGAATGCAGCATTGTGTTTTTCTTCAGATGGATAAAGAAAGCTGCTTTGTCCTGAGTGCTGCAGACTTTCAGGTCGTGGTCTCATCAGATTTCACAAGGACAGGAAAAGCCACAATGGGAATGAGAAACCTTATGGAAAGTCCTAGGATGTTCTGGGAGTGCAAGAGTGCTACAGGAGAAGCCATTCTCCATCACATGCCTTCAGAGAGGGCTGGTATCTTCACCTTTTGGTATGAGAGTCTGGCTTCATGAAATTTTTTTATATGCTCAGAATTTAAAGTACTGCAGCTGGGAACGCGACAGTAAATGAAACAAAGAATTCCTATTTAGGCAGCCTGCAAAGAGAGATGTTCTTCACTTCCACATTTGTGGTGAGCCTTTTAAATCAGGACTTTATTTTCCTGGGCTTAGAAGAGGAGGAAAAAGAAATGGGCAGTTGCAAGATGACAACACCACACTAAGGTGCTGCTGATCAGTGGGGGAATGCTATTTTGTTATTTTGCCTCCCTTTTCCCTCCCTTGACAGGGATCTTAGAGAAATCCAGTTCCAGAAGCGAGCAAGATTAAAATCCCATGCCTTTCAACTACTCTTTTGCATGGTGTTAGAAGGTGCCTTTTAGATGTGTCTTAAAACTGAGGTCTTGACCACTTATGGCTTTTAAAGATTTCATCAGTTTCTTCTTGAGAGCAGGGACATTAACACTCAGGGCAGATTCCCCATGTTTCGAGTTGATGCACTGTACCATAACCCTCTTTAGTCCCTCCAGAATATTTCTGTTTGTTTCCCAGGCTGAGCTGCTGCTGCTCACTGTCACAACGCACGGCACACGCTGCCTCAGAGGCATCGAAGTTTCTGTGGCAGAGAAAATGATTCCTATACAAACACAGGACTAACTTAATTCCTGGTGAAAAAATGTCATTGTAATTATTCCCTAGACAAAAGTGTCACTCATCTTAACTATGACTGATGAAGTGCTTAACACCCTTAACTCTTGCAGCCAAACAACCAGTGTTGTGTGGGAAGACTGGAGCAGCCCTTTGTATTCCTGAGAGGTAATATGCTCCTGATCCAAAAAGGTGAAAAAAAGTTATAAGCTAAAATTTTTATATTAGCAGATGATATGTCTTGTTTGTAATTCTTCACTGAACTGGGGACTGGTGGCTTAGCCTGTGGATGGCAGTAAAATATCTTTGATGGAATAATTGAAAGGCATTGCCAAAACCCATTTCCATTCAGAGTAGCTTTCTCAGGGGTTTATTGCTCAAGGAAAGCCAGAAACAGTTGCATTGATTTGCAGATGAGATGACAGGGAAAACATTTTCAAATACTGTAAGGTATTTATACTGCTTAAGATTTAAGGATTGCTCCTAACTAATCTTTTCAAAGCTCTCATGAAAGACAATCTAGCTTGCATCCTTTTAATGTGTTTTAAGTGGACTGGTGTCCCTTCAGCTGGTTTATCTCTTACAGTGCACCTCTGCATGCTGGAAAGAGGCCAAGACAGAAACATCTGGTATTCCGAGGAGCAAAGGAACAGAGCAAAATTTAGACTTCCTGCGAGATAATCCTCCTGGTCCTGCTCCACAAGAGCTCCAGGGAGTCAAAGAGGTCCCACTGCCAGAGCTCTACGCTTGGTACTGAACTGCGTATAACAGAACAGATTTGTGAAAAAAGGGGGATGATGAATGGCCAAGTATATACTGATTCTCTCTACATCCAGTTTATCTTCTGGAGCTTAATGGTACTGCGAGTGCTTCTAATCCCACAACTCAGATACAAGAAAGCAAGGCCTGCCAGTTACTATCCGAGTCACCCTCCTGGGAGATTCAGAGAATTTCAAGAGTTGGTAGAAAGTGAGATTTACTAAAGAGCCTTGCTCTACTCTCTGAAACAAATCTCTTTTCAAAATATCAAAAGCCTGGTCCTCTGATCTGTCTCCAGGGGTTTGTAATCTCAAGCCATTTCTATGAGCTAAAAGGGCAAGGTGAAGCATATGGGGAAACAGAAAATGAGTGCAAATAGATAAATGACATGGGTGTGCTGATAGTCATAACAAACTATCCAAATCAAAGCAGACACCAGAATGCCTTCTAAATCATATATGTACACAAATCTATCTGAGCAGCTAGTATCTGTACCTCTGGAGTCATAACTTTCAGAAGAGGGCTTCAAATTTCCTGAAGTGTGATTGCATCACATGGAGCACAAGGAATCATTAGAAAATTTGGGATTTTCTGCAAAATTCTGAACTGCGAGTCAGCACTGAAGAACCGAAACATTCAAGGATGTTGAGATCTGGGACTGCAGTTTGGACACCTATA
Source organism: Burhinus oedicnemus (assembly GCA_008921705.1). Taxonomy (NCBI): domain Eukaryota; kingdom Metazoa; phylum Chordata; class Aves; order Charadriiformes; family Burhinidae; genus Burhinus; species Burhinus oedicnemus. Next base: position 31,203 of record VFFE01005886.1, on the reverse strand, counting down.
TAATCCAACCAGCCAAGCCCCAGCAGTACCAATACAACAGAGAATACATACCCGGAAATGAAAAATCCCAGCATAACCGTCCTGGAATCCTTGGTCCTTTGGCAAAACATTTTCCAAAAATTGTTTCTGCAGTGTCAGGGAGCCCAGGGCAGCCAGCATCCAGCAGTCACCTCAAGGGAGGGAAGAATCCAGTGCATTCACTCAGTTACTCACTGTTACACACCGTAACTAACTCTTCAGGAGAGTGGACTTCAACATCTAAGAGCCAGCTTTTTAAAAGAAACCAATGTTCTACTGTCTTCCTTTCCTCCCAAAAAACACTGAACCACTACTCAGTATTCACCAGCAATGTCCTTTGGGAACCCTGATGCCACCCAGCCATGCTTTTCTACTTCATGCTCCTCCTATCTTTTGTGGTCATGTTGAGACTTGCAGTCTAGAACATTGTTTAGGAAATCTTCATATCTCTCAGTGGGGTGAGAAATGAGAAGATGCTTCCTTCTATACAGAAGCAGAGTTGATTCCAAAGACAGACATGGTTATGTGCCAAGAGAAAAAGATTGAACCGATACAGGGTGCAGACACATGTCTGTGTAAGTATGAGAGAAGATGGACAGAAATATCTACAGGAAAGAAAACACTGAGAGTCAGATGAAGACATTAGGATGAAAAGAAAGTTCAGTCCTACACATGTTGGAACCGTTCCTACTTACCCCAGCACTGTGTTTAACACTTGTACTTGAAGCATCTGCCCCATCTCAGTTGGACCTCCCTTTCTATGCTTGTCCTTATATACATAGAGAGGGCGGGTGCTATATATAAGTAATAGGGATTAGAGCTGCTGCATTTGGGAATCCTGTTAAATATCTGCAAGAAATTGCGTGTGGATTTGTATGAGTCTGGATTGACCTGCACTAATTGCTTACTGCAGCTACCATGGTCCACGTCTTCCCACCAAGCACTCGGAACATAGCAAAGCAATCACAGGTTATTGCTTTGTGCCAATCTTTCCCAAAACAGGAATAGGACCTTACCTATTTCTCCTTGCATGATATCAAATCTGCTAACTCCATCTATGATCAAATAAGGATTTCTCTGAAGTTCCTGGAGGAAAGAAAATGCAAAGAGCAGTGTGAGTACCCGGCCTTTGCCAACAGTGTGTTTCTGCCTCTTGAAGACCCTTGCTTGCCTACCTTTTCCACAGCTGAAAACTATTTCTCTTGAGCCGTGTTGTTTTGTTGCCTGCCACCAACAAAACCAGAGGAGATACTCAGGCATCTCTTCTTTAGTCTGTTCAGCTATTCCTAGGGATGGGAACTTGTGGCTGGGAGCTCACTGAGTTTTCATTTGTGTTTCTCTAATACTACCAATACCTTTCAGAGAGGGCTCTGAGCCTGGCTGCCAAATCATGCAGTTTCCTGAGGGACAGTAGGGCAGAGACACAGAGGTTTCCAAGCAAAGCAGAACAGGGTCTCTACTTCAGCTCAGCACTGGGCCTAGGAATGCTTTACTCTCTGAGCCGTTTGTGTTTCCATGCAGGACTAATATAGATCAGCCTGGGCTGCTTTTCATTGCTTCTGGTGAGGAAGCTATAGAACAAGAGCTTAATCTCTGGCTGCAAAATCCCATAGGCCTGGCTGACTTATTTTTAATTCAGGGAGACTTTCCTAGCATTCCTTGAGAGTCTTGCTTGGGCAGTGAAGGGGGAAGCACTTCAGAGCTTGGTCTTGCACACAGAAATGTAAACCGTTCTCCCACCTGCATCTGCTATTGGTCTGGGATATCTGCGTGCTGAGGTAGGAGCACCCCGTAAGTAACCCTTGGCACACCCCAACTGGATAAGGCTCTGTTTTGAAAGAGCAATCACCCTTAAACAGGAAAGTCATCATGCGCCTAAGAAAATGAAGACATAAAAGGGAGAAAAAATATCTGAGTAAGAAAAATAATACAGCAGCTCTTCCTTAAGCAGGCCCTGGCGTTTCTTCTCAATTGATTTGACATACTGCACAAAATGAGACCAGCGCACAACGTGACTCATACGGTTGCGTGAGCTCAGCATTAGCAAATGCCGTCAGTTTTCTGAAATGGCTTCACGGTGATCAAACCCCTCTAAGACATTTCCCTGTCAGGAGAAGATGCAACACAACATCACTGCTCCAGGCTGGGGGACAGATCATACTCCCACAGCACTGCTGACAAGTGCTGTGAAAAGCACAGGGAAAGCCGGGAAAGCCGCCTGGGTAGCCATCTTCCTTGGCACATGTTTTCATGCAGCCATCCACACCTATCTCAGGAGTTCAGGGATTTGCAGTAAGAGATTTACCCATAGCATGGGAGCAGGCCTAAGAAGTGGTGGTCACCAGCAGCATTGGCTGGTCATTGTACAGGGAGGGAGCATTGCTCAGCCCTTCTCCCTTCCCGTCTACATCTGTCCCAGCTTTATCTTCTCCCTGCCTCCATTTCCCTGATGCAGTTTGCCTCTCTCACAGGGGTGAATTCAAAACCTCCCACAAGCAGGAAAGAGTAATTTGCATGACAAGGCTCTGAACTTCGCCTGTACCTTTGTGTGTGTCTGACTTGCCAATAGTCATCCCAGAAAACCAACAGCATAAAGGAATGGGTATTTTTATTACCCTATCATTTCTGAGGCTGTTGAAGTCTCAGTTGCCCCAGGCAGGGTAGCTGGGATCTGATGGTTGTGCTACAGTGTATAGGTGCCACGGGGGTAATCATCATATAGGAACACAAACCTGAAACTAACGGGAAGGCAGCTGAATATCTTACGGGATTCCTGAGGAAAGGGCTGATGCTCTGCTCTGTGCTGGGACGATAAAGCTCTTAAGTGCACTGTGGATAGTGCTAGCCTGTTACAGAGACCAGCTGAAAAGTTAGCCTATTAGATGCCTCAGCAGATACCCTATTGCCCACCAAGGTGTTCAACTGCCCAGTAAGCAAATGGGGATGAGTTGAGTCATTAAGCAAGTTCGTTGCTGAGAGAAACCAGTAATTTTGTCCGAAACCAGTAGTTTTGTCCAAAGCCAGAAAAGACATAGTCTGAAGTCAGCCCCAGCCAACATGCCTTGACTCTGCATACAGATGATTTTGTGGCTATCAGAGAAGAAGAGCTGAAGTCAAACACTCTCACTGTAATCCCCACCTACAACACACTAAGCTCTGCTTCTGGTGGGGTGTACTCCCCACAGACTTAAGGGGCAATAACTGGAAAGCAACACAGAGTGTGTGACTAGCCGTGGAAAAGGGGCTGCTCAGCAGTTGCCCCTCTTGCAGCAAATGCAAGGTGAATTCCCACCAAGCTGACACTAGTGCCACTGGCTGAAATAGCAGCAGTCCTCCTTGCTGCGTGCACTGCGGACAGAAATGGTGTGGCAGGTTTTAACGAGAGGTTTGTGCTTCTGAGTGTAGCCACCTCTCTGCAGGCTTGAGAAGAAGAGGCAGCACGGGCATGCTTCAAAAGGACGCGCTGCACAGAGCACGGGTGTTTTGCAGAGCACTAGGTGTAAGCCAAGGAAGGGCAGGGGACAAGCAGAAAGGGAAGTAAAGGCAGGAGGGGGCAGTGGCGGGGAATTGCAAGACCAGATACACAGAAGAGCTCTGAAAGAGCGCGGCCCCTGAAGTCAGTGGTGGAATGGCTGTTCCCTTGAAGGATGCTGCGTGGAGCCTGAACTAAGCGCAGAGGTTTTCTGAAAGAGGTTAGAGAGGACATAACTGTGATGGATGCAATGCTTTGGAAATCTGGGCCTTCTCAGCTGAAAGGAAAGGAAGTCTCCAATTAGCTCCTCTTCCTTCAAAGGCGAGAATACAACAGTCATAAAACACCAGAAACTATCGTCTATTATTGCAAAACACAGCTAAGCACATAGTTACTGCTACACAAAATGTCCAAGCCTCACTATTCACTAGTGCTTAAATTGCATGAGAAATAGAGAAACCACAGATTTAACTAGAATTCTGTCGAGAAACAATGTCCTGTTTCACCAAGAAATTATGATGAGGCTTTGTGGCATTTTCCTTGAGACTTCTTAGTTTTAGCTGAAGGGGGAAAGCAGAGGGAGCTCGAGGAGGCACGTGGTCTCTTCTCAGAGTATCTGTGAGTCCAGCAGTGAAGGCAACCATATGGGCTGCAAGTCAAGTGCTCCGTCTGAACTCATCCCCCCGGGACAAAGCTATCATCGCTTGCTTTCCCTGGCCTACTGAAGACTTCATTATGTATTCAAAATGAAAGAGAAGTTCAAGTTCAAACCAGTTCATCCTCTAGAAAATGGTCTTACCACAGAAGTACTGTTTAACCAAAGGGCAAGACGGAGAATTAATTTGAGAGGTAAAATTTTTATAATTGCTTGAAATTTTTAAACAAGAACAAGTTCCCAGAAGAAGCTGGAGGTGAGTAGCATAGATGTAGGCCACGTGCAGACATGCAAAGGAAACAGTCAGACACTTTTGTGGAAAACAGGAAGCCTGAGGTGGGATTTCATAGGCAGTGTAAGTCGGTCTGACTGCAGGCTGCTGCTCAGTACGGTGGTCTGGCCATGGCCACTTTCCCACAGATTTCCCCACTGGCCCAGCACGATCCTGCGTGCAGGCATAAGGCCACTGAGGGTTACGACACAGGACGTGACTCTGCAGAGCTGCCTCCCGATCAGTTCACCTTAACACTCCAGTAAAATCCCAGCCCCTCTTCTGTTCCTGCCACAGCACCACATCTTTCCCTTTGGCTGCGCTTGTGTTGCTCCCCCCTGCTCCAGCTCCACCTTCCTGACACGTCCTGCCATCGTGAGCCACGCTGTTCCCTGTTCAACACGCACCAATTAAGAATAATAAAATGGCTGCTATTGATTGAAAGCCAAACTCCGTTCTCAGCTGGACAAACCTTAATTCAGCATCACTGCTGTGCCTGTAATAGAGTTGCTCTGGATTAAGAAGCAAACACAGTATTGCAGTTCCCTGGGCTGAGGGCACTGCCTAGCAGCGTGCTGCGGAGGGGTCAGGCACACCACTGTCATACATCCCATAACCACAGAAACCTCCACAGAATAGCTAACACAGAAATAAGCCAGTTGGAGTAACGACGGAGGGCAGAACTAAGGATAAGCTGTGCTGGGTCACACTAAAGTTCTGCCTGTTGCAATGATTCGTCTCAGACAGCTTGGAGAGGGAGAGGATAACCTAGCAAGCCGAAACTAATGCTCCTCCTGCATCCATCCTCCCGCTCTCCATCACTTGAGGGCTAAAGGACTTCCCAGGCTGGAGGCTCTATCCACAGTTTTGTGTTTATTAGACCTCGAGGGAATCTGGAATCTGTTTCCTTGAATCTGCCTAATATTTTTTTTCTTTTTTTTTTTTTAAACCTCATATTCTACTTTTCTTTGACATTCTCTCAGACGGGGAAAACCAGGCTAATCTCAAGGGGTTTGCTTGCATCACCAGAACTCAATTTCCTGCTTTACAGCAGAATAGCTCAATTCCTCATTGCCTGTTTTCAAGACAAATGCCTCAGTTGCTTAAAAAATCCTGCTCTGCTCCGTCTCTCTCTCATAACGGAGGAATGAGGTCCTCGGAATCCGCACAGATTGGTAGCCCACAAATGTGAGAACAAAGTCCTGTTGGAGGACAGACTGGCGTCCAACAAGCAGCAGAAACAGAAACCAGCTCAGATTTTACCTGCAACTCATTTGCTTTGCGTGGCTCAGCGCTAAAAAACAATGACAATTGCAAACAAAGGAGGTAAATACAAAGGAGGTAAACAAGGGAGGTAGCCCTGTCTACTCCATGCGTTTGAGAGGCAGTTTCCTTAGAGGTTTTGAAACCTCCCCCTTGGACTATACAGCACAAGCTGAAGTTTTCAAAGCCGCCCAAACTATTCCCCGGTGGCCACCACGGCCATATAATCCCACTAGCTGACTCCCCGGCCTGAGAAACAGGGAAGCAGGTGAGTCGGCTAACCATCACAGGAGCGCTGCTTTCCCCTCAACCCGGGATGCATGCAGTCCCTCCCAACCACCAGTCCTTTCCAAAAGCAACAGAGCCCAGAGACACTATGCAAATAAACCCTCCTCATCTAAAGCCCGTGCAGAAAGACAGATGTAATATATCGTGACGCACTGCGGCTTCCTCGGCCCAGAGATATGAACTCTGAAGTAGAGGTCAGACGCAATCAGCTGAATAGGCAAGGGCTGAGACAGTGGCAGCCTGGAAATGCTGCTCCCGTTCAATTACACTGATTGCACGCGCACACTCAAAAATACGGTGAATTGATTTTGATTTTCATCAACGAGAAATACTGAACAGGATCCAAGGGCCTTGTGGCCTCTGGGAAATACTGAAGCTGTGAACTCTGCCACGAACAGCTGGCAAGTGGCTTTGACTCATGCCAGAGAACAGCCCCACGGTGACAGACCTGCAGGTAGAGCAGGACAGCACTACCCCTCATCGTCACACATTTCCCGTAACTTGCTTTATTAAAGCAGCTCGGGTGACAATCCACGTTTCTTATTTCTTCTTATTTGGTAGGGTTTTTTCTTCATTTTTTCCCCTGTGCTATCAGAGCTAAGTTTTTAGGTTAACTTCAAACTGTTGTCTGATTTCTTGCCTGAATAAAATCTGTGCTTTTCTCCTCTCCAACTGCAGACAGGCCGAGGCTGATGCAGTAGCAACTCCAGCTCAACTTATCTGTCTGGAAAGATCCTAACTTCAAAATTATATTTTTCAAAGGTCCATTTTGGTTTAGTCTGTTCCTGGGTTCAAAATTCCTTAATGTCGATGTTAATTCCTGGAAGTTTCTGGGAATCAGATAAAATGCCAATAAACAAATAACCACCAAAAGCAGTGCAGAATCACGATAGGCACTTTGTCACTGAAACAAGGAAGAAAGGAAAAAACGTGAGCAAGCCCTTTTGCAAAAGTATAGAATCAAATGATGAATCACTTTCCCAGCAAACAAGCATTGACTCGAACTGTACATTTTCTCCAATGTTTCTCAGATGTTAAGTGCAGTAGCATGGTTCCCTGAGTCTCTGCTAGGGGAACAAGGTATTTCCCTTGCTCAAGTTCACGTTAAAGCAGCCTCTTTCTGTGGCTTCTATTTAAGGACTTTTTAGACCCTCCTCTTCCCTTCCCTGACACACGAGGCAAACACCCAGGAGTCCATACCCTGATGCCGTGTACAGACTGCAATGACGCAGAAGAAACCCATGTTGGCTATTTCAGACAGCCCTTTCACCATGCACCCTCCTACAAGTCACATCAGAGGCACTCAGGGATTTCTCTAATGCTGACCCTCAAACCTCCATTGGCCACCTTGCAGCTTTTCCCTCTCCTCTGGTTGCCTCACACGCCTACGTTGAACAGGGGATGAACCCTCTTACACCAGCTCTTGCTCAGCAATCCTTCACTCCATAAGCTTGCACCAGGGTCCCTGAGAGATGAAGGGTGAGCAGTTTCAGAAGCAGTAGTCTGTGACCTTGAAGACATTCAGAAAAATTCTTCAGCCACTTCACCCTCTGCCCATTTTAGCCTTTTTTAAAGCATAAGCGCTGAAAGATCAGGGACTATCTTTAATGTTTATAATGTGCACCATATCAAGCACAGTGGTAGGCTCTCCTTGGTGCAGGGCCAAGACTCTGCTGCATACATTGTAATCTCTCTCCCCTCACACATACCATGTTTGAAAATATAACAGATGTTACTAAAAGTAAAGTTTATTTTTGCATCTGTATTATGCATTATGATCCAAAGAAAGTGAAGTCTTTAGCCTAAACATTAATGGATTAAAAATGTTTGTTCACAACATTTTGTGACTTCCTCTGTCCCGCTCAATTGCTTGTGTGAAAGAAAAGCACCAAACAATGAAAGAATTTGTTCTGAACATTTTTTAAAGGAGCATCTCAGTTTTAAAAATCTGACAATGCTTCGAGGAGAATTTCCCTTTGACCAATCTTTAGAAAAGCCCAAGTACAGAAAATACTTCATTCAGTCTAAAATAGAACTTCTCTTCCATTTCTCCGAACAACCAGTTAATTGCAGAGCTCCTGCTGTATCTGGTACCTCCAGTCCCATCTCCACTAATGCTGGAAGTTCCACAAGCAAAATCTCTGTTACAAATTGTACCCGTTTCAATGGGCACAGACTGAGGGCTTGGGGGTGAAAACACAGCCTGGAGCAGTCCTCATTTGATGGGAAATTGCAACTACTGCACAGTTAGGAGAAGTGACATTTCAAATGATGTCTTGGTGCTCCTGATCCACCTCCCCTTTCAGAGACTCCCATATCAAATCAGCTCACTTTACAAGTCAAAAAGTAAGTCGTTTCTGACTGTCGCCACTGACTATTGCTGTCTGAAAATCAAGCTGTTTTCTCTCTACTTCATACATTACCCCCAGATATGAAGAGTCCAAACTCTGAATGTAATTGGCAATTCTCTTGACAATGTACAAGGTAAAATAGAAGCAGCACGTTGCTCAACTGCTCAGTTGGATCTGGAACAATGACAGCAGTTATAAATGTTACCTACCACTTAAATAACCAGATACTATATGACTCAGAAGATGGAGGCTAAGAGATTAACAGGACCAAGATGCCATTTTTGTCCCAAGTACGTTTTCAGCCAATATTTTTAATGTCGGAGGGACCTAATGGGGAAGGCTGAGAAAAACACATACATAGGTTAAATTGGCCATACTGTCAGCAGGATGCAGCTACACTCACTTTGTGGGAGATGTATGCAGGTAGGAAACAGTCTCCCTTTGGGAAATTATAGGTATCTTTTTGCCAAGTAGTTTAGGTAGCTTAAACACCTGGGATCATGCATCCTTACAGTTAGCATTGGAATGACCTAAGACCAAAGAGTTTATGAATATTTCTTCATGGGTGAAAAGTACCCAACTAAAAAACTTCAGGTTTGGAACACTTTGACTCCTAATACTGCAGCCTACCCTCTTCTTCCCTGGGGACTAACTCCCAGATGCAACTGGATGCAGCGCTGGCCTTTCAGGACATTTGAAATGCAAATACAGTTTTATTTACTTCCTGGCCCTTGGCTCAAAATATCTGTGGCTCTCTAAATCAAAAGCAACTACTGCTATTTAGCAATTTCTGCCCCTGCTTCATTCTGCCAGGAAATGGAAACCATGCTTTGTTGTCACTGTGACATAGCATGGGTGTTGTGGTGATGTTTGAGAACTTCTGGTTGGGGTCCCCAGGCAGCTGGTGCCACTGCCCTTCATCTTGCATCTTGTCTAGCAGGAGGAGGCCTGGCTGGTCAGGAGACAGCTACAGGGGGAAATTTTGGTCAAACTGAAAAAAAAAAATTAAAACTCTTCAGCACTGACACCCTGGGTTTCTGTTCCGGACGAGCTGGTTGAGTTGGCAGTCTCAACTTCTGTCCTTTGAGTACATTGTAAAAAAGCAGCTGGTAATGCTGTCTTAACCTCTATAATAGAAGAAAAGGCTTTTCAAGGTTCGTGTTGTGAACCCTGGGCCATGAGCTTACGGTTTAATTTTTCAGGAGAGCTCTGGCAAAGGCGGTGACTTTTCATCCTGCTCCTTTCTGAAAAAAAACTCTGGAAAATTGTTGGAAGTGATTGGTTTCAGTCAACTTGGTGGGGTGATGCTGATTGTAGTGATTGCTGAAAAAAAAAAAAAGTCTTCAAAAGGGAAGTGCTGGGAAGGAGAGGACCTCTGCAAATTTTTTAAACCAGTTCCATGAAAACTTTTATTAATCTGCTTAATCTTCATGGATTCAGCAAAATAGAAGAGGATTCTCCAACACCTGCCTCAAATGACAAACTTTGAGCACTAGCAGCAGCAGGTTCTGCTTTTGACAAGGTTATGTCAGTCCCTTTGCACGTGAAATAACTATACTACTTTAATATCCTGAGAGATATTCATCCCGCACTGCCGTGCCTCAAAATCAGTGGTATTTGGGTTTCTAAGTGAGTGTGTATGCTTTTGAAAATCCTGTGCTTCTCTGACACTCCCAAATGGCAAAAACACCAGGGTAGTTAGTACTTAACAGAACCGTATCATGACATTTTATTCCAGTTTATTCATCTTTAAAATGCCCGAGTCCTTTCTAATATCCATGTTTGTCTTTTGTGAGTGTAATGCTTAGTTATCATAGCTTTGTCTTTCTCAGTCTGGAAATGGTGGCAACTAACTCCTCTCCTTTGCATTTTTTATTTACTCTTTTACTATAACCCCCTATTTCAAGACAGATTATCCTCATCTGCTACAAACCCGTAAACTGCGTGCTGGTGTAAAAACCACAGCACCAGCTGCATTCTCATTGGACCCAGATTTGAAGAAAGGCTGCCTAAGGAGAAGCCCAGACATTCAGCCAGCAGTAGGAGCTGCTCCTTCAGAACAGCTCCACAGAGGACACCTCCACACCTACCAAGCCATGTGATAAAGCATCAACCCAGATTGGAAGTGCCTGTGCCTCTGCACATGCAATTTCTCTGACACTTTCAGGCCTTGCTGCAGCAGTGGGTAGTGAGAAGTTCAAGCCTCGTGCACAATCCCTACCACCACAACGCTGCAGCCATAGCCCTGTTGGTGTCCAGGATGCGGCTTCTGTTCCATCTGATATTTCACCACATCACATTCCTTTCACAACAGGGCTGGTGCTTCCCGCCTTTCCATTCAGGTATCCGTATTTAGCAGCTATTCAGGCTCCCTGGGTTAGCTTGTTTTCCTTCTGTGAGCCACGGCTTTCAAAATCCACGCTAGCAGCAGCCGCTGCTGTTGCTATGCCAAAGCCACCACACTGCCAAGCTCCAAGTATTGCCCTACTTGCACCTGCTGTCCAAATAAATCTTCTCTAGTTGTCTTGTCCTGTCTCTACAGCCTCACAGTTACTGTCTCTACACCCAGGGGGCTGCCTGCAGGGAGATGAACTGGTTTGCTCCAGCCCAGGGAAGCCAAAGGCCCCAGGCACTAGTGATGTGCTCAGCAAAACCCAGGAAAAGGGCAGCGCGTGGCTAACCCAGCAGCTGCACCAGCAGCAAATGGTATACAGCAGTGCTATACAGCACAGTCCGACCACGGAAAGATTCTCTGAAGTAGGTCCTAGGACAAAAGAGCCGAGTATGTGATTCTGCCTCCCAGTTTAAACATCCATATGCCAGATGATGACAACTGCCTATTAAACTGCAACTGGGAATCAGTAGACAAACATACTTCATCTCATGCTTTGCCCCAATTACTTTAAAATAGGTATTGCTGAGTCAGCGGGTTAGATTACAGAAATCAGAGATCTGTACCAGAATTTGACAGCTTTTCAGGTTTGCACGAAGTCCTCTAGAAGCAGATCAAAGTGGGAACACTAGTTCTAGTCAGGTTCACAGGTGGAAACAAGCTTCCTACAAAAATGTACCCAATGAAATCATCAATTTTACAGAGGTTATCTTCCCTCCACACAGCCCACAGCAAGAACCCCTCTTTGCAGTGTTGTGCTCCCAGTGTTCCCCTTGGGGTCTGCTTCCCTGCTTAGCACACATCTCCTTCCCCAAGGTGAAGGCCTTTAGCCCCTGGCCATCAGCGCTCCCATTCAGCGCAGGGCTATGAAACACCCCCTCAGGCGTAACTCACAGTTGGCCTCTTCCATTGTATTCGCCACAGCTTATCCTCTGGGAGCAGGTTGGGACCAATGGAGCTGATGTGAGCAGGGAAGGTGGCATCCTCAAAAAGCAGTCCTTGGCTCAGACACAAGGCTCGCAGGTGGTTGAAGTCCTGGTTATTAAATTTCTTCAGGTTCTGGAGACTTCCTGTTGCCCCTGTTTGCCAGCCCTGCTCTAACATCAGAGCGGAACCGGGATCGAGCATTGTGCCCCTTGTCTGTGAAGGAGACATGGACTGCTGTTAGTTTCCTGATCCAAAGTGGCACCTTAGGATTGTGTGGGAAAGCAAACACCTCCCCCCACCCAGAGGACTGTGGAGCAGCAGCTTGCAAAGCTGAGGGCAGTCACAGTGACAAAATCCTTATTAGCTGCAAATGCCTGGGGAAAGAGCAGTCGCCAAATCCCAACTGGTTTATCTTAAACCAGTGCTGTCACTGCTACAAATTCAATTTTGAGTCTTCCCTGAGGACAGAGAGCAAAGCTGTTAGTGAGCCACTGTGTTAGCATTGAGGTACATCTGCAGCATAAACAGGCATAGGGGATGGAGCAGGAGCTGCAGACACATGGGAGGAGGGAGGTGGTATGAGCAGGGAAGTTGCTCAGAGGTACCCAGAACCGTTCTGGCCATGGATCACACCTGCGCCCAGGGCATTTTTTGAGTTAATTATTTCATTTCCACAAGTGAGTGCTTGAAAGTCACTCCCTGTGAGACTTAAAGAAGGCAGAGACTTGCCTTTCCTTGGTATATGCACCAAAGACCCCAGACAGATTAGGGGGTGGCTTCCTATCAGCTTACACAGACACTCCACTGGACTCCCTAAAGCTATAGTGCATAGAGTAGACCCCCTTCAGCTACAGCGGTGGGACCTAGCTGCAACATCTAGACCTGGATTGCACCTAGAATCATAGAATCGTTTAGGTTGGAAAAGACCTTTAAGATCATCCAGTCCAACCATTGACCCTACTCTACCAGGTCTGCCACTAAACCATGTCTCTAAGTGCCACATCTACACGACTTTTAAACACATCTAGGGATGGTGACTCAACCACCTCCCTGGGCAGCCTGTTCCAATGTTTGAGAACTCTTTCCGTTAAAAATTTTTTCCTAATGTCCAGCCTAAACCTCCCCCGGCGCAACTTGAACCCGTTTCCTCTTGTCCTATCACTAGTTACTTGGGAGAAGAGACCAGCTCCCATCTCACTACAGCCTCCTTTCAGGTAGTTGTAGAGAGCAATAAGGTCTCCCCTCAGTCTTTTCCAACCTAAACGATTCTATGATTCTATAGTCATCAAACAGCACAGCAGGACTCTTGCCATCAAAGATTTACTTTTGTTCCAAAGGGAGGCAGTGCATCATCTATGGAGATGCTAGACTGTGGAGTGAGACGACTTTTAGGACACAAGTAGGAGAAGGGCACAGGAAGGCAGAAAACTTGAATGTTTGGACAGGCAGTGGCACCAGACCTTTAAAAGAACAATATGTTCTGTCTAACCAGAGTAGGGGCTTTCAGGTGCGCTCCCTAGAGCCACGTGGGTGTACAGAGACACACACATATGCACCATCTCCTGGGGACCTCCCTTCAGCTAAAAAGCTCTGTTGTGGAGTTCAGAGTTTAGAAAAGTAGCAGGAAGGCTGTTCAGACTGCCTGGTCTCCTGGTTCCTCCAGCACCTTTCGTCATGCAAAATTAGATGTTGCTGGGCCAAAATATAACTTGAGATCCACACCAGCTTTCACCCTTCATTTGCACTTGTCCTCACAAGAACAAAACTTTAACTGTTCTGAGCTATAATTCCCCTTTTGTTCCTCTCCTTATGAAAAGGGAAGCCCCTGGTGAAGCCCTGCATTAGCAGACTTTTAAGGTCAAGAAGGATCACTGTGATCACCTCCTTCAGCTTCTTGCATGACAGATGCCACTGCACTTGATCCAGCAATTCCTGCCCCTGGCTTCCACTTAAATTAGCCCTGGAAAATCCACCACATGCCCTGGGCAATCCACTCCTGTAGTTAATTAACTTCACTGTGCTCATTTCCAGCCTGAAGTCACTTAGTTCAGTTTCAGGCCACTGGATGCCATAACTTTTTTTTTTTTTTTTTTTTTTTTTTTAAGTAGATGAAAGTGCTCTTTTCCTACCAAACAAACTTATTTGTAGATCTGCTATGTTCTTGGTGCAGTACAAAGAGAGCATATGGCTCTAGTAAGAGCAAAGGCTCAGATTTTTATTGTGAATCATTCACACGTGAAAAAACACAGACCAGCCACACTGAAGGTGTGATACAGTCCCCCCACATATACACACTTTTTACTTAGTGTCATCACCTTTCTTGGTGCTTTGAGTCACTTGGCCTCCTGACATTGTAACAACAGCCTAGAAAAATAAGGAGGTTTGCATCTCCTTTTTTTTAATTAAAAGCCCCTCAAAAAAAAAAAATCAGAGGGAATTCAGAAATAACCCTTGGCCAACAAGAAGGGAGAAAATTCCCCTTGGGCTTGCATTTTTTAATACAATGGAAATAAATCTCATGTAATGTACCGTAATACGACAAGGGAATGGCTTCTTCTTAACAAATACTCATTTGAAACTGTGCCCAGGCCCCATGCATGCTAAGATCTATTTCTTGCAACAGTGTTCCAGCAAAACTGATTACTAATTCCAAAACTCAAATTAAAACTAACAGAGCTTGAAGGCTGGGTCTGACATGCGTTCCCTCTCTTCTGACAGAGAACAAGAGTTTTTAGCATGTGTGTGTGTGTGTTTAATTACGTTGTTTAACATATCCGGAATAAATTAGCAACCAGACTGAAGAAAATAATACACTTAACTACTTTTCCCTTGCAGGAATAACTTAATCAGCATTGCGTCTGGAGGCACACATGCACAGATACACGAGCTCTATATCCGTCCATGCCTCTGCACGGGCAATTCATGGGGTCACACACACCTGGCTAGCACTGTCCTGTCCACACCAGCATGCTCTTCCAGCCACCTCTTTTGAAGCAGCATCCTGAGCCCCGGCCACAGGTTGGCTCTCATGGGTGCAGGAGCAACAGCAAAGATCACAGCAGCTTTTAAAGCAGAGTATTGCCTGCCTGGTTGGGGAGCTTCTTACCGTTACCAAACTTTGAGGCAGAAAGACTTTAAAGGGACAAAGTTATAATGCAATGGATCTCAGAGATGTTGCCCTTGTGCTGCTCCCTGCCATGTGACGTGGGCAGAGAGGGAGGGATTTCAAACACAACAGCTAGTTCAGGCATATTGTGAAACACAGGAGAAAAAACAAGAGACTGACTCTCAACTAAGGAAATTATTATTCAGAAGGGGTTAAACATACATTTACTTAGTCCTGGGATCTCCTCCAACACATTTACTTATCTGAAATAGAGAAAGGAATCACGCCCAACTTTGCATCTACTGCTCTTTTTTGGTCCCTCTTCCTTCTCAGCAGAGAGAGATCCTTCCCCTTGCTTTCTGCCTCAGAGGGAGGCTCAAACGACAAAGGATGAGGGAAGGAAGGGGAGCAGTGGAAAAGCTACAGAGAGAAGGAGAAAAAAAGATCAAGTGTAACAGTTGGAAGGGATGGGAAGGAAAGGGGAGTCTCTGAGGATATCAGAGCAAAAACATTTATGACCCCCACAGAAACAAACCTGGGAACCACAAGCACCCACTATATTCTGCATTAAACAGCTTAAAAGCCAGCGGCAAAGGGTGCATCTCGTCTCCCTCCAGCACTCATTCACAAAAGATGTCAAGCAACTATTCTAATCAGATACTCAATGGTGGCAAATGTTACTGACAGCTAATTACACTTCGCATAAAGATTTATGTCAGAGTACAGACATAATTTCCTTCAATGGCTTCTGATATTTTTCACTGAGTGAAAAGTGGAAATACGCAATTAGAAACATGTGTCTACTTCATAGCTGAACTATCCACCTTCTCCTCTCCACCAATTTTCTCAAAACATTTCTGTCACATGTTGGCTCAGCTGGGTTTCTGTACTTTAGGAAGAGCAGCTGAATTTTCTCAAACACTACAAAGAATACCAGAAAAGCCAGAAAGCCAGCAGTCTTTCTTCCCCTGTTTCCTCTCAGACACTCCAAACTATCAATGCACATTTCTTCTCACCCATAAAATTCAATATATGCTACAGTAATGCAAGCACTCTTTCCATTTAAGACCTCACTATTCATGTATTTGGAACATTCAGGGAGTCGGTTCCAGAATTGTCTTACGATGAAGGAATGCATGAGTTTATTAGCTCTCCTTGCATTCAGAGAAAAAACAAATGAGAGAGTGCTGCTTTTCAGCAGCTTGCCCACAGTGACAGAAAACTGCAGAGGCAGAGCTGGGACCTGAAGCTGGGCATCCCAAATCCCAGATGGGCAACAGCTCCTTGTACATATGATGCGTGAAAGCCTTGAGTACCTCAGAAAATCAAAACGAAAGCCAGGCACTTTGGCAACCCTTCAGGAGATTACTTTCCCAATGGCATCTTGTACGACCTTCTGCTCCAAACAGTCTGTGAAGTACTCCCTTCTGGCTATTTATTAAGTCAATTTTCTTCTCATTTTGCATACATAGCATACGACAGTTCCAGATACCTTTTTTCTACCTCATTTAACAGCAGCATACAGTAACTGTAGAGTCCTCCTCCTCTTAAGATCTCCACTCCCACTTGATCCAATTACTTCTGACAACTTACCGTTTTACTCTGAGGCTCTTTCTAGGATGGCAAATTCATCTTTTCTTCCCCTCCAGGTAACATTAAGGACAGGGACTTCAATTTATTCTGTCTCCCTCTCTCAATGTATCTGTGGTGCTTTTCCAGCACTATTAATTGTATTTCACCGGCTTCATCTTGTACTAAGTAAAACAGCAAAGTGATGTTTTACCTGCAACGCCTCTGGTGTAATTCTCCAGCCAACACCAACAGAGTGACAGGCAGGCTGGCACTATCCCTGGTCTCCTTTATAGGGCAGTTTTTGCCACACCTTAGGTAAACATAACCAAGTTGAAGTCAAGTTCAAGATGAAAAGCAAGCAACCTGACGCAGGCATAGTAGTTTCATACAGATACCATACCGCGGAGACATATAGACATACTTCTATTAGCTATCCACAATGAGACGTCTATCAACCTATGTCGGTTGATAGTTTCCTGTGGCTAACTGCAGCTTCAGTCACAGTTACAAGAAAACAGGATTTATTTGCAACTCCCACACTTTCACATTATCCATTTTCCTCCTCACACCACCAGGAAATGTAGCAATCATCCTGGATCCAGGCACAGCCTGGCAGGACTCACCATGAGACAAGTTATCAGAGCTGTGTGTCATTCCTTCTGCAAGAGTAAAAGCAGCGGATACTTTTAGGCCAGTACCTGTTAGCGTTTGCACTGGGGTCTTACTTAAATTCCACATCAGTTCACTCATTTCGGTAGTTCATTTCCTCTAGGATTGCCTGAGGACATAAGAGTTATCTATATTTTTAGAAGACCTAGGGGAGTGGTCTCCATTACCCTAAAGCCCAAAGCCAAAGAATTAAAGAGTATCTAGTAAAAATATGGGAAGGAGGAGGTTATTTTATTTTTTGGTCTCCCAAAAATAAATAGCCTAATAATAGCCTAAAGGAGCCCAAAATCCAAGGGAATGGGTGCAGCACATTCTCAGGGACACATTTCCTGGCAGCAATCCTAAGTGTATTCCTGCAGCCTGTCAACATGTTTTTGAAGTAAAGGCCGTTGGTGTCCTGGTGGACAGCAAGCTGAACAAGAACAAACAATGCACCCTTGCAATAAAGCAAACCAACAGCATCCTGGGCTGCATGAGCTGCAGCATAACCAGCGGGTCAAGGCAGGGGATCCTTCCCCTTTGCACAGCATTTTTGAGACTGTATCTGCAGTACTATGTCCAGTTTCAAGCTGTCCAGTGTAAGAGGGACACTTAAAGTGCAGCAAGTCCAGCAGAAACCCACCAAGATGGTCAGGGGGCTGGACTACACATGTGAGAGAAGAGGGTGAGAGCTTAATTGCAGAAACCTGAAGAGACCTAATTGCAGTCTCCCACTAACTAAAAGGCAGTTACAGAGAAGGTGGAGTCAGACTCTCATTGAAGGTGCACAGCAGACGGGCAGAGGCAATAGGCACAGACAGCAGCAAGGGAAACTACACATGGTTGGAGAGAAAAAAAATTTTCAGGGTGGTTCAACCCAGGAACAGATGCCTGGAGAGGCTGGAGGATCTCCACCCTTGGAGACATTCAGCTGGATGAGGCCATGGGCAACATCACCTAACTTGGAAGACAACCCTGCTTTGAGCTGGAGTGGGACTCAAAGACCTCCTGAGGTCCCTTCTCAGAGAAACATATCTATGTTTCTCTGTTTCTGGAGCTGTAGCTCATGCGGCAGCATCGAGGCTGGCTGGGCCACACGCAAGCGGGACACAGCAGTGGCAGCACAGCGGTCGCAAAGGTCACCTGAAGACCTGTGTGGTTAGTGCACTTTAAGCACTGTGCTGAGGCACTGCTGCTATCAATGCCCCAGCTAGCAAATGGCAAACCAGCTCAGGTTATGGCTGCGTGTACACTGCAGGTTAGGTACTTATCCCAAGAAATCACCCTCTCTTTTTCAAACTACCACAGCTTACTCGTCAAGAGAAAAGTTACTCTGCAGTGACTGTTCATGAAGTTTAGCTTGGGGCTTAACAGGAAAACTTACCAATGTGTAGTCCTTTCCTTACCCAAAGTAACAGAATCACCTGGGCTCCGAAATTTCTTCAGCACGAGACTTTCGACTTGGACTGCAGTCTCTTTGAGGTGGGGTGTTAGCAGCTGCCATAGTAGCTGGTCCCTAGGAGCTTGGGCAGATGAGAATATAAAAAGCGCTCATGAAAAAGACAGTTCTTCATCTTCATCAACGTTTAATTTAGTTCAGCGGGTCTCTAGAACCAGATCTTTAAAAGCTATGCACTGCGTTCTGCCTACTCACTTTTTACAGTTCCCATTTCTGCACAAGAATTCAATGTTTAGCAGACTCCAATAGGAAATGCATCCCAGTAAATTAGAGCAAAACCTGCCCCAGAGAGCAAAACAGGTGCAGTTTTCCTTTAAGAGCCATTTTTCACAACAGCTACATAAATAAAAGCTGATTGCACAGAAGCAGGGAGCAAAGATTTCCTTCATTACAGGGAAGGAGCTCTGGGGTGATAAATGCTAGCACTGCCAGCTCATCTGACAGCACACGTGCTGTTAATCGCCTCCTCTCTGGGGAAACGGCAGGTATATTCCCCTCCAGGTATGGTGATTCATTGTCTGGAACCGATATCTCTGCTTAAATGGTGGATTAACATGATTTAAGAAATATTCATTGCAAAGTTGATTAGAAAGCACCATCGCCAGCCTGGCAGGAGATTTCAGTTATTGCAGCGTGACACCATTTTGAGCTTGTCAGCTTTTCCGCAGAAGGCTGTATTGATGTGTCCATTTTCACAGTGGCTCCGAAGAAGGAAACCCAGAAGGCTGAGGGATTTATGCACAGTAATGAGCCTTTGGATTATTTGCTCTCCTAAGTGTTTGTGGAATCCTGCAAGAAAAAAAAAAAAAAAAAAAAAAAGAGGCATTTGAGTAAAAAGCACAGGTCTGTGCATTAGGAGAGCAGGGGTGTTTTCTGCTAGTGGCACCCTGTGAGATTGTGGCAGATGCAACATCGCCCTGATTTGAGGTTTGCTTTTGCAGAGCAGGGACATTAATCCACCTCAGGGTAGCTGCACAGCTTAATCCACTCATGAGCAAAAGATGTTGAGGGATTACTGGAAATTCAAAATGCTTCTGTGCTGTCACCTACCACCTCAGGACTGTTGGAAGCACAAATAAAGGAGGATCCCTATGCTTAAGACCAACAGCTACAGTGAGTTTCGTCCAGTGGGCACAGGCACCAAAGGGCAAACACCGAGGAGTGCCATTGAACCTGTGTTTTCTATGAAGTTAGCATGGCTTGCAAGGTCTCAGCTGGCACAACAGAGTTCCATGTACTTGAGGATTTAATGAACCTTTATTCCTCTCTGCCCTGGAATAAAAATACACCAAAAAAACCGCCCCAAACTGGGGTTTCTTTTAAAAGGGACTTTAAACTAAATATACTTACCTTCTCCTCCCTTTGCCCAGCTTTCCTGAGGGTAGACTGGTGTTCTGCATAGACAGCAGCCTCTCTGGAGCAGTGAGGTTTGTATCATCTTCTGGGGGGACGGGTGGCAGTGAAGACAACTACATAACTTGGCCCAAGTATTGGTGGAAGCTTTAGCATCAAGAAAGGCAACTCTCCTCACGCCGCCCACAGAGCTTATGTGCCAAAGTATTAAGACAGCTACCTTTTGCAACACTTCAGACATATGTCTTCCTTTCTTACTTCCGCTGCTTTTACCCCTATGAATATCACACTCTTTTTAGCAGAAATACTCCTGATTTACTCTACGGTAAATAAAAGAAATAGGCTGAGAGTTTTTCCAGAGTAGTGAACACAACTACGTTTTGTGTAAAGGAGGAATCTTCCTTCCACCACCTTCACATTTGCTGCAGCGATTAGGTGTCCTGCTGCTTTTGCATTATGGGACTCATGGAAGAACACTATCAATCCATTTCATTTCCTCATTCATAATTTTGTATATAGGTCAAGTGTTACCATTTATTTGCTTCTCTTAGTCAAGATGCAGGGAGGCTATGAATAATATTATTCATAGACAATCTCTTTTGCTCTGTGTTTATGCACTCGTATTTCTGGCAGGACCTGCCCTTCTGAAGCACAAACTTTTATGACTGTATAATCAACCAGGCAAATAGCAAAGTCCTACTTCAACATCTGTTTTTACCCAGACCTCACCCACGAGCTGACCCTCGGTGCAAATTCACCATGAGCTGCGGCACTTTGCCATATCCACATATGAATCGTTTTGCTTGTAAATGAAGTACAACTGCTGCTGGAGTGAAGTGTGGCAGCTGCTTAACAGTACATAAGGCATCCGCACAGCTAGATCCTACCACCACTTGAGGGAGGGGGGATTTGGCGTGAAAAATATATCTCTCTGGAGCCCTGTTTTCAGAAGAAATATCCACCAACTTCAGACTACAGTGGGAATTCTTCAAGAATAAAAATAAAGAGAATTAAAAAAAACAGGCAGCCTGCTACTGACACCCATATTAGCACTAGAATTTCCCAGTGGAATATTTTTCCTTCAGAAAAATGCCAATCTGTCAAACACAAAAGCCACTAGCAATGAATTTTCACCATGAGAAAGATACAATACATTTCAATAATGCCACTAGGCTCCATTTTGATTTTGGAATAGTCTCATTTTTTTGCTTATGAAAAACCCATCACTTCAGGATCTTCTCTGTATTATCCAAAAGGTTTAACATTCCAATGTAAAAAAGATTCCAAGTGTTATTGCAATAGCTTGCTAGATTCAGTCTGACATTATTTTTCAGAACATAGTTTCCCAGGAAATTTCGGACTTTGTTTTTCGTTTGAATGAGGAACAGAATATGAAAGCACTTTGAATGTACTGAACCTCTACAGAACTGAAAGCCCAGTTTGGCCCCACAGCAGCTAGCACTGAAACTCTCCATGAGAATAAGCCCATCCCATCGTTGTCAGTAACATCAAAGCGTTTTTTAAACAGAGCTGTCATGATATTATCCTTGCAAGTGACATGGATACCCTTTGATCTGGTCATAGCACTGCTGGTTTGCTTTATTAAACTTTGCTAGTAACTGCTCTGTAAGGTAAGTAAGTGCACTAAGTAAGTAAAGGAACACTTTTGCCTTTCTCACCATGGTGTCCCTTGTCCACCTCTTCATAAACAGGTATTGGGTTCCATGAAATAGCAAGGACCCTGTTAGAGCCAGACCTTTGTGGAGGGCACATCAAAATGAAGTTCTTGTTTTCGTCAGCATATTAGCCCTTGTTTGGCATTTCTGCGTCCAGCCTTTGTTAAAGCCCTGTAGGCACGAGAGAATTTATTTCACACTTTTTTGTTTTGTTTTTGTCTTGGTGTGAACAGATTGCAACAGTCTCACATTCGTCAGTTTTTCAGAAACATTCCTACCATCCTGTAATGAAGAATCCTTGGCCTGCAGATCATTCACAGACAGTTTACCAGAAACATTTGCAGTTCACAGTCTTTGCTGACTAGTGGCATATATTGCACAGCGTAGCTTCTGGTTCATTGACGTCTCGGCATTTGTAAGGTGCCAACAAGGATGGGCTACTGGAATTGCAGTCATATAGGCAACTTGCTGTCCACTTTTCCTCCTTGCTCCCACAAGACATCCAATGCCTAGAGATAATAAAGGCTGCAATTTGAGACAAACCAGATAGCTGCTCCAATATTTCATGTTCTTCAACATATACTCAAAACCTGAAAAAGAGGTTACTATTGAAATCAGGGCAGGGGGAAAAGAGGGATCTGAAGCTAATTATAATAAAACCTAATGCTGTCACAGTGAAATTAAGACCACGAGGTGGCTGTAAGTCACAGACATAACATCCTAGCCTTGTCCTGTAAGAAGCCCTTGTGGAGCTTCACCACCGCACAGTAAGCATGTTGTATGCTGACAGCATTGGTCATTGTTCAAATATATTGGTTCTGTGAAACACAAATAATGAGAGAGAAGGAGAAACTGAATTAAGTTCTCAGACTAACATTCCCATCAGCAAATTCCTAGAAATTTAAAAGATAAAAAACCCAGCAAACGGCTGTTTTCGATGACTCTGACTTCACCTTCTCTTAATCCAACAGAAGTGACCTTGTCTGAAGCAATAATACCCCAAAATACATGCCTGCAAGATACCTAGCAGTTTAAAAAGCAAAACTATCTTGAAAGAGGATGGAGAGCATGCCAAGAGACAGCAACCTGCTGGTAATGTCTGAAAAAAACCATGTTAATCTCAGGTACCACGTTAGGTAAGAGAGGCATAGGTCTTTCTTCCTCCAGGACTGGTCAGTGGGCAGTTCTCCTTGTAGCCTCAGTGAGTGCAGACACAAGGCTCCCAGGATCATGCTGTTTCCCTGGAATACAGAGTGCCTAAACCAGATGTTTATAGCATGTCAATAAATTCTGGATGCATCCCACTGCAACCATGAGTTACCATCCATTGCTCTTGATAACTGATGATCCACAGTTCCTTTCACTGAGCCCAGGCTCACTCCCATCACACAGCATCTCCTTCTTAGTAGGAAATGAACCACAGCACAAGATGGAGTGCAGCTTCTGTCATTGCCCTGCATTCATCTGCTGCTAGAGCTTTCTGTGAAAAAAGCAGCCCATGCTCTGCAACCTTTCTCATTAGAGACCCATTTGGTCTTTCTCTAAGAATGATCTTGGCCATGAGAAGAGTCATCTCACATCTTTCATAACAGCATCAGCTCTTGCCAACATCACAGGGTTGGGCAGTTAAAAAAAAAAAAACCAAACCAAACCAAACAACAACACAAGAAAACACAAAAACAAATCAACAAAAAAGATTTCCAGCCTGAGTACAGTCATGTTTTCTCATCTTCATGACTTTGTAGCCAGATGCGTCTGATCTTGCTCATCTGACTGATAGTAAATAAAAAACAAAACACTGCCCATAAAGAAGGCAGCTCAGCTTATTCTTGAGACTATACCTATTCAACACCATTCAGCCGTGTTTCTTCAGGTCAAACCAAAGGAGAATATGACCCCTTGTTTGAAAAGCGTAGGAAGGGCAGCAAAGCCATGGAGAAAAGCTCCTGAAGGAAGTGGGCTCCTCCAGTAATTGAGACAGTTTTGCTGCTGAGGGCTGCAGTCAATGGAGGAGGAAAAAAGCAAGATTTTGTATAGAAAGAGTTTACAGATTTACCTGGATGAATTTTTAATACTAATATGGACTTGGAAGGAAAGAGTATTTGTTCTTTTGCAGAATGGCTCTGGTGGGTGCTCTAGTGCCTAGGACACATGAAATACTCAAGTCCATCCGAGCCGAAAGAGAAGCAAAGACCATGTGGTGAAGGTGTAGAGAGCAAGTGGAGAATTTAAGGCACAGACCCCAATGGTGCCCTCCCTGAGGCAGTCATACTGAGCAGCACAGCATCAGGGCTTAGTCTGGGTTCAGACATACAAATGGCTTAGTGCCTGATGGAGAAAGCTGTCCTCCGCAGATTCTGTTTTTCTCTTGGAGGGGCCAGCTGTGACCTGCATGAACAAGTATATCAGCACACGCCACTGCAGTACCCTTGAAAAGAAAGTTTATGTGTTTGCTCTCATTTTCCATCCTGCTGCTACACACCCATGGTGCGTCAGGCATGCCGTTTTCCACACTGACCCTTTACCGTAACCTCTTCCCCACTCTGTGCTAGCAGCAGGCTCCCATTACATGCACGAGCAGCTTCAGAGCAGCTCCAACCTTGAGCTCTTTTGTCAGGATGAAAGTTCCCCCTCAGAGCTGCACAACATGCTTTGATAACACAGGTCTGCTCCCTCGGCTCTGCTCTATCAGTATGCAGAACAATGAGGATTGCTACTATATCTGAGGTATTAATTAAATACCTTGAGTAGCTAGATAAGCCATTTAGCTATGGCTCAGTACATGTAGGCAGAGCAAGATACCAGTACAGCATATGGTCCATAGTGAACACTACTGACACTTTTCATTGACATTTCAACTAATGTTCTGCCCTAGTTATCTATATTCTACAATGGATTAAGGAAACTTATCACAGATTCCATTTAATTTTTGCAGCCAAACTGCGCTATATTTCTAAACACCTCCTCCTTCAGGGAGGAGGAAGGGGAAGACTAAACCCTAAAAAAATTTCTGCAGTCAAGCACAGGAGGCTATGAGAAACAGTCATAAACCAGGATAGAAACAGGGCCAAAATACAGAACAAAAATGTAAATAGAAGGGAAAAGTCTCAGGTATTTGACAGAGGATCGCTTCCGTGAAAATTATTCCATCCAGTTAAAAAAAAAAAAAAAAAAAGTGGTAAATGCCAGGCAATGCCCGAAAGGGAAGAAGGACACTGCAGGAGCGGACAAGGCTCAGCAAGACTGGCCTCAGGGTGAGACGGAAAGTTTTGCTCCACATTGAGGTAAGCAAAACTGGTACAATACCATACTGGGAACTCCCAGGAGAGTCTGAAAACAGACTGGAAAACAACATGATAGTGCCTCAGTCCCTGATGTGCTTTTAATTTTAACTTTTTCTGGAAGGGAACACATTAATTTTAAATTTGGTGAGTTTATTAGAAACTCCCAGACCAAATCACTAATCTCACTATACCAGCACTAATATAAAAGAGGGTTTAAGATAGAGCAGGAGCTGGATGAAAAGCTGTCACATCCCCCACAGCCCACCTGATGGGAAAGGTCTCATCCTTCTTCCAGTCATCTAATTTCCTCCAGGTACTCTGGTACACCAATGCTGGTGAGCCATGCAGAGATGCAGAAAGGGAGCGAGCATGGAGCAGAGCTCAGCAAAGCAGCTCTTTGACTCACTAAAGGAAAAGAAAAGGCAACACCATCCTAACAGCTCCCAAGAATAAATCAGGGACCTTGACTCTGCCACAGCGAACCATCAAAAATTTGTTCTCTGGAGCAAGAAGATGAGACAGTTTGAACTTAAAAACAATCAGTGCTGGGACCTTTCTGTACTGTCACATTTTGTTCACTAATGTGGGATAAAACTTTGAGGCAATACTGAATCAAGACCCTTGTTTACTGCTTCCAAGAGAAAACTCTGTATAAGCGTGTGTGTGATGTGCTAAAATGAAGACTAAGCTATTTCTCTTCTGCTGTCTGAATTTCAATTACTGTGCTTGTTGCAGTGTACTGAGACCAGGCCTCAATAGCCATTAGCTGGAAAATCAAACTATAATGTGTTTGACCCAATATATGTCCTAGTGAGTGACAGAGAATGGTATTGAGGAGGAAATACTACAGGTGGTGATGGATCGGATCCCTGAAACAAAGAATTACCTTCCTCTTCTCCACTCCTTTTATAGCCTATAGCTAAAGCACCAGGGATGGTCCTATTAACACGGGCTACAGAGAACATTGCAGCATCTTCCAAGGCAGTCACAAAGATGGGTTTCACACTAAATAACTGGACTTTCAGAGAGAGAGAGAGAGAGAGAGAGAGAGAGAGAGAGAGAGAGAGAGAGAGAAAAGAGAAGATGACACTGCATTGCTGGGAGACAAAAACTGAAAATGATGTAGTATAGATACCCCATCCTGCAGCTTCTTTGGGGCCGCAGGCTGCTATTTACTATGTGTGTACAGTGCCTCATACATTAAGACTTTGATCCCTGACTGGAAACTCTGTAATCCAAACACCAATAACAAATAATTACTCCATGTCAGAATGATGAATGATTAAAAACATTTTATTGTATTTTAACAATTGGGTAGATAAAAAACACAGGGAAGTTTCAGAACAGTTAATCTTTAATTGGTTTTTTTATTAACCGAACCGGCTTAATAAATCTCTGGGTATTTCGTTAATGAGCACAGTTACGTGCTGTGGAAAAGCCAAGTGATTATCATAAATGTTATGTTTTATGAAGATTTCTATGCCTTTGTTTTACTTGCTGCGTTACCAGGCCTGCAACACAGGCCACAGAGCCACAGTGTGGATATACAGTCACTTTTTTTAACCCCCTCCTTTTAAGTACACGCCCCTTGCCCTTTCTGCCACTAACACTGGTGGCAGTTGAGAGGCAAGTCAGATGCCATTACCTCATTCAACACTGAGCAATAAGAGCAGAGTTCAACAACTCCTCGTCACTACCCACAGTGGACAACGCTAAAGTCGGTGGCTGGGACTGGCAGGGCCACAACCCACCATTTGTCACCTCGGCACTGCGAGGAGTTTGAGCTGTGCGCTTTATATCCCTTTGTGTTTGTCAGAACTCCAGAGAGAAATTTTTACTGGTGAAGCATTCACAGAGAGACAATCTAAAGCAAAATCAGAAAGCATTTAGTTGGAGAATGAATTCCCATATATAATTCAAGAGTCTGTCTCAGAAAAACACCTGAAACTCTTGTTTCTCTAAGCAGAGATTTGCTCAAGACCTGGATTTCCAAATAAAACCAAGCACAACTGCCTGCTGGCTTCAGGATCTAACCCAAACGTCACTGACTTTGACAGAATGATTCGGCAACTTCAGTGTACCTTGAAGCACATCTTTTGGGACAAGGCAGCAGCAACTTAGTCCTGCCTGGGGTCAACTGTCACATCATGAACGAGCCATGGACACCGAGGCTTCATCCCTGCTGCTAAATACAATGGGAGACTTCAATGGCCCAAGTCTGACCCTAAGGCCAAGTGGCACGTGCCCATACCACAAATTTACTTTCTCCCCAAAAGAAGGCAGTCTGATCCAGGTTGGCAGGGGATCGGCATCTGCAAACTGCTATCTGGTAAATAACAGTGCTTCTTTGCTAGCCAACAAAAACAACCTTTTTGGGTAGGATGGCTTTAGTTTCAGACCTGAAGAAAGGCCCATACACCTGAACATTTTTCCGTTTCCTTTCTTCTCCCTCTGTACCAACAGGTGTAACACAAGATGCTATGTCTCCCTGCCAGCCTGACCTTGCTCTTCATTTTCACCATTCCTCTCTAGCACCTCCCTAATGCTGGCACTCACACCTGCATCTGTGTAAAGTGATTTGTTAAAACTTGTGTCAAAAGTGCTTGAAAAGTAAATATTTGCAAAGACCAGGTCCACTGACTCTACCTGCTGACTATTACCTGGGGTTGCGTTCCTCCTGGACAGCGAGTCAGGCATCACCAAAACACAGGAAAGTTGACTTGTGTTGCTGTCATCATCTGCAGTACGTATTAGAGCCTGAACTGTGGTGCCCAAAGAAGATTTATAGCTAATGCAACACCCAGAAAGCCTCATTAGCACCAAACCAAACACCCAGCTTCAGCCTGAGCTTGGATTTGACTCACACATGAATCTGTTTATTCTTGAGTAAACCCCTTACAAACGCCTCCAACCAGCCCTGTGGCCTAGAGGGCAGAGCAGAGCAGAGCAGGGCCACAGGGTGTTGTGCCCTAAAGTCACCCCAACACCTTTGATTTCACAGAAAGTTACACCAGGTCTAAACTCCACCCTTGCACATAACCAGGCATCTCCCATTGATTTCTCTATCTCTTACCCAAGTGACCAAGAGGGCATACTGCCAGGAGATGACTGGGTGGTGGCAGTCTGAGAGTGCCTTTCATAATGGCAACAGCAGGGTAGTTCAGTAAGGCGGTGGACATTCATGTTTGAAAGATAGGTCAATGGGCTGGCATTCCATGAAACTGGCTTATAATTCCCCTGTTGTTTTTCCTGAGGAATTCTCTTTCCTCTTTTTCAAAGGCTTTGTGTTTTTCCAGGTTCCTGCTACTTTCCTGTTACTTTCCTACAAATGTGCTTCTAAAAAAATTTACTGGCAAGAATATATTCAAAAATAGTATTCTGAGCAAACCTTTCAGTCACAGAAAATAGATTGAGCATTGAGTAGATGGAGTCACTGAAAATAGGCTGGGTTTCTATCGTTTGGGTGAAAATGGACAGAATTTTCACATCAACAGACTAGTGCAGTGCCCAGTCTGTAGCTAACGAGATGCAGAAAGCTTTGCTAGGAACAGTCCTTATTAGAGAAGGCATCCATACCAAAACAAATCATCCCCTTCCACCTGGTTCTTTTTCTGGTAAAAGAAAAGAAATAACACGTGACAGATGCTGATAACTTTGCTTGGGGCACTTCTGCCAGATACTCAGATATGGCAAAGCAACGCACAGATCAAACAGCTATCCCTGTCGAAAGAAGCTGGAGGGAAGTCCACTGCTATCATTCATCAATAAGCAGCCCACAGCTGTTTCTTCCTAACTCTGGATCATATTCTTAGGCCATAGGCCAACTACTAAGGATTTTAATGACTTACTATTTTTAGGAGTACAAAACATTTAAAGGTCACGCTCATTTTAGTCAGAAAATAGAAACACATCAAGTACCTTAATGCATTCAGACCAGCTAATCAACACATCAGCACAGCCAGGATTTTGAATCTCAAATACCTTACTTTGAGCTGCTCATGCACTGAAACATTCATAAATCAGAAATGACTAATGGCCATATTCAGAAAATAACTTCAGACAGAAAATGCATTTGAGAAGCCCTCAATCTGTCCATAGGAAAATCAGAAACGATAAGAAGAGCTGACTTTGACCATCCTTCTCTGGGAAATGATTTACTTATAGGAAACCCTGTTTTTTTGGCTCCCAAGACACTGGCCTTGAGGAGCTGGGCAAGCCTGGGCCCAGCTCAGGGGATGCTCTTAGCAGTAATAGCAGTTGCCCTACAGAAACCCTCAGGAAAAAGTTTGCAGAAGCTATCGTATTTATTTTTTAAATAAATAAATAAATAAAAAGTCTCTATCACTCCATCTCCTGTGTTGGCTCAATCCATCAGGAAAAGAAACATCTGCTGCTGCAGTGGCTGGCTGATCTCTCCGCTGAACTGCACGCACAGCAGTAACAAAGCATTGTGAGCTTTTAAAATTAAATCCGTTATGAGATTGAAACCGGGCAACTCCGCAGCAGTTGCTGTAAAGCCATATACTCCCAATTAACAGCCAGCCATCAGGCAGTCGCAGCACGGGCACCAAGGTGACTCCAAACCCTCAGGCCCGTTCCCTGGCCACAGAAGGGCTGCTGTTTAGGTGTCCCCCCCTACTCCATCCCTAGACCAGGCTGGGGACCGAATTCAGGGCAGTAGCCATCCCAGCGCACCCAGGCTCAGGGGAATCAGCTAGAGGATTTCACCTTTGGGGTGACAGCACAGCTCTGATGGACACCAGCCATGCACACGCTGAGTAACACCGCTCCAAACACCTCCGCTCATCTTCCCGTTCCCCAGGAGGCCTGTGGACGGCCAAGAGAGGAGTTACAGCTCTCAGCTCCCTCTAACTTGGGGGAGATCACTCTTCCCCAGTGTAGTCGGTGTAGTGCGTGCCCAGGGCAAGGCGTGGGGGGCTCCTCTGTGAGGAGAGGCCGGGGCTGCCCACGCCAGTCAGGGCCGGTCCCACCACAGGGCCCAGCCTGGCCCCTCAGCAGCAGAGGTGGCACCCCAGGGAAAATGTGCTTAAGGAAGGTTGAAGGCCACGAAGACAGAGAGGTGTGAGGGGAAAAAAAAGCCATGAGAGAAACAGCCCTGCAGAAAACAATCAGAGAAGGAGGAGGGGAGGAGGTGCTGCAAGCGCTGGGGAAAGGAAGGCCCCATCCCTTCCCTGGCTCCCCTGCTCCTCTCCCAAAGTGCTCAGCAGGGAGAAGGCCAGTTATCAGACAAAATCCAAATCTCACCAGCTCTTTCCCCGGCTCTCCAGAAGTGACTGCCTGGGAGGAAGGGAGGTCAGGGCACCCTCGCCACGGGGCAGCTCAGCACTTGGGAATGAATCCTGCTCATGGCTTCTGCCTCCGCCAAGGCTGGCGCTCCCCACAGCCCCTGCAAACTGCCACACACCCTATCCCTTTCTCGTGACAGAAAGCGGCTTTTTGTTTACCCCTGTGTCCATCTCATGTGTGAGAGAATATGCGCACAGGCAACTGTGCACTTAAATCCCACATATGCGCAGATGTCCATCTACATTGGTCCCAGGAAACCCGCTTTCTTCACGTGAGGGAAACTGCATGTGCAAGAACACGGGAGAGCCAAAATGTGTGAGCACCCAAGAACCATGGCACGGCCACCAGTGCCAGATCTGGACACCTTATTCCTTGTCGAAGCACGTGCCAGGTCCGCTCACTTTTTCCTCTCCTGCACAGATCTAATTAAAATGAAAAGAAGCTGCCACTCATGGCCGGCGGATCAGCCCCAGCCAGCCGTGCAGTTCGATGCTGGGTATAGACTTTACTGTCAGATACTCTCTAATCAGCTGAGCTGTTTTGCAGGTGTCATCCCCCCCGCTTTTCCTTTTTGTGGTTGTTTTGTTCAGGGTTTTGCTGTGCTGGCAGAGTTCTGCCACGCTCCTGGGCAAATCACTCACACCGCAGTCTGTGCATGCCACAGACAGAGGGTTTTCACTGGGGTTCAATGTAATTGCTAGCATTTATCACTTTAATAGCCTAATGAAGGTGAGATGTAATTAGAAAGGGTGTCAACTAGAATATGGAGTTTGTTTTACAATTATCTGTACAGCAGGTAACCACTGGCACAGAACAGTGCCTTTTAAAAAGCTGGTAATATGCGGCATAAATGTTCATCACTGGGTGACTTAAAGCGACCCAAAGCCACATTCTGTAATTGCTGCTTTTCTTCCTAAGCACTTGAAAGCAAACGCAAAAAGGATTGAGCCCCTGCCAAGGTGGTTTTTCCAACCAATGAAGATGGTTTATACCCACACAACTGAGCCCGTATAACTGTCACTTCAACATCATTCCACTTGCAGAGTGATCAGCAATGATTTTGCTCGAGTGATTTTTGTCTGTGTAAGCAAACTCAAATGAATGCAACAATAATAAGAACTCCCAGAAGAGCCATTGCAGAAAAAAAAAAAAAAAAAAAAA
>VFFE01005885.1:49167-177598 GCA_008921705.1 Burhinus oedicnemus | reverse complement strand
GCCCCAAGGTCACCCCCGGCGCGGTGCCGGGCCCCGCCGCTCCCTAACCGGCGGAGGCCGCGCACGCCGCCCGCCCGAGCCGTTGTTGTTGTTCCCCCCCCCCTTCCTCCTCGGCCCTCCCCGGGGGCTCCTCCTCCTCCTCGGCCCCCGGGGCAGCCCGGCCGGGGCCGCGGACCCCCCCGCCGCCGATTCCCGGCCGCCGCGGGGCTGCTCCGCCGCCGGGCTCCGTCTCCCAGGAGCCATTTGCAATAATTCTCGCTGACCCCGGCGGGAGGTGTTTCCTTTCCTCCCGGGCTGTTTTGGGTTTTTTTGTTTGGGTTTTTTTATTGTTATTATTTTAACGTTTATTATTATTTTTTTCCTGTTGTGACTGTATGAAGCAGTTTAAAAACAAAAATGTGAATATCAAAGCTGGAAGGCAGCTGGACTTAAAATTGTAAAGCCTGATGAGTGAATGGAGCCCGAGACACATTGTTCACATAAGGTAGCCGGAACAATTTTTTTTCTACCAAAAAGAAAAAAAAAACCACAAACACCCTGAATTCACCCTTCCCCGACAAACTCAATGGCTCGACTACAAGATGCAGCTGTTGATTTTAAATATATGCACTTCGTACCGGAGTGTTTGAAATGTGTTCCTGATTTACAGGACTTACTGTCTTAATTAACCTGTCTGTATTGAATAAACGTGGTCTTGTTTTTATTTTTGGGTCTGCGTCTCATTGTTAAGGGGAAGTGAATTTTGCTTCATGAGAACAAAACTATGTGGATGATGCTCCAGTAGGCACGTTCCCCTTGATCCTCTTTCAGTTGTGAGATCTCCATTTTGCAGACAAAAAAAAAAAAAAAAATCCCCACAACAATCCGCATAGTCTGATGCAGTGGGACACCGGTTATTAATGCACGGAGATGCAACTGAGCCCCTTTGTTTGCCAGCAGTGTTCATTCGTAAGCTGTGAGACGCCCCTTCGAGCAGCCGAGAATGTGGCTGTTGGAATTCATAAGTCAAATCATACTGAAAGCAAAATTAGGTATCTTGTATTGGGGAAGGAACAGAGCTTGTGTTGGTTACTTGTTTGGGTTTTTTTCTTTCTCGGGGGGAGGGGGGAAGACTCTAGAAAGGAGGGGAGCGATGTCTAGGCAGCGATTTAAAAAAAAAAAAAGAAAAAAAAAATCTGGAAAATGGAATTGGATGCTGGTTATAATTCAGTGCCAATACCTAGTCAGAACGGCTTCCTTGGTAAAATCCTATGTTAGGTTTTTAGGAGTCAAAGAATGAGCTTCAAGATCAGAACTGAACACATCAGACAGACTGGAGCATAACAATCTCCCAACCCCCACTCAATTTGAGGTAAAAGCTTCTCCTTTGAAGAAGGTAGCAATCCCACATGAAAGAAAATGGAAGATGTTTGCCTTTGTCCAAGAGAGCAATTTGAGCAGCTACGTTTACTTGTGTGATTAGTTCCTTCAAGAATACATTAAAACCACAAAATATTTTAGATTTCTTTCTCTGCTACCAGCTACTGATAGAAACTGATGCTAAAGGTTTTTATGATGTCTCACTGAATTCATGTGCTAGGAACAGTATGTGATATTATTATCTTGATTAATTTATAAGTAGAATGCAGTTTTTCCATATCAAAGCTTGTAAAATGCAAAGGAAGAAGTTCAGCGCATTTTAGAACCTCCTTAATTACTAACATCTGAAGTCCTTTTTCTCATAACTTACGCTGCTTTTGTGGCATTTTGCACAACTTGGAAAGGATTCGGATCTGCCATTAGTTCTTGTCCTCTAATACAATGATGTAATGTGTAGGTTGTTCTTACTTCAAAGGAATTTTTATTTGAAATTTTCTTGTTTCCTTAATCCAGGAAAAAAACTTCAATGGAATGTAAAAAGAAATCTTAGCTTCAAATATAACCATTAGCCAACAACTAAAAAACTAGTTGTTCTCGTATTTGTCCTTTAGATGCTCAGGCAGATAGGTATTTGCTGTGCTGATGAGTAGTTTAAGTATCTTTACTAAAAGAGCTGGAGGAAACAAGCTAAAATCTGAGCATAGCCGATGGAGCCTGAGTTGTTACACAACTACGGTTAAAAGTATATGTGCGGCTGTCAGCTGAAAATCTGAAAGCTGGCATGGTTGACTTGAATTTTTCACCGCTGATAATTATGCATCGATTCTGCATCCCCCTTTTTCCCCCCTCCTTCCTCCCTCCCTAAATCCTAGCCTCTGTATACTAATGAGAACAGCTAACTTTACAAGTGTCCTTTGTAGTCATTGAAAGCCTCGAGACATTCCTTTTAAGGATTTTACTAGAATAACACTTTTCAATAAACTGGCAGTTGAAGTGAGGCTTAGAAAAGATGCTAATAAATTTCGCAGTGACTGGCTGGTTTTTAAGCTTCCTAAATTACTTCTAAAATAGCTTTTACTTTCTCCTTTGTGTGAGGCTGGGAGATGTATATGTGAAACGGGTTATAGTGAGCTAAGTGTTATGCAGGGTGTGTGATGATTTGGTAAAAGGGTTTTTGGCACTTATTTCAGATAACTTGCGTAACTCACCAACACATCTTCATCACTCGTAACGTGAACGTCCTAAGCTCATGCCAGCAACCTTTATTATCAAATCTTCCCTGTAAGTCTTTAAAATTATCTTCTTCAAAGTAGAGCACATGCCACCTCTTCATCAGGGAATGGATCGAACGTGGCTTATTTTGGTTTTGGAAATCAACTTTTACAAGATGTTGGACCAATTGAAATACTGCCAGAAGTTTTCCATTGATTCATTGCAAATTCTCTTTTTCAAATATTGCCTTGTGCTACGCTATTGCAGGCATACAAACAGAAAGGAACTTTGATGTAGAAGTCACTGTCTACTTTGTTTCCCGAACAGGATAAAAAAGTTTGAACAGTGAAGTAAATGTTTTTGTAAGGTTTAAATATCTGGGTTTTAGTGGTAGGGTTTCTTTAATACATTTAGCTAATACTGGTCCTCAGATACCAGTTGTTGGTTTCTAGAGAAAGAAAAAGCAAATTTGGCCTTCGTGGCATGCTTAGACTATCTTAATTTGTAAGTGAAAATATAGATTACTTCAGCTTTAAATTTGGAATAAAATTATATTTTCATAATAGGCATTTAGCTGGGTTTTATCTTGTGAGGAAAAAAATCATTCCAAACGCAAGATTTTGCAGTGGATCACATAAACTGTGGGATCATAAATAAGCCATTTAGATACTTGTAACAAATGATACTGCAATGCATTGGGGAAGAAGTTTATTTGTATTTGCGGGGTCTATATTTTTGGGGGTAGACTTTATTTTAAATAATTTTGTAAACACACACAGAAGGCTCACAATCTCATCTTTCAATGCGCCTCTCTGTGGTGTTGCATTAGCATGGCACGAGGCTGCCACAGCTTTTTCATTTGTCGTCCACGTTGCAGCTTAACTCCTGAGTTTTTTCTATATGACTGAACAAGGGTTTCCTGACCCCTTGCGCAAAACTCAACTTTGCACCCTTGTTATATCTTGCTCTTTCTACTCTCATGTTCCCTGAGCTCTTGAAAGTAACTTAGTTTAGCCAGAAGTCTGGCAGGTAGAATGATTTTTGTCTGCTATTCCCCTCGTGTCTCCTGTCTTCCTTTTAGCTTACTGTTGTATCTTGCACCAGCACTTAGAGGCTCCTGTAAAAATTATTTTGGTATCGTACTCAACATAATAAACATGGTAGGAAAGTAGGGACTCTGCCCTAAGTCCTTAAAATGAGGTTTTAAAGAAGGCTTTAAAGAAAATAGCAAGTGCATCTCATGGAAAGCATAAGGGAGAAGGTTGTATGCACAACTTAAGTTCTGTCCAGCCAGGACCAGTCCCAGTGTTGGCAACTTCTCCGTCATCTCCCTCTCCGTCATCTCCCTCTCCGTCTCCGTCTCCATCTCCATCTCCATCTCCTCCTCCATCTGGAGATCATCCCTCATGCCCTCCTAGTGCCTGGCCCCACTATTTTCCTTTTCTCACCCTGCATTCCCCCCTTACCCAGGCCATTATTTTCAGCTTGTGGTTGTAATCTTTCACTTTTACATCTTTTGTCCATGTCATATTGCTCTTCCCAAGTATTAAGTAGCTTTGTTCTCCTCAGTTGCTTTTTGGTAGGTACTTTTGCCTTGCTTATTCGTTTGTCTTCAAATATTGTAGCTCAGTCACTTGTTGGTAGCCAAGATCTGTGTTACTTCTTAGAAACCTTGCAGTGTGTGAGTTGGAGGGCAAATTACAGTGGTCTTTCATCTTCAGTTTGTACAACATAGGGCAGAAATCAGAGGTGAAATCCTAACTGCAATGAAATGAACAGATGAAGTTAACAGAAAAATTCCTCTCAGCTTCTGTGGGAATTTTCTCCTGTGGTGTTATTTATTTTTTTTTAAAGTAGCTGGAAAACACCACTTAAAGTGCTATGATAACTACATAAATGCCTTTGCAGCAACACAAAAATTATATCGGCAAACTCATTTCCTGAGTCAATGAGGTTAGTTTGCTTTTTTCTCTTCTAAAAATGATGCTTTAGCTGTGTGACTAACCCCAACCATCTTTGCCAAAGCTACAGAACTGCCATTCTGCGACTTCCATGGCAAAAGGCAGCCGGTAGAGAAGAAGGAATTGGTGCCCTTCAAGAGAGGAAGGCTGCAGTGTGCCCAAGCCGCACTTATAGACACTGTAGACTCCACAACAGAGGAAGCTACAGGAAATCAGGCACCATAAATTCAGAGGCGTGCAGCATTAGCTGTTCCTTATGCAATATCCTGTATCTAAATTGTATTATTTTTGCTTCCCGTGATCTAATCTGGTGGTGTCTGGTAGAGTAATACAGCCAGCTAAGGGTACTCTTCATTGCTGTAGGCACTAGGACATCAGCGATCAAAAGAAATTGTAAAAACACCTTGTCTCTGTGTCCCTCTTGTAATCACTGACTTGGCAGGACTTTCATGAAGAGGTGCTAAAGAAAGGCTGTAAGCTCCTGAGCTATATGAAGAAGTTTAATACGTTCAATTCCAACCCCAAGTACAGGTTTTATAGCAGCAACAATTGTAAAGTTAGGAAA
Organism: Burhinus oedicnemus; assembly: GCA_008921705.1. Taxonomy (NCBI): domain Eukaryota; kingdom Metazoa; phylum Chordata; class Aves; order Charadriiformes; family Burhinidae; genus Burhinus; species Burhinus oedicnemus. The sequence goes on along the minus strand of VFFE01005885.1, from coordinate 172,501 downwards.
AAACCCCAATTCTGCTGGAGTTTTTACAGTTGGAAGCCAAGTGATAAGTTAGAGAATAAATAGACCTGCTTTCATTTTCCTCCGATGTAGGTACTGTCAGCCCTTATCCAAGGAACTTCACAGCTCCCCAGCAGGCTACAGGGCTTGTGCCATCGGCTGCCTCTCAGAAGGTGGTCTCCAATTGATTTTACAGTCCAAAGAGGTTGTAGTCTTCCAGCTCGATGGGATCACTTTTAGGAGCAGCACTGAATTAAAGAAATACATTTTTCATTTGGTGGTATGTGATGAAACAGCACCAGGATGAAAATGTTTTAATTAGAGGAAATGGATCCTGGCTGGCTTAATACTAAATATTTGCTGCTCTAAGTATTTTATCGTAAGAGGTCGAGGCTTATTCAATCTGTATCACAACAATTGTCCTAGTTTCAAGGCTTGCATCTACAGAAGCATGGGCTCCATCCAAGTTAAGGTGCAAATTGGGGTTATTAGTGTTTTTAAATCCACATTATGATGCCTTTTCATTTTTACAAGACTAGTAGTTTTCCACAGGAAACCAAGCAGTGCTGATGCAGGTGACTAGGTGTGTGTATGTACATCCCTAACTTCCCATGAAAGATGGAAAATGAGGGTTATCTAATCCTCTCCTGTTGTTAGCAGGCAGCATTGGCAGTTGCTATTCTGGCAATACCAGGCTGTCAGTCAGTGCACAGGTATGTCCCACTGCTTTGATATCTCATCTGTACATTGTTTTGGAAGGTAAAAAAGCAGATACTTTTATTTTTCATCTTGCTGCTCTTTTCTTCTGTTAGATCCCACCAGGCTGCTTTGATAGCTGCTTTGCTCCAAGGCCTCCTTGGCCGCTTTCAGCTCTGCCACGAACAGTGGCTGGATCCTGGGTCACAGAACACGAAAATCTTACTCCCATAAAAAAGGAGTATGTCAGCATGGAGTGTGCTAGACTGGTAGCAGAATGGAAACAAGAGACAGAAATTCCCACCTCTGCATCTGTATAGATCTGTTCTTCTCCCCTTTTTCCTTTTCCTTTTAAGAGAGGCTACAGATGGCGAGCGCCTCTCAAAGTCAAATTGCCTACCTCAGCAGGGATTTGGAAGTGATCCACAGCCCTATTTTTCACTTTTCCCATTATTTTGCTGGAGACCCTTTCACAGCACATTCGGTTTGTGTTGATCCTGTTCTCCAGCCTGCAGTAGGACAGAGATGCTCCGGGGCTAAAGAGCAAACATGCATAGCATGAGTGCTGGGTATCTGTACACTACAAGCGTGGGGTCAAATCTGAGTCGCTGAAACAGGACTCGACTTGCGCACAGGATCAAATGTGCAGATGTGTTACTGACACTAAGAATGAAAGACAGTCTTACACAAAGGACATGTGCTATTAATTAGCTTTACAATTAAATTTTTTAGGAAAAATTTTAGTATACAGCAAAAATTATGGAAGAATATCATTGTGCTTTTTGTCTCGTTGTCAAAGTTAAGACAAATGTATTTTAGTGCAATACTGCATACGTCCTGTGCGTGCATTGCCTTGATAGCTGCTCCTGAACAGGTCTGGTCTTAGTAAAAGCAGATCAGACCCTATCAGAACTACCAAATTATTGTAAGAAATAGAATTTCAAATGGATTTTGGTTGACCTGCTTCTTCCTAAACAAAAAAAATCCTTATTGTCAGGTATATATCGATGCTGAATAACTCTTTCAAGGATGTCTTCATGCAGGAGTGACTTGAAGTTTGCAGCCAGCATGATACAGATCTTCCTTATGATTTCAATGGCTTTCACTTATCTATTATTAAAAGCCTCAATTCTTTTGGCTTCAGTATTTTTAAATGTGGTTGCAATGTTTTTTCTCATTTGCAAGTCTGGAGATTTTTCTCATATTTTCTAGAGTCAGAAAAGTTTTCCTTCAGGGTGAGGAGGAAAAAAAAAAAAGAAAAGAAAAATTCAGCTCAAAATCTAATTGTGAAAAACATTTAATGGTTTCAGATTGTATCTACTTGGGGAAATTATATTACAAACTGATCTTCACCTTTAAGTACAATAAGAACCTAGAAATTGAAATTGTGTTATTCAGGAGGCACTACTTTTAAGTCCATAAAATTCCGAAAGTTTTAAATTGGAGAGGGGAAGTTAACTTGAATGTTAAAACTGAATAGAAAGAGCGAAGATTTTCAGTGGGCGATTTTAACTTTGCAAGTAGTCCAGTCCAATTTATTTGAACTCCTGTGACTCAGCAGAGGACATTAATAGATTGACACCAAAGGTGATCTTTCATAAGTGACAGTCCCACATAATTAAATCTTTAAAACTCTAGGGATTGTCCTACTAGGTAAGACCTGAGCTCTCGGTAGCTCAGTATCTTGGATGCCGGTCAGCTGCTTCATACCCAGCAGTTCTCATCCTGACGTCTGGCAGTTCGGCTCCCTCTTGGTTATGTAGCTTACTATCCTTTCCGTACTGTTGGGTTTTGGAGCTTTAATCATGGTTACAGTTGATTTTCTGGATAGCTGTGCATGATGGTATGGGTGGTCCAGTGCTTTCAGAGCCAGAAGACCTGACCTGCTGTGGTCAGTCGGCCTGTGTATGCTTGGATGCAAAGCTGGCTTCTGAGGAGGGCGGTGGGAGGGTGGTTGGGGTGATCAGGGGAGCAAGGCTGTCTCTGTGAGAAGCAGAGAGACTCGGCCACCTGTCAGACATGCCTGGTGGCACCTTGGCTTCTGAGTGTAATGCTGAGGGCTGACAATGAAACAGCAGGAATGGATGTTGCCTGTGGAAGCTGCCTCCAGAGAGGGATGAGGGACTGGAAGCTGGACTCCATAAGAAGAGACTCCACAGGAAATGTTGGAGCTGACCAGAAAGAAAAACAGAAGATGAGCAAAAGAAAACACTCCCCAAAGAGCTGAGATTTGAACCAGCACAAGGATGTGAAGAACTCTGAGGAAAAAATGGTTTCAGACACTCCAGACCGAAGGACCTACAATGAAACCCAGAGGTGTATGTAAGCCTTATTTCCCCTTACTAACTCCTAGAGAGGGTGATTGCTAAAGCTTTGAGAGCAGATTATGGAGCCCCATCACGAGAGGGAAGACTGTTAGAGACCCATCTGGAGAACTGTAGGTAGAAACAAGCTTCCTGATGAGGAAAACCAGTTACATGGCAGAGAAAACTAAGGCTCAAGCAGCTTTTCCTGACTGTCTACAAAAGGGTGCTGGCACGTGGACACTGACTGTGGGCAGTACTGCCCCAGCTCTTCCTTCTGTTCTGGCGTGTTCTTGGCTTTGACACCTGCCTGGGTCTCACTGGGATTTTGCCCTTTTCCTGTCACCGACTGCCTCCAGGACTGTGGGTCTGCACTGGCAGGACAGACGTCATTTGGGGGCTTGACCCCAAATTTATTTCTGCATCGGTACTCCTCAACACCCTAGCTCTTGAGATCTGAATCTTTTGTCTAATGCTGCACATAGAAGCCTCAGCCTCCTCCATCTGCCCTAGCGAGAGGGCGGAATATGGCAGTGCCTGAGTCTTGTTTCCATAGTCATGGCTATAAAACAGGACTGGGAGGTGTGTCCTGCCTGGTTATTGACTCCTTGGTTATTGCAAAGCTTGTGATTTTGAAGGCAGTGAAGCTGTAGTAGTTGCACCTTCCTCTTTGAGTTACCTTTTTTTTTGGTTCAAGTTAGTTGCTGCTGTGCTTTAACCCATATCACAGTGAGCAAAATTAAGTACAAAATGGTATCTATTGATGTCTTGCTGTTCTTTTGACTGTACATTCAGCAACGATGACAAAACTTTTGTCAATACCAAAGACCTTATGTTGTCAGCATGGACTACCTTTGCAGTTCTGCACATGGTACTGAGAGTCTCACTGCTGAGGTTCGTGGCCCTGGGTGATGCTGGCATCAACAGCTTCCCTTGAATAATTGCCCTTACTCAGCTGTTAACACTGTGACTGTGTTTGATGATGTTTTTGAGGCACAGAGAAGCTGATTATATAATTTACCACATCCTTATGTCCTGGATGTAAGGACAAACCTCTTCTCCACGAGGACAGTCAGGCATTGGAACAGGTTGCCCGGAGGTTGCAGTCTCCATCCTTGGCGGTTTTTAAGATCAGACTGGATAAAAAGCTGAGCAACATGGTCTGACCTCAGAGCTGTGCCTGCTTTGGACAGGCGGTTGGACTAGGGACCTCTTGAGATCCTTCTGACCTGAATTATCCTACAATCCTACAAAGCTGGCACATCCACTTGCAACAATTCTAATGCAGTGCATGGAATTCACCCAGTGTTTCCCTAAATCTCAGCTAGGAATAAGGAATCCAGGCTGCGTGAATGTAAAGCATGTAATTTCAAAACTTTTTCCTGCTGTAGCTTCATTCAACCTGATTCACCTTGAGTACTGCTCTCATTTAGGTTCTTATGGTTGACAAGACCATTCTCCTCAGTTTCGTCTCGATTTAGATTCTGCCCTTTCTCACTGAGATCTGTGAGGGCTCAAAAGCAGTAACAGCCTTTCCCCAGCCAGCAAGTGCTCGTCTGCAACAGGGAGGACATCCACTGTTCAGCTGATACTGCTCAGGCAGACACATGCGCCTTTTCCTCCAGCACTGGAAAAGGCAGATGGAAAGGAGCAGATGTCATCCTTGTGGTTGAGGCCGTCTTACTTTCCCCCCGTGGCTCACATCTGGATCATCTGCTGTTACCTTTGGGCTCAAGAGGGAACAAAACAGTGCAACGTTAATGTGTGCGCAAGGTTAAGGGTTATTCCTAAGAGAGCAAGAAAAAAGCCCTTTCCCAGATTTGACCCCATCCCTTGAGCTCTTAGGATTGTGTTCATAATGGCAGCTTTTGTCTCAGTAAGCCTAGTGCCTTGGGACTCGACAAGAGCTGACAACACCCTCTGTATCAGGAAGCAGTTTGTTGTGAACCAGTGACTTCTCAGAAAATGTTCTAGCCCGGTGCCTGTGTTGGGGGTTTCAGATCACTGTGCCTGGACAACAAAAAACCTCAAATTTTGATTGCTCAAACTGAAAATTGAATGTGAGGTCAAGTTTCTGTTTTTACAGAATGAAATTCACATCCTTTGCTTCAGATAAGCCACAACCCTGAGACCGCCTCTCCGACATGTCTTTGTGCTCTGTACGCCTCTGGTCTCCAGTGCCTATCATCCTGTTCAACTTTTGGCAAGGGCATTAGGAAATTCAGATGAGAGCCCACAAGTATGATTTTAACAGGGCAGGGCCAGCCCAGGTAGTTCACCTATCCAGGTCTCCTGAAGCTCGCAGTTTAATCTTCAGTGATGTGGCCAAGTTGTTCAGACAGTCTTTCTGAACAAGAGCGTCTCTGAGCCTCACCTGGAATATCGGTTGGCTTGCTTCCACAGGCACAGCTTCTTCGAAGTCAAACAAAACTCCCCCAAGACCCAAATTATATAAGATCAATTATTTAAAAGAAAAAAGGGGAGAGTTTTCTACGGTGCCAGAACACTATGGTATTTCTTAGTAGAGTTGGACATTTGTAACAGAGGTGCGTACGCTCCAAGAGCAGTGTATATGGCCAACGCATCTCAAAGCCGACTCTGAGGAACTAACTGTTCTTTTCTAACTAAATATCAAAAATGGGAAATGATGGATGGTTTAATCGAGCCCCTTTACATAATTTACTCTGGGATAGAAGATCATTCACAGTTTTTTTTCAAATGTGTCTCGGCACAAGGGCTTTTCTTGATCCTTAATTCTTCTTCTCTCTCTTATCTGAAATGCCATTATTTCCCCGTTGCTCTCTGTGGGAGGCGTGACCGGCACCTCTGGCGGCAGTGCAGGCGGGGAGCACTGCTGCCTGCTACGCACCGCTGCAGTCCCCTCCGTTGTCTCCATCCCTGCCTTTCAGAAACTTGAAGAGCTTGTTTGGTTTTTGAACAAAACTGCTGAACTGTCTCCTGTAATGCCCTATTATCCTACCCGGCTGTAAAGTACTGCTTTTGATTTTTGCTTGGCTGGTTTGCTAGCAAACTCTGTTTGCATGTATATGTACTGCACTGGCGTGCCAAGAGGCGAGCAGAGATACGTCTATCCGGCTACGTGTTTGGCAAAAACAAACCAATCCTTTTATCATCAAATGAGATGTCATTATAGCCACCCTCTGGCCTCTCCCTCAGCAAAATTAGGCTATAAAAAAAAAGCAGGTCTCCAGCCTGTCCTATTAGAGTTAACAAGAAAAACCCAGTCAAAGTCAGCGGTGCAGGGGCCTTAACCTTTCTTAAATTGGCGGCACGATTTGCATCGCTGACAGTGTGGTGAGTCAGCACGGATGGGATGAGTTGGTCGGTGGTTAGCAAGCGCTCCACCGCTTGGCATCGGTACCGGCTGCCGTTATGTCATTGCTGGGGACGTGTTAACACCTTGCCTAATCTGTGTGCTTTCTTGCGGGGGGTTATCCTTGCACCTCCCTCATGTGTGAAATAGAGGGAGAGCGTTGACAAACTCAGTCTTTGAGTGCAGAGATTCAGGATCTGTGCCAGCAGCTCCTGTCAGCTTTGAGCCTCCGTTTTCCCGTGTCGTGGGGCTGTGACAGTGCAGACGGGCACTTCCCATTAGATACTCACAGGCACTGAAAATAGACACTCCATTACTGTAGCACGTTAGCTGACGGTAATGATAGGGCTCTGCTTACTAGTTCAGTTACATACCGGCAATCTGGGCACTTTGCATGCTTTATTTATCAGGTATTAATTGCAACTTCCACTTATCACCCCCAGCCTAAATCGCTGCATCGTCCGTTGCAGCGATCAGACATTTATTTATTTTTGCTTTTGTTATTAGCATCAGAAAACTCAATTACAGGCGAGCAGGCATGCATACACAAACACACAGTAGTACGTTTGTGCTGATGTTTTTAAAGACACACATCTGCTGATACTAAAAATAGGTCCTTGTCAGCAGCTTGGTAATTTTAGGCTCAATGAGAATTCATCCCCATGGTAACTGTACAGTTGTTGAATCATTTATTATTTGAGCTTCAAAATCACAACAGTGCTGGCAATTTTCATCCGCTGAACATTTTTAAGGACCTTTTGCAGTGTTGCAGTACTCCTTGCTCCACACCATCAATATTTATCAACCAAACAGCGCTAGCCCTTGAACTGACTACCTACTTCTCCTCGGCCGTATCGGGACTGGGATACTTGATAGAAGGATGGCAGTTTAAATAGGTGTCACTTTTGTGACAAGAGCAATCCCGCTGGCGTGGCTGTTTGGCTGGGGACGGTACGCACCAAGCCCTGCAGACTCCCGATTGCCAAAATGAAACTTAAAAGTGCGGACCTAAGCCTCAGTCTCTGTCTTGAGAGCCACAAAGCAAGATATCTCAGGTCTCTCCATTGCAAGAGGTTTTGCAGATAAGGGGCTGGTAGTTCTTAACCATGTAGATAGATGCGGTTGACTCCAAGCCAGTGGGGGTACACACTGCCTGGCTTCGCGGAGATAAAAGCTGTTTGTACTTTCTCTCGCTTACACATAATGCTCATTAGCCATCTTGTGCTAAAACCAAGAGGTCAGATGGCTTGGCTAGCAAGGCATAAGGTGACACTCAGGTCTCCTGAGCCCAGGGGTTGCTCAGACTCCACGCTCATGGAGCCTCCAGAGAGTGGGACTGGGGGAAGTTCTGCAGGATGGAGTTGGGGGGCTATGACCACCATCAGGCTTGAAACAACAGAAATAACTCAGCAGTGGAAAAGCTTCCATAGCACACAAATTACATTGAAATGGGGTGCCTGAGACTGATTTCGGGATGGATTTAATCACAGGCATCAACTCCCTCACCAGCTGCCCGCGTTATTTTTGTTGCGCCATTGCTGGCCGTTAGATTTACTCGAGTGTGCAATACGGAGGGCTGTTACGTTTTAGGTAGAAGAGGTTCAGTCTCTTTTAGTCTGACAAACTGGGATCTGAAAGACTGACCCAGAAACACAAACGCTATTCCCAGGTGCCAGCAGTTGTAAAGTGATACGCTTAACAGAGCTGATTCCTCCTGGGTTAAACATTATAGCTATTATATACTGTCATGACTGATGCTGTATTTTTAGCTCAAATGCACTTTCATTGTGTGAGCTTTTAAGAAGCTCTTGGACAAAGTAATCTGCAAGGCGCTTTTAAATTGCCTTTCGTCTTACTAGTTCAGTTGAGTTGAACACAGTGAAAGAAGGATGTGGAAGTGCCTCGTACAGCCGCCGCACAGCTGCCTTCCACCTTAAGCAGCTTTCTGTAAATCTGTCAGTACCTGAAGTGTGTTGTGCATCACCTGTACAGCATTTGTCAGGTGATCCTGGTGTGCACTGCATGGAGAACCAGCGTCTGCCATCAAGGGGAGCTTGGTTTCCTCTCCCGTGCAAGTGTACGATCACCACTGATGTCAGTCCAAGTCACCTACGTGCAAAGGGACAATACAGTGCTTTCCCCCATGGCAGGAGCAGGAGAAAGTGGCCCATCGGTGAACCAGTCTGCAGCACCAAAGTTCTCTCCTGGACAAGCGGCAGCTATTCCTTATTCTTTATTCAAGCACCTGGTTGCTCAGCCTGTTCATTTAATTAAACCAGAAATTTCCTTCCCTCCAGTTGGTTCAGCCGCTATACATTTATCCCAGAGCATGTACAGAGACAGATTTGGAAGATGCTGCCTTTTTTTATTTCCGCCTACCAGCCTCCATCTTCCCGGGCTGGAAAGTGTGCTCTGCGGCCATGGGCTCAGCTGGCGGAGGCAATGCCCAGTCTCGCCGCGCTGCAGCCAGAACATTTCAATAGGAGAATTACTCGCCTGTAGCATCCAGAAAGCTGGTCACAGCTCACAGGTTTTATAACGAGTTGGGAGGGGGAGAAAATCACCTGCACAATAGACCAGAAGCGTCATTTATTTCCAAACCTGTTGTGGCCAAGAGCTCGTTTCCAAGTAGTCCTTTTTGACTTGCCACACAGCGCTGGGCGGGTGGCTCGGCTCTGCCCTGCAGCCTGCTGCCCGTGGAGATGCGGTGGCTGTGCCAGAGCCCCCCAGCTCTTCCCAAACGCTATTTTCCCTTTGTCAGAAAGAATAAAGATCTGAGTAACGACTTCAAATACGCTGTTACTGCTCTGTGGCATACAGCGAACCACAGCATCCAGTTTTGCTTTGTCATTATTTATTCATTTTTACCTCGTTATACTTTTTTGATCCTGCTTGTTGCGTGAGTGGGGAAGACACAGAGAGTGATGTTGTGTGATGCCCCAGCAGCGTTGCTGACCACGGGCCCCTGCAGCCCCTGAGCTCCTGGGGTGACCGTAACCCAGTGTACCCCCACAGCCATAAGCCAGGGTACCGGCAGTCAGAAGCCTTTACCAGGCACCAGCGAGGGCGTTATTTAACCTGCAGAGCAGCTGCAATTAGTGACCACGCACAGAAGGGACACCTAGCCTGCCTGAGCCTTGGAGACCAGGCTGGGTTTGAAACTTTGGGTGCAGTCTCCTCCAACACAGGATGAATTTTTATCTGAAGTCAGAGAGAAATAATGAATGTGTGATTCCATCATACTATTTTTGCAGTCGCTATCTGAAAAAGAATCAAGTGTAAAAGCCCATCTACCAGCTCTGTCTTACGAGCTTTTTCCATCTGGTTGTCACCGTATTTTCCATCTGAGACGTTAGTTAGTAAAAATAGCTCATCTACAATTTGTATTAGAGAAGGGTCCTTTAGCCAGGAATGGCTCCTGAGCAGCGGGGTGCACTGGAAAAGTTGTCACGCCATAACTTTGTGCTTACGTATGATCACTTATAAGAGACATTTATTCCATGTAACATCCCTTCCCTCTCCACCCTGCAGGCAGATTTGCACGGGCTGAAACTTTTTAATAAATGGGCTCCACTGTTCTTTGTTTGGAGCATATCTTGCACCCCAAGCTACGCACCAGGCTCCTAAGAAATGCAGGCGAAGCGCTGCTGTGCCATTTCAGGCATCGTGCACGTGCCAGATGCTGCAGCTGCCTGCCGAAAGTCGGCTCAGCTGATGGCTGGGGAGCTCGCAGCACAGACACCTTCCTTGATAACCTCACGCTACCTTTGATATAGGGGCTGAGACTGTAAGTAAAGCAGGGCCAGGGGTGCTTTCCTGGTTCCTGGCAGCCAGAGGAGCTGGTGGAGGGACACACAGACAGCACGGATGGGGCCAGCAGCCCCCCGGATCACAGCAGCCCATGCAACTCCCTGCCTGCATGGATGGACACAGGCTTGACCTCGGAGATCTCAGGGTGAACACTGACAAAATCCCATTTTTGCTGCTGGTGCTTCATTATACAGTGATGGATAGGTTTTCTCTACAGGCATCAACGTGTAACAGCTCTCTAAACAGCAAACCAGGCTTGCTGATTAATCTAGGCCATCTTTAATTTTCTCTGTGCTCATTTCTGTGCGTTCTTATTTCATTCCAGTGCTGTCATGGAGGACTCTCTGCTAAATGCGACTGCAGGTGTGTGAGAGAGGACCCCCCCCCTCCCTCCCCACTGGGATCTGGCTGCAGCGGTGCTGGCACAGCCTCAGCCCCTGCCCAAACCCACCCCAAACTCCAGCAGTAATTTGCAGCAGGGCTTCAGCACTCCCACCCCAGGCTCCATGAGCGCAGTGAGCCCAGAACCGCTCTTTTATTACCAGTCCAGCTCAAAAATCAGTACGAGATTGTAGATTCATAGAATCATACAATGGTTTAGGTTGGAAGGGACCTTAAAGATCACCTAGTTTCAACCCCCTTGCCATGGGCAAGAAGGACACCTTCCACTAGACCCGGTTGCTCAAAGCCCCATCCAACCTGGCCTTGAACACTTCCAGGGATGGGGCATCCACAACTTCCCTGGGCAACCTGTTCCAGTGCCTCACCAGCCTCGTAGGGAAAAATTTCTTCCTGATATCTCTTCTAAATCTACCCACTTCCAGTTTGAAGCCATTAGTTGTCGATTGCTGGGGTAGACAAGGCTTGTGGCCTTTATGGTCCAAACCACTCCTGTGTCCGGTTTCTGCTCTGTGGTGCAATGAGACTGGGTGGGATACGCTTCTGCCACCCATTTGCCCATTGCAGGGAGACTTGGTTGAGTTCATCTGCGGGGTGATTCGATGTGCTGGTGCTGTCGTCAGGGTGTGAGCAGAGCGCTGTGTCTCCAGCTGGCCATCCCTAAACGTCGCCTGGGTCTTTTTGGGCCATTTCAGTGCCCAGGATCTTGTGACACCCTAGTGACAGCCCAGTGTTGATGGTGGTGCTACTTCAACTCCCTGCTCATTCCTGGCTCGGCACTGGGGCTCCCCTTGGCTCTGCTGTTGATCCAGCTCCAAACTGTGATCAGTAACGGGGAACTGTGGTTAAAGATCTCTGTTGCTTCTCTATGCTCAACAGGGCCCTTGGACCTTCAGAGCCGTGCCCAGGACCCAAGGGCAGTGTGCAGTGGCACAGGGCTGAGTACAAGCATGGCCTGGGAGGAGGAAGGGATTTTCGGTTGGGGTTGCTCTCATACTATGAAATCACGGCCCCAGGCTATGAATGGGGGCATACCTTGTAGGCAGAGGTGTTATCTTTCATTAACTGGAGTGATAAAAAGTTGAAAAAACCCCAAAGTTTGGGTCTCCAGGCCCTTCCTTGGGTATGATATTTCTGTGTTTCAGACATCTCATAGGTGGTGAGGGCCAGGCAGGGTATGGTTTACTGCAGCTCATGAGGGCTCCTTGCTCAGTTAAAGCCACTAAATCAGTCCTCTCCCTTGAGCCTAGCCAGGCTGATGTCTGCAGCCACATCTTTCACAGCACTAACTGAAGTGGTAGCTTTGGTATTTAATAAATATTTTTAGCTGTTTTCCAGCTCAGTTCTGTAGCCAGTGCTTTGGCCATGTGTCCTTTCAGCAGGATTTGCTCTAGCTCTCATTGAAGTGTCTCATCACAGGAACTCCCACAGCAGACCGGGACAACACTTTCCCTGGGGAGATACGGGTATTAAGCCAAGTAACTGCCACGCAATATGCAAGAGCCACAGGAGACCATTTTTTATCACCACGCTCCATTTACACCACAAAAACAAGCTTTTTTTCTTTGCTTCTAATTTAGCACATCATGACCTTCCATCAGCTTCTCAAACCACGCAGGGCAGAGGCAGTAGAAGTGGACGAATGCAAGCTCGTCTCACACTCGCCCTGATTGCCCAGACTTGTTTGTCAAGTAGCCCATCTTTGACTTGTGGTGTGTCAAAGGATCGCTTGGCTCCCTTTGCAGGCGAGGATGCAGGCGAGAGGGGCTGTTTGCATCTCCATTCAAGTCATTAATGATTAAACAACAACAAAAAAGGAGTCTGTGTGGATCCATGAGGCGAACGTGCCCGTCTGAGCACACACTGAAATAACCGGTTGCTTCAAGGTGACATCGAGCCCGGCAAGCACACCAGCTCCTTCCCTGCAGCGTGGGACCAGAGAGGGACAGGGGCTGGAGGGGGGATGCTGGTGAGTGGGCCGTGCCCACCTCTCGCCGCCCTCTCTTCTGGGGCAGTGCTGTGGCACTTGGGGTCTCTGCACCGCACCGTTCGCTCCCTTCCCACCCCTCCAGCACTGCCCCGCTGTCAGCCCTTCTACCCCCATGAGGGGCACAGCTCCAGAGAGGCCAAGGAGGTGACCTTGGCGAAAGAGCGGGACAGGATAGAGATAGGTGGGAGCACGAAAAAAGGCTGAAAGTTCATGCTCAGGGAAGTGGGTTGCAGGGGGGAAAAGGGCATCCTCACCCTCAACCCACCCTGGAGTGCTTAATTACGGGGGAGTTAGAGTCTTCTCTCTCTTCTCATTATTTTGGCCGATTTCTACCAGCTCTGCATTTTAACAGGGTCCCTTGCCGAAAGTGTTAAACCATTAAAACAAATAAAAGGCGGCGCAGGCATTTTATTTTTCATTGCAGCATTGCTTTTAGGATCTCACCACTCGTAAGATCCTGAAGTACAGCAGTCCTAGTGTTCGAGGCTGTCAGCAGTGATAAAAGGACCTGAAAAACGATGTCTCCTTAGACAAGAGCAGTGCTGCAATTCAGACAGCAGAACATACACAGCTTTGGTTGGCAAGTTACTAATTATGGGTTAAAAACACTTCGTGTTCACAGACTTGTAGTATTGCTTTGCAAGTTACTTTAATCCATGTATATTTAGTTTCAGCTTGCAATCTTTGAAAACAAAACAACCAAAACCCACAGACTAAAATATAATTAAATATTTAAAGTATTTGATAGTTTAAAAATTGTTTGATTTTGATGGCTCAGGATGCATGGTGGGAAATTTGGGATGAGAAATTTTAGACCTGTCAAAATAAAGAGAGCACCGAGCTCTCTATAGCTACCCATGGGGAGTGTGGAAACCAGGCTTTCCCAACACCCACTTACAGCTTTTGCCGTTGCAAGATGTTATAGTGAGATTATCCCTTGTCTTGCAAAAGTGCAAGTAGAAAATAAAAATTTAAGGGGGGAATTTTTAGGAACTCCTGTAGGCTTAAAAAAACCATACCCTAAATATGGGGCACTATTTTCATAGTAAACAAATTGTGATAGAATTCTTGTTATTTTTTAAATGGCTTTAAACCAAGAAAAAGATTGCAGTGTTCCTAGTTAAACAGTATAACATCATGTTATGCAGGCTGGCGTATTGACCACTGAAATCACCTAAGTGTTAGACAAAAGCTTATTTTAAAAAATCATTAACATTAAAGTCTTATAAAAACTACATAAAGTACATAAACATTCAGGTTTATATTTTTAATTTGGGAATTTTAAAATACAAGACAACATACTTGCTGAGAGTCAGTTAATTTAAAAAAAAAAGAATAAAAAGAAAAAAAAAAAGAGAGAAACAGGATGAAGATGTAGCAGCCTGAATACTGGACATACTTTTATCATCAGGGTAAACACAGTTGTCATTCCTTAGGTTTTCCACGCCACTGGAAGGTATAATATGCTTCCACAGTATAGATTATTTTTTTAAAATATATAAACCCATTAGATTTAAAAACAGGTTTTACTAGGACTGTAGTTCAGAAGGTTTCTTCCATGTGACACAATAATTTTAAATATAGTCTTTATAAAAGTATAATATATATTTTCACCATCTTTTTTTTCAGATTCATTCCAGTTATTACCTTCACATTACATTTTATTTACACATCTGAATACATGAGTGATAGGTTCACATCTCAAGTGCAATCAATAATCTTAACCTCAGAGAAAGTTACATTGTGGAATTGGACTTTCATGTTCACTGATAGAGTCTCAGGCTTTCCTGCTTAAATAAATAAAATTGCCTCCAGCTGAGAACCTGCCTAAGCAACATAACTGAGATATGCAGAGATATAAAAGCTGTGATTTCCCAATTAATCTTGCAAAAAGAAAACTGAATATATACAAGTCTTCTCCTTTTGTAGGAATCCCCTTATTTATAGTTTGTTTGATTTCTAAATCATACAACCGTTACGGGGGAATGGTATACTACTCAGCTTTAGGTTAAATGAAATTTCATGTTGTAATCAATTAAAACAGACAGACTTATTGAAAAAGAATATAAAGGATTCAGTTCTGAACTTAATAAATAGAAACCAAAGAATCCCAAACATGAGTGAGCTTGTGAAAAGTAACACAAAACCCAACTCAGATCACATGTATGAGGATGTGCATCTAACTTTATAAACTCTGCGGCCAGAGTCCTAAGAAGAAAGTGGTATCATCATAGAAAGCAAGGCTGGCGGAGACCTGAAGAGGATGTCTTGTCTATGTCTGTGCCCGACAGTGGGATCAGCTAAATCAGTGCCATCTCTGATGGGTGCTTGGCCAACCAATCCCAAAAGATTACCGGGATGGAGACTGAGCGGCCTCCACAGGCATTTCAGATCAGTACTTAACTACTGCTGGTAGGAGAAGGTTTGTTCTGATGCCTCCTTTAATCCCTGGCTGTAACTCCATCCCATTCTCATGGACCCATCCACCATGAGAAGAATTTATTCCTTCTCCCTTCATAATCGTATTTTTTAATATACCGTTCTCATACCTCTCCTCAGCCTCCTTTTCACCAATCTAAGCAATCCCAATGCCTTCAGTGGGCCCTCGGGAGCTGTTTTCACATCCCATCTATTCACTCTGCAATTAGGCCACGTCTTTCTGCCATTTTTGTGCCAATTGTTGGCCATAACTTTTTGTTAAAGTTTTACCAGCACTGTATAGAAGACTTGGAAAACTTCAAGGGCATCCCAAACAAAAGGCTCATCTGTGCAACCCAACATGAGGTTTGCCTTTATTTTTCAAAAGCATTTAATTATTGTTGCATTCAGTTTGTGATTTATTTTTCCAAACCTTTTCTGCCCTACTGCTTCCCATCCACTCATTCCCTATCTGTATTTGCACAGTTGGGATATTCCTGTGCAGTTAATATGCAAAGACTGTATTCCACCGTCAGTCCCCAAGTGGCTTATATAGGCTAATTTTCTCTCTGCATAACTATTAATTTATAATTGTGCTCCAAAATCAAAGGCAGAACCATCTTCTCAGGAAGAAAAGTTGGAAATACCATTTAAAAATATTTTGCGTCAATTAATCCTGTTCAATACACTCATGTTTACAGAACAGTGATTTAAAAAAATGCCCTGTCAAATACTTCAGACTGTAACAGTGTGAAGTTTGCCAGAAGAAAATATAAATCTAGATTACTATGGCTGTAGCGATTGTGGGAGGGTGGCACGCAGGAAAGAGAAGAGCAAAGAAGTAAGGGGAAAAAATGAAAGCGGGCAAAAAAAAAAAAAAAAATTAGATATGCTCATTTCCATTATCACTTGCCTTGTCCGGAAAAGTTTTTCTACTTTGCCCCGCCCCCCCCCCTCTTCTTTTTTTTCTTCCCTTGTACTTAGCAAGGCACTGCTGTGGATTTGGTCTCACTGTAACTGAATACTGCTATAGGAGGAACACACACACACCCCCCCATACCCAAAGTGCTTTACAGGAACTCTGTCTTAACTGTTGAGGTTTCCCAAGGACCTCCCAGGAACCACAGCATGAGTTTGGTCCTAAAGTTTTGCTACTGAGTTTGTGGAAAAGTCAGTGAAGAAAAGAAAGCCCCAAAGCTGCTGGGCACCCAAACTAGGCATCCCCTGTGCAGCTGCCCGAGTCTGACAGCCACAGAGGGGACAGGTTTCCCCTCACGCAACCATTGGTTACCAAGGTGGACCAAGGCTCTTCTCCAGCTGCAATGTGGGAAAAGCCTGTTTTCTTCTTGAGAGAATATACAAATGATGGAGTGCAGAAGCACAGTCCTTCAGCCACAGTTAAAAGCTACATCTGGGAGAACAAACCAGGCAGAACCTGACACTGAACTCAGCCTCTCTCCAGCAGATGCAGGTCCCAGCTCCTATGCTTTCCACCCTGGACCATCCATGTGTTTTAGAGAGTTTGGACTAAAGCACATTCACAGCTCCGAGTGCCTCTCTGGGAGGGGAATCACCTTTGGGAGGGTAACAGCCCAGCTGTGCTTTCCAGGAGAAGCTGAACCAGCAAGGAAGAATCCCTAGGATAAATGCTTTCCCACGTCAATCTCCAGAAGTATAACCAAGCACATTTTTGTGGATTTGGGTGGTTTTAAATGAGACAGGTCTTTTTGCCAAATACCCCCTATCTTGTTTGGCAGTAACTTTCTCACTTGAAAGAGTTTCTAACTTGCAGCAGAGAATAGCTGCTAGTGGCAAATTTCAAGAACAGATCAGCTTGCAATCCTCAGTTTTGTAATATTTATTTTGAACAAACCAGAGAACCTATCCCCTTTGCAACTTTTAGCCTCGCACATCTTTTTATTTCAGAGTTTCTTTCCCCCCCACACTCTCCTTTCTTCAGTACAAATAATGAGTATAAATTGCCATGGAAAGATGCCGTGCTCTAACCCCTAACTGAAGTCCAGTCCCAGGGCAGGCAGGGAGAGCACAGACTACTGAAAGAGATCCATTATTTAAGTAAGAGCATGTACATCATCTGATTTCTTTGCTAAGAGGGACAGATGTGGTGCTGGGTACACTCACTCTAGTTCAGAGAGACCAAACTCCAACTACGGTCCCTGCCTGACCCTCCCTTAAAGCAGAAAAGGTGCTGGGTCTTACAACAGGTCACAATTCCTCCTCTTAAATAGGAGATTGTTAAACACCACACAGGGTGGGTAGAGCAGGAAGTGGAAAAACAAACAGTATCACAGGAGGGAGGTTAACTGCATTTCTCGTTTTCTGACTATGCAGTGTGATCAAAGTTTGAAAATACCTACTCCTGTAAACCATTTAAAATTTAAATACCTGAGTACATATGGAAAGCATACAAGATAAGAATCAGAGACAAAGCATTTAACTCCTGCACTTATATTTTTACAGAGTTACAGCATTTTTTCCTCGGATGATCCATTTTACACTCGTTATTTCTGCACTGTGTAAAATATGCCTGTATACAAAGTTTACAGAGGCTTCTTTTTCACAGATTAGACAAATATGTACAAGACAAGAAAACAAGTTTTTAATAAAAATGTCAAATGCATAATTAGAGGTCTTAAAATACTTTTTTTAAAAAACCCAACTTTAAACTGTGTGCAAAATTAGGTAAAAAAATATTTTTTTTGCCATTTCAAAGAATGTAGCAGATCAGATTATGTACGTTCAGGCTAAACTATTCCTGTGTTAAGAGCAGCTTAATACTTTCTTTATCAAGAAGAAACCCCCAAGGACTTGAGTGATTTCGGTACCTGTGTTCTCAGTGAAGGGCTTAGTGGTCTGTGTGCGCATGTCTGAAAAATTGTGCTTTAACTTTAAAACAGTTAGAGATCCATCTGTTGATTTCCAGAGTGCTGATGATTTTTCTTGAGCACAATTGGCTTGAGCAGTGATGAAACAGGGAACATACTCAAAATCTCCATCTAGGCTCGCTGTGTTTGTTCAAAACATCAGAAAGGGTGGAAGAATCTGCATGGAAGAGTTGTGCAGGTCACTGAACCCCACGATAAAAGCAAATCTTAATTTCTTGATTTCCAAAATATCAAGTCTGTACTGAAGAATCAAAAGCTTTAGTTTTCACCTTACACACACAGGATTTCAATGACATTTTAGAGAAAAGCTGTTCTCTCTAACAGAAGAGTATGCCAGAATTTATTCACTATTACATGACCTTTTAGCTTTCAAGGTGAAGTTTTACAATCAACCGCATCATGGCAATACCTCAGTGCCTGCTTTGCTCACTTCTACCTTCCCATGTCTGAGCTGACACAGGTACTCACACAGCTAAGCTGTAAAGTGGATTGGGTGAAAACAGACTGAAAGATAGACCCCATGGGTTCTTCCAGTTGGATCAGCTTCCCCAACTGAGGTCATCGCGTGGCAACGCTTACCATAGACAAGCAGCAATGGGTGGATGGGAAGCAATGTAGCATAGTTCAAGCCAGGATGCTACTAAGCACCCAACTATGGCCTCAGACTGTTAGTTATAGGGATGGGGTTTAGCTTTATCAACCCAGCCAAAAGTCAGCTTGTTGGCCAACTAGCTGAGATGGTCACTTTTGTTTTCACACATGCTGTACTCCACTTAGCAGGACTCTTAGAGCAGATGACAGCGAAGTGATGCTGCAGGTGAAGATTTTGCCCAGAAATGGAATACACCCTAGGTTAAGTTGCTGTTGTCAGAGAAGAGGAAGAATTAAAAAGAGGACATTTTTTTTTGTTATTTTTTAGAGGGGAAGGTGAATAAAGGAATAGAGGAAAGAAAAGGGCATAAAAGAAATCTTATCACTTCTTTGACTACGTATTTTTAAAAGACTGGAAATTACAAAAGCATTTTTCATAAATATATTTCTGTATCTTCCTCTAAGACTACTGCACATGATAAAGCAGACAGTGCATCCCCATCAATACACTGCTTTTCAGTTCAATTTGCATTTTTCTGCACAAATGCTTTCAGGGTGACTTCACCCTTTGACTATTCCTATGCAGAAGATCAAGTAAACCAAGCTTGAAGGGCTGAAGTGGCCTGATCAGAAAGCTCACAAAAGCAAGAGAGTAGCTGCCAGTTATATAAACTCAAATCTACTTCATTGCTTCAATTTTACATCAGCACGAGATTTAGAAGTCCGATTCTGTAGTTACCTAAGAAAGTAGCTCATTCTGCTTAATGAACGCTATATCCTACTGCATTGCTGAAAGAGTAACATCATCTCTGCACTTTGCTCCTTGGAAAACTGACTCTGAGGAGCTTTTGGAGGCTCTCAGTACTTGAAGGAGCATGCATTTGGAGCCCTGGGAAGTACGCAAAGCAGCAGCCCATAACAAGACTAAAGTAGTCAAAAACCTTTAAATGAAGGCTTTAGTAGCCAAGATCTTATATGTTGCAGTGTGACATTCTGGACATAGCAAATGGTAGCCATGTTCCCAGGGCAGCAAATGAAAGATTATGTTGACTGGGGTGGTAATCTGAAGCAAACACTATGATATCCCCAAACCCATCTTCTGGGGTTTGTTATCCTTACCTTCTCTAAGGAAGTCTAACTGCTGGGGCCTTTAAATGCAAATCCATTCTTTGGACACTGTCCTGGCCGGATCATTTGTGTGTACAAGTCCATCCTCTGCTGCATACTACAAACACAAGTTAAGATAGAAGCAATCAGAAGCCAAACTAGTGCAGAAGAGAGCCAGCAGCTAGCTATGCAACCTTAACCTTTCTTAAAGCCCTGGGCAGATATCAGAGTTCAGGCCACATAATTAGACGTTTGTAATGCTCCCATCACCATGGCATCAAGAGCAATTCAACAGAAACTACACTGGGGTAATCAGCCTCCCCTAATGGCACAACACATGGATACACACAGCATCTTGTTGAAGAAGACTGTCTCCAAACTCTGGCAGTCACAACTGACTGGTCTCAGAAGTGTGTCCCTGGAGATCAGAGACAAACACACCTCCTGTACAGGTAGTGCCACATGTAGTCTCAAAGTCTCTAAATGAAAAGTTAACAAGCTCACTACTAGGTAGATTGGCATAGGCCATTTACCCCTGAAGTTGTCCTAATACTGAGGGATGCCACTGGCATCTCCTACTTATGATACAATTTTAAGATGAAAGTAAAAAAAAAAAAAAAAAAAAAGGGCAAATAAACCCCACCAAAAGCCCATACTTCTTGCTCAAAGCCACTTTGATCATTTTGCTTTATCTCCTGAGCATGACTTCAGGCACCTACCATTTCCATCATCATTTTCACGCTACTTCTTAGACCTAGGATAGCCTCCCCAAACCACATTAAAAAGGTAGTTCCCAGACCACCTCCACTTCTGTTCTCCAAACTCGTGGCTATAAATATACCATGGGAAAGTTTACACTGGGGACTATCAGTCTTTCCTTTGCTTGCTTACATCTGTGTTTAAATCCTTAGCTAACGTGATATTCATGGAGACTAAGCTTAGCCCAAAGGCCACTGTCCCAAGATGCCTTGTACAGGAGCCTTCCCTCCCCGTGAGTCCTACAGTGTTAGCCTGTATTCAATCTCTCAAGATTAAAGCTCATATTCTTGAGTTCCTCTGCAACTTTTAAGTCCAGTAGGTGCATTTGCCTCCAAGCACGTGTTCTCACCGAGCATGTTTTCAGTCTTGTCCTTCCCCAGTTCCCACTATCTGCAAAGTCCTAGATCTTCTTCATACAGCACAGTATGGACGGGGATAGCTCAGTCACAGCAGGCAACAAGCAAGTCCAGCAGACAAGCCATTCCTGAACACAACATACAGATGTTTATGGTTTCCTTTCAGACAAAAGTCTTCAAGGGGTTTGACTAAGCAAATGCAATTGAATGAGGTCTAACACTACTACTTCTACAGTGAACAGCTATCCATGTCTGGAAGGATAGCTGTTTTTCCATAGGAACTGCTTATAATGCTTGTTTATCCTCACAGTATTGTGTTCCTGAGTACCTTTGTGAATAATTCTCCACTGTTGGCTCCACTACATAGCAGAGATGGTCTGATGCCAAAGATGACACTTCTGATCGTTCATATGAATTTTGAGCCTATTGTCAGAAAACCATCCACGAGAAGTTAAGATTTTATGCTGTAGAATAGCATCTTCATGTAAATTTATCACAATAAAACACTTCTCACTAATGGCTCCCCGCATGCCTTTTCCATAATATTAATAATTTTACTAGTCTAACAAAATACTACCACAGTCAATATACCTATGTACTACTCAGCTCTCAGCTTCTCAAATACAAGATCAAGGGCCACCTTATGACATTTAGGAGGCTGAAGATGTCTTTCGTCCAGTGCACCATTCAGCTTTGGAGCTTATTACCACCACATGCTCTCTGTCTACAATCCCAAAGTTTTAAATGCAGTTAACTGGCAAGGAGATGAATCCATGGCAGATATGCCCATCGACAGTTTGGATGCAAGCTCCAGGTCAGTGCTCTCCATTAGCTCCCTGTCAAATACATCCGAGGAAGCAGCTCTCCACAGCTGCCAGCAATGTTAGCAAGACAGCATTTGCTTTTATTTACTTATATTTCATGGACTCTTTAGGCACAGCTTATTTTGTGGTCAATGGCAACCGCCACAGGTTAAAGGTTAGTGCCAGAAAGGGACAAGTTCGTCTTGCTTTAAAGCAATATTAATGCCATGATAATACAATTTATTCAGGAGTGATAAAAATACTCTTCCCTAACACTCAAAATACTCATAGTTCGTAGATGTTAGAAGCTTTGATATGCTTTGTCAGGTCTTCCATATCCTTATTCAAATTACCATAAAACTGTAGCTAGTTAACAGACCTTTGTTTTGTTTTGATTTGGCAGTTTCAGCAAACATCCTTTTTTTTTTTTTGCTAAAGTGTCAGGTAATCCATGAGAGTTTCCAGCTACTCCTAGATGCACATATATATATACACATAACCTTTAATTAAAAAAAAAACCCAAAACTTACTCTTTGTTTCATTGAACAAGATGCACCCCCCAGACTATTTGCAACTGCATAGCTTTGTGGAAAGAGTCATTAACATTCACCCTTTCAGCCAGCCGAAGCTACCAAAAAGGGTAATTTGTGCATCTGAGATAAGAAAACAGAATCCTATAAGAGAACTTAAGCTATAGAATAGTTTAAATTTTTCTAGAATGCTTATGAAAACAACCCCTTTACTTCCAAAACTCATATAAAGAGCAAGGAAGGAGGCCTTTTTCCAGTTTTCTTTGCAGAGTTGATTCTTACTAGGGGGGATAAAAAGCCCAACCCCCAAACCAGACCATGATGCAGCTTTCTAAGGTAAATAATTTAGCAAGGCAAGATAGAGTTAACCTGCATCATTGTTAATAAAACTAAACAAGAAACCACCAGAAAACAGACATATGAGACAGACACCTTGGGCAATCTAGCCTTCCTTTTGAAGCAAGGCTATGGCCCTTGTCTTTGGAAGGTAACACTGTTAAACTGAAGTTCCTCTGCCTCCCGGGCCCTTGCTGAGAGACAGGCCACAGAACTTGCAGTGGTGGGCCATGAGAGCTTTAGCTGAGTGTCCCAGAGAACAGCTTTCCCACCGACCCAGCCATTTGGCCCTACTGCTAAGCCTCCTTGTGCTTTCCCCTCAGCTTTAGTAGGACAGCACTTAGTGGGGCAAGGGTTTCCCCTTCAGTCCTCTTCCCCCTGCATCCCTCTATTTTTATTATTATTACTTCTACAGGGTCCTTATCTGTTTTAAGGAAGTGAGACATCTCTGTAAAACTCCAGTTATTTGGGCTAACCCTGCTGGCTTTGCACCGAGATGCTACAAGCACTTGCTAATTCATAGCACCACCTTGGAGATAAAGAGAACAGACAGCTTCAGCAACAGGTTAGGCTAAGGGCGCTACCTGCTGTAATTCCCCAGTACAAGGTAACATACAGACTGCCCCCAGCCATTTCTGCATTCCTCCAACCTGAGGGGTGACAATCTCCTAGAGGAACAGCGGCAAGTGACTTAGAGTAGTCATGTCTCCAGATGGAAAAGAGTAGATAGAGGACATAAGTAATGATAAGTGTCCAGGGAGGGATACGAGACAAGTAGCTATTCCAGCCTATCTTCTCTAGCTAAACAAATCCCAGGAACAAATACTTGCATATTTTACACGGGGTCAGAGAGGATTTCTACAGCTACTCTTAGTAGTTGCGTATCACTATATAATGATGCAGTGCAAGCCCTTAACTCTTTTTATATCAATCTAGTTCTTGGAATCAAACATGATCTGAAGCATTTCCCAATGCAAACCTTTTTTCCTTATGAATTGATCCTTCTTCTTGGATCTAATC
Source organism: Burhinus oedicnemus (assembly GCA_008921705.1). Classification (NCBI taxonomy): domain Eukaryota; kingdom Metazoa; phylum Chordata; class Aves; order Charadriiformes; family Burhinidae; genus Burhinus; species Burhinus oedicnemus. The sequence goes on along the minus strand of VFFE01005885.1, from coordinate 149,146 downwards.
AACAGCCAAATTGGATTTTTTTTTTTTCCAATCAATATTTCTGAGATTGTGGTATTCTCCAAAGACTCTCAAAATAAAACACAATTAAATTTCAGAAATCCGTTTTGGATGCAAGAACAAGTTTTCATGTGTTCTAAAGGCTGATGTTGGCATTCAAATAGCATTTATGCACCTCAAGGGATCCCAAACATTCATCACTAAAGTATTATGTAGAAACATTGAGGATCACCATCTCTCCTGTTTCATTTCCTAGTTTTTTTCATTATACGTTTGCTTAACAGATACCAATATCCAGAAGGAAGCTGTGGTTTATATTAAAAATAGGTTTGAGTTGGGAGCAGTCAGCATACATAACCAAACAGGTTTTCAGATCTCTGTCAAGTATCCTGCAGGTCAGCCAAGAGAATCACAGACATACCCAGCACTATTTGCACAGAGGAACAGACGTATGCATCGACACCATCTATAGGTTTCACTTCCCTGATTTTCTATCCCTGTTTTTCCTATGGCTTTGTTCTCTATAGTCATAGAACGGTTTAGATTGGAAGGGACCTTAAAGATCACCTAGTTCCAACCCCCTTGCCATGGGCAAGGACACCTCCTACTAGACCAGATTGCTCAAAGCCCCATCCAACTTGGTCTTGAACATCTCCAGGGATAGAGCCTCCACAGCTTCCCTGGGCAACCTGTTCCAGTGCCTCACTACTCTCACAGTAAAGCATTTCTTCCTGAGACCTAATCTAAATCTACCCTCTTCTACTTTGAAGCCATTACCCCTCATCCTATCACTATATGCCCTTGTAAAAAGTCCCTCTCCAGATCTCTTGTAGGCCCTTGTAGGCCCCTTTCAGATACTGGAAGGCTGCTATAAGGTCTCCCTGGAGCCTTCTCTTCTCCAGGCTTGAAAAAGTTTTTTGTTTGTTAAGTATTAACTATTTTCTGCCCTATGACAACAGATGCTGAAGATATCCTTTCATCAGGCTACTGATTGACAGCTTCTATTAATTTCAGGACTGTAAGACAGGTCCTGTATTGCAGCTTAGTCTTACTACGTATCCCTCACCACACTACTCAGAGGAACACTAGTAGGGAAAGTCACAGGAGAGAAAAGAAAACAGAAGGGGCAGGGAAGAACAACTTGTCAGACTCATCCACTAGTGTTTCAAGATTAAATTAGCCTCCCCCTTTGCTAGCTCTAGGAAGCCCAGCAGACCCTGAGAAGCTCTGCATCACCCCAAAGCCAGATCTTCTGACTGAAGCCAGTAGGAGGAACAGCAAAGAGCAGGTGGTGCACATCACCAAGCAGCCTTCAGAAAACCTCAAGGAAGTTTGACAGAGCACCCCAGCATCTGATGAACAGCAGATTTTTTTTTTTTTCCCCCCCAGAGACCAAGAGAGATTTTTCAACTACTCCTTGGGTTGGCACAGGTTGCAGGTATAATGTGCACGTATACACAAGCTTGCAGCATAATGCCTATAGTGTTCATTGCTGGAAAGCAGCCCAAAAGCAGGAGGAAATGCAGCTTCAGTATAAAGCCTTTTTAGAAGTGGTTCATCATACAAAGTTTGAGAGAGGCAAAACTAGTAAATTTTGTGGTATAATTACTGAAGTTGAAAGTTTTAACATGGTACTTTGTTCACAAAAACTAACAAGACATGCTATTAGCAAGAGTATTTACATAACCAGAATAATCTTCCTTTTTTAAGGCAAGGGAATGTTTATTCATATTTAAAGAAAGAAAGGTCATATGACTTGACAAATAGCAGAAATATGAGCACTAAATCATCAGGTCACCTGTTAATCAACTAGAAACATTTAGAACACCATGTCTGCTGTTTAATCATGGACAAATATCACAGACTTAACAGGGAAGGCTTTTTTTTTTTTTAAATAGAACAAGTTTTCAGCTTTAAGGAGCCTTATTCCAAGATCAATCCAACTCTACACCTAGAAACACCAAAAGCTCCTTCAGCACAGATGCCATCCCCACTTTTAACCAGATAACCTGCTGCCCACTCAATGCATATCTAGCCTGTCTGCCTACTGCAATCAGCTTCCCATAGACAAGTTAATGGTAGCATGACAACAAGCAGCAACAGGAACAGAGCTAGAAGCGCTTGCTGCCACAGAAGACTGCGATGGCCTGCCCTGGGACTTTCAACACACCTCTGTACAGGGCTGCTGCTAAGTAAAGAGAAGCATCCAGCAATGTATTTTTGCACCTTGAATAACCTAAGATCACCTGACCTTCACTGCAAATGTTTTAAAAAAGCCACCTGCATGGATGACACATGCCTTGAGGTGCAACAGGAGGATTTTCTCTCCCACCACTGAACTGCTGTAAATAAGCAAAAGGAAAAACTATACTCAAACTGATCTCTGAAGCTAGCTTGCACAATGTGGTAATATCAGTTAATCCCTCATACTAATTCACGTGTTTTACTAGACAGCAGAGGAAGAGTCAGCAGCTCTTGCTGTCACCTTCTAACTGAAGATCAAATCATTCGGTACATTAAGCAAACAAAAAGAACTGGGATCTGTAAGTAGAAGAACCTCCACCAGCATCCATGGTGGTATTTTCTATGGTGGGTTGAATAAGTCTTGGACACTGCTACCAGCAACAACATTTTTACAGGCTTATCAACTTTAAAGAAAAGTGTTTTGGTTTTTTAATTTAAATAATTTTACTATCCAGATACTCAGGTACCTATCAATCAGAGCATTACCATCTGCTGCTTTTCAGACACCATGGCAGTTTTACTAATTAAAACCTACAAGTGAAGAGATAATGACAGCCTATGGAGGCACGCAGCAATTGGTCTTCCCTGCTAATGCACCCCTTCTCCAATGAAATATAGTAGTGGTTAAAGGCATCCCTGCTGTTCTACTCCTTGGCAAGACACCTTCACTTTACTAAGTGAATCATTAAGGCTTCCCCCCAAAACAATCACCAGACAAGTTTGTGCCATTAACTAAAGAGTTGAGCTTGTTTTGTCAAGTCCATGACGGAGACTGGCTCCCCATGAGCAAGGATAGGTAATGAAGAGTCTCAAATTCTGCCACTTGATGTAAACATGTAAACTCCAGTTGCTGGACAGCAACTAAAAGCCACCAGTAGGCTTTTATGTTCAGTGAGCCCATTCACTGCAGATGTGATCTCATGCAATCCAAGTTGACACACTTATAAAAATAAAAAAAGAAAAAGCATACTACAGTCTAAGAGCTGCAGTCCAGAGTGTTGCTATGACGCTATGAGTACAACTAAGCTGATGAAGAGGTTTTGTTTCTGGCTGCTGCTGTTCTCCATCTGTGACAGATCTCCCAGGCTAAATACACATATGGTTGCTTCCTAACCCAGTTCTGTCAAGCAATGCTGGTTAGCCAGACACAGATATGCAAATAAAGCTGCTGGCAGCAGCTGTGAATGATATCACTCCTAATCCAGCCCACTTGTTCCCCGTTTTGCCAGTTTAAACTGGCTGTAGTTTAATTGTGCTTCCATACACACGTGATCAGTGACCAAGGTTAGAAAAAAGCCTCACTTTTTCCCCATGATGGACCAGATCTTCTATAATGATCATCATGGAGAACAAGTGAGGCTTTCTTCTAACCTGGGTCATTTTATTTTTATACACACACTTTTTATGTATGTATGCATACATCATTAATATGTATGTATGGTGCATATCTATGAATACTTTCACAAGTTGATTAGTGTATAGATGAGAAAAAAACATACCTAATCCATAGCAGGAAGAGGCAGAAGCAGACAGATGAGAATAACAAATTACCCTGTGTTTCCTTGTGCAGCAAGTATCAGAATCATGCCTTTAACCACAACACGTAAAGACCTTTTCATTCAAATCACTCCAATGGAGAGAGCTGTACATAGAATCATTTCGTTTGGAAAGGACCTTTAAGACCATCAAGTCCAACCATCAACCTAACACTGCCAAGTCCACCACTAAACCATGTCCCTCAGCACCACATCTACATATCTTCAAAATACCTCCAGGGATGGCGACTCCACCACCTCACTGGGCAGCCTGTTCCAATGCTTGACAACCCTTTCATTGAAGAATTTTTTCATACTATCCAATCTAAACCTCCTCTGGTGCAACTTGACACCATTTCCTCTCATCCTATACCTTGCTAGTCAGGAGAAGAGGTTGACCCCCACCTCTATACAGCTTCCTCCCCTCAGCCTCCTTTTCTCCAGGCTAAACAACCCCAGTTCCCTCAGCTGCTCCTCATAAGACTTGTGCTCTAGGCTCTTCACCAGCTTCACTGCCCTTCTCTGGAACCTCAATGTCTGTCTTTCTCAATGTCAAAACTGAGCACAGTATTCAAGGTGGGGCCTCACCAGTGCTGAGTACAGTGCTCTAGACCATTTTACCAGCTTTGTTGCTCTTCTCTAGACACGCCCCAGCACCTCAATATCTTTCTTGTAGTGAGGGGCCCAAAACAGAACACAGTATTCCAGGTGCGGCCTCACCAGTGCTGAGTACTGGGGGACAATCACTTCCCTAGTCCTGCTGGCCACACTATTTCTGATACAAGCCAGGATGCCATTGGCCTTCTTGGCCACCTGGGCACACTGCTGGCTCACATTCAGCTGACTGTCAACCAACACCCCTACATCCTTTTCTGCCAGGCAGCTTTCCAGCCACTCTTCCCCAAGCCTGTAGCGCTGCATGGAGTTGTTGTGACCCAAGTGCAGGACCTGGCACTTGGCCTTGTTGAACCTCATACCATTGGCCTCAGCCCATTGATCCAGTCTGTCCAGATCCCTCTGTAGGGCCTTCCTACCCTCATGCAGATGAACACTCCCGCCCAACTTGGTGTCATCTGCAAACTTACTGAGGGTGCACTCAATCGCCTCGTCCAGATAATTGATAAAAATACTAAAGAGAACAGGCCCCAGTACTGAGCCCTGGGGAACACCACTTGTGACCAGCCGCCAACTGGATTTAACTCCATTCATCACCACTCTTTGGGCCTGGCTTTCCAGACAGTTTTTTACCCAGCGAAGAGTACACCCACCCAAGCCATGAGCAGCCAATTCCTCCAGGAGGATGCTGACACAACAGGGAGATAACTCAAGCTTAGCCACTATTAGACTAGCACAGCTGAATACTACTACAAACACATTGGAAGAGACCCATGCTCACAAGCAGTACCAGTATCTCTCAAGATAAATACTACTTCAAAGATGCAAAGAGACAAGTTCACCTACCCACCTTGATTCAATAGCACAAGAGTTTACCATAGGACAGAACATAAGAACACTCTTCCAGTTATTTTGAGTTCAAGGACTTCCTGAGCCAGATGTGGTTTCTCTGTATTCACTAAGTCACAATGAGTTTCCTGCCCTTGAATTTATCTAGATTGTTTGAACCCACATCAGTTTTCAGCTTCCACATTGTTTTTTGGCTACAGGTCCCACCAGCATGTTACCCATTGAGTAAGCAGCTCCTCTTTCCACTTCACTATTCAAAATAATGTTGAAAAAAGAGCAAGGTTTGTGTTCCTACAATTATGGATTTTGACAGAAGCTTTTGATGTTTTTAAAGGCACTGCTTATAACTGGATAAATACAGTAAGATTTAACTTGTTTTAAAACTACATATCCCATACCAGTAACTTTCAAGTTTTTGTATGGTAGAAGTTTTAATAGAATGTTAGCAGTTGCCAAGTAGCGCAGTTATTCATTACTGTCAATGTACATACATACAGCAACTAGTGCACCTATTTATCCAGGATTAGATAAGCAACAAAACTCCTCCCTCATGAATCTTTTTGTTCTTTTCCCTCAAAAGCCCAGGACTAGGCACAGACAGAGACCACTGATTTGCTGTCAGAACATGTTGCCAGATATAATTACAAGCTAAACAGAGATATCAAAGACTGACAGATCCTGAATAACTTGCTCTCCTTCCTTTTCATTAGGGGTTCACTAACGCTATTTTAATAGCATAGAAGGCATCTATTTCTTTACACCATCAAATTTCAGCACCAAAGCTATAAGAGCACTAACACGAGTCAGAGTTTCAGGGATTTCTGATAGATACTGAAGACCAAAGCAATGCCTCCTCTCCACCCCATCCCCGCCCCCATCTAGGCTGATTACTCTGCAGAGAATGGAATTGGCTATTATAAAGCAACTTGACCTTGCAAAACACAAGTGGTAGAACCTTTTGGCAGCAGGTCAAAGAACTTTCCTTATTTCCATAAGTATTCACTAGTTAGATTTATGAACCATTGTCTGATCATTAGCCACCAGTTCTGTATTGCTTTTCCATGTACATGCATTTAAATGCACCACTTACTATAGAGGATACCCCATTCTTTCCTGCTGCACATACTTAACATTTTTTGAATTACATTTCAGAACCAGAAAACTCCATTTAAGAGAGTTCTGATTGCTACATGAAAGGGACCCAATTACTTATGGCATCCTTTACAAAGCAGAGGAACTTCCCTGAGAAGCAATAAAGCTTAATTTTTATATTTTTTTTTCCCCAAAAAAATTCCAAAATATTAGCTACAAAGGATCACTACTTCTATTGGAGTATATAGAATTTGTCTGTAGATCAAACATTTACTCTGAATAGAAAAACAATATCCAAACACCAGATCTCACAAATGGAAAGCAGCCACATTGACTCCAGAAATTTTACCTTTTTTTTTTTTTTTTTTTGAAGGGAGGTACTTGTAATTGGCACAGAAGCTACATAGGAATGGTTTCCTAAGAATAGCATACAACTGTCAGTTAAACAAGACCATAAAAAGGATATTTTAGGACTTGGAATTGATCAGTCTGTAACCAACATCTACGCCCACAGCCCAAGAAGCCAGCGATGGGACTCGTGGGATCCCATTCAGTGAGAGATCTCTGTAGGGCCTGGCACTTAGCCTGCAGCAGCCAGTCCATTATTACTTTAAGTACAACATGTCACAGTCACTACAAACTATTACTGCTACTGCGTTCTCATGACATATACAACTGTTATTGAGAAACTTGTTTTATATTGCCAGTGCAAGTTTGGAATTTTATTTTTCTTGATCTTACATTAAAGAGGCTGAGTTTGGTAACATTGTCATAACCATTAGACAGACATTGAAGGCATCATAGAAATTAACTCATGATTGAAGAAAACATTTTAATAAAAAAAACCACAACAGGCAGCTCACAGACATACTGGTTTAGTGTAAAGTAATAAGAAAACCTTTGTTATCTTACAGGTACTAGAGAGTCCATATTGCTCAACAACTTCATAAGCAGCTACTTGGACCCTTCTCCAGAGATAAAGAAATCACTGGTCAGAATCTAATAGAAGACTTGAGTTCTTTAGCAGGTTTCCTGACAGATGAGGAATGGTTTATGGCTTACAGGGAACATGACTCTTTCCAAGTCCTCATGACTGCAGAGGGAAAACGGTATCAAGAGTATTTTGTTCTGTAGAAGATAACCAATATGTTCAGAAGAGCCAAAAAGCCCTTCATGAGAGGTGTTTATGAGGTCAGGAAGAACACATGCCTCTATATGCTTTACATGTGTGTTCAATACATATATGCTTCAATGCAGTACTTTTATAAATAAGTAAACAGAGTTTTACCATAAAGGTCAAAAGTTACTTTATTACAAAAACAAAGAGTCAGAATTTCAGAAGCTGTTAGGGCAGACCCCGATCTACCCATCCTAAAGAGGGGCCAAGGCCTTCTTTATGGACAAGTGAAGGAGTACTGCACACACCAGTTCCCACTGAGGGCACAACAATGCAAACTAACAAGTTTAAGAGGCATGTTAGGTGAAAAAACAAACAAAAAAAACCAAAAACAAAAAAACCCCACTGTAACTGTGTGACTTATGTTTTAAAAAAAAAAATCATCACTACCTGAAATACTCTAAAACTTGGGAAATCCCTAGATATCCTGAAATTGTTTCCCCTGAACAAGATACCAAACAAGCTGTTCTTGGTAGCTCAAGCCTTGAGCACAGCAGACAATGTTCTTTTGTGAGCTTTGTGCCTTTGCTGCAAAAAGACTTCTTTGTTCCTGCTTGGTTTCTCCTCTGCTTTACCTGGGGTAGTATGCTGTGTAATTCATGAAGAGCTGAGCCCCAGCAGGGTAGTATGCCGTGGAGGGCTGGAGTGTTCGTGGGTTCAGGAGCATGGATGGCTGATACAGAGCAGCTTCTGTTGGCACAACCGCAGCAGGAGCTGGAAAGGAGTAGGAAGGGGGTGAAAGGCCTAAAAGGAACAAATGGAAAATAGATTAGGACCTTTTGAATTCCAGCATATATATGATCTTCATTAGCTGAAGAACTCTGCAGTAAGTAAAGAGCCTTCACAAGCTTCTCATTCTCTTGCTCATCACAGAAAGTCTGAACCACCAACATGAGCCTGACAAGTGTTGTGCCCACCCCCCAAGTCAAAAACTAAGTCAGTAATATACAAAAAGCCACCTCTTGCTCTTGGAATAGGGTCTCTTTGTGAAGAGGAAGCCAGTTTTTCTTGTCTAGGGTTAGATTTTAATGAAGTCTCCAATCAAGAAGTGTGAGACTTCTCCACTGTAGGAAGGAGACTGCTGTGCTAAAGATCTGCCTAACATTCCCCAGAGCAGAGGACACCTTTTCATCCTGACACTCCCTATCCCCCAAACAGCTCTGTCTTCAATTAACCAGTAGTGGAGTGAGAAAAGTCATGGCTTTGTAGCTTCAAGTGTTAATACTGAGTTTAAAAAAAAACAAAAACAAAAACAAAAATGCACTTCATGGTGTTTCAGCGAGATGTGAGGCCCTAAATGAATTCTTACTGATAAGAGTTCACCCTCCTCCTTTGACGCTCTTTTCTTCCCTCTTCCTCTCCCCAGTGCCATAGAAGTGAACATATAAAAGCTTTAGATATCTCCAAATAGCAGAACTAGAGGCTTACTTTAAAGTGACAGCTGCATTGTGGGATGGGGCAGTGAGAGCTGAAAGGGCTTATCTGAGGAATACATCACTGGCATTTGTAGTTGGAAACACTGCTACCTAACACTTCCCAAAGTTTGGGACTCTGCCCAAGAACCTGTCCTAGGAGGTCTCAGGAGAAGCTTCCAACCCCTGTCCGGAACAGCTGTCACACATAGGACTACATACTGCAGATCCCTGCTCAGAAGTATACTTGCATTAAAAAAGCTAGTCACCTGGAAAACTTACCTCCTAAGGATTAGCTGAAGGTCTCCTCACACTCAAAAGGAGCCACACCTAAGAATTTTGCTGCCATATTGGCAGGATTTAGAGGACACTTCTTAAAAAAGCCACCAACAACTATAATACATTTGCATAGAGAGACAGAGAGAAAGCTCCTACTTGGCTACCTTGCCATTTATGATCTTGGAAGCAAAGTATTATTTTTCCCATAGGCTCAGACTTATAAGGCACACATGCTTAGTAAGTTAGCCCTTAAGGTCTTAAAGCATTTCTCCCAAACATTTGTCTAGAAGTTCATATTCATCCTAGTAGCTCTCATAATTTTACATGAAATACAGTTTCGGCAATTCTGAGGCCAAAGCTATGTGTATTTTACTCCCACACAGGCAATCTCAATTCTGTTGGAACAACAAAAAGCAAAGGAAGAGTTCAGTCAGTACGGGTTCAATAGGCAGAACACTTGTGGTTAAGTCTCAAAGGAGAGCATTACCAATTGTTTCATAAATTAAGTTTTGGAAGTTAAAGGGGAAGAGCTTTTACTTGACATGTTCACCACCATGAAAAATGTAAATACAAAATCAGTTTAAATGGGAAACTGTTCTTTAAGCTCTAGGCAGGGCTTACAAATTACTTTTCAGAGTCATGGCTCACCCTGGCCAAGTTAAGTTTCAGGGAGGGGAAGGGAAGTTTGCCACTGGAAAAGCAAGAGTAATTTTAAAGTGGTTCTTCAGTCATAGTAATTCACAACCAAAGGGAAAAATAATGATTGCAAGCTGCTGATGATTTAAGATGAAAAGACCTTATTTTAATACCCTCATTTGGCACTCCTTTCCAAGAACCAGAATCAGAGTCAAGAAAGCAGCTCCAACACCTACCCGCACATAGCGTAGAGTATTGGCAAGACCCATGCAAAACTTACATGGTAACTTACATGGTGGCGGGGACAAGCCATTTCGATTTAAAGTGCCCCCCATTAATACAAAGTTCATCTCCTCAGCAGAACATTGAAAGACTTCAACATATCTGTCCTTCATAGTCTTCTTATGACACTTCTGTGCAGCCAGAAAAGCTCGGTCCGCAGATTTCATCTGAATAAAAGCATCTCCCGACGGACGTCCCTACAAACAAGGCAGACAAAAAGAAATGTTTCTGGAGCTCCCGTGAAGTAGCAGCATAGCAATGATTTGTGCTGTTAAAAGCAGTCTCTTCAGCCATAAATACTCGTTTCCAAAGTCAAGTACAGTCAGTCATCCCTAGTACTCATCAGAATGTTTAAACTCTCCTCCCTAAAGTTTCCTCCCTATTGCTGGGGAATCCTAGCCTGCCCACTGCATCCTACAGGCACTATTCCAACTTGTGCTAACTTGATTGTGTTTATTTACCTGTTTCAATTAAGCTACATTAAAACTTGAGCCTTGTTACTTCTATGTTTAAAAAAAAAAAGAAAAAAAAGGACATCTATGGGAGAGACTACAATTTAGGAGTACTTTGGTAACAGCAGGTCTCAAAGCACCTATTTACTAAGAATGCAGAATTGGAAGATCTAATCCACATTTATTATCTGTGATTTTTAAGATTCAAGGATAAATGCAGTTAAGTGCCAAATATTAAATTTTTAATTTTTTTTTAAATTTATTTTAAGGCCAATATGGGCTGGGAAGTTTTAGAAGGGTACTAGCCTAAGGCTTGGTATGAGCTTGTGGAGGAAAAAATGACATCCTTATATACAACTATAAATGAGTGGGATAGGCAACTGGGAGGAGTCATTTTAGCCACATGGAGCTGCTGACTTGAAGTAGCCAAAAACTAGAGGTAGAGATCTGAAGCCAGCTCTAACTTAAGTTCTAGGCCAGTTCTTCTAGTTTCAGAGGGAAGAACAACTTTATCACCATCCTTTACAGAGTTGTTCATGATTAGAGGGTTAAAATCAGGAATGGTGGGAGTAGGGAGAGCATGCAGAAAGGTAAAAATCTAGTAGTCAGGCAAAAGCAGTATCTGGGGAAAAAAAAGTAAAATCTGACAGCTTTGGGCACGGGTGGCAGACAGCCCTCAGGACTATATATACACACACCCCCTGCCCCAGTTTCTTCCTCCAGGTTCTTTTGTTAATGCTGGCAAGGGCTGATACTGCTGTAAACCATTACTTGTGCTTTAACATGTGCATCTGTCCCAGCTCCGCACTTCCCTTACAGTTTTTCAGCCTTCTCTCAGGAGTCTCTTTAGATAGAAAGATACTGGAATAACCATAGTCCCTTCTCCCTCCCCACATCCCTGAAACATAGAAGCCCTACTCCAGGACAAGGAAGTATTTTGCAGTTTCAGTGGAGGTTTTGGTTGACACTAAGCCATTTTAGAAGAACCATTTCTATACCACAATAATCAGTGTAATCAGTGCAACCACTCAGGGAATCTCCATAGAGTTAGAGGAGCTCTCCTCCCCCTAAAGTCACAAGATTATGCAGATAAAGGCAATCACAACAATGCAGGATCCTTTGTTTAAAGAGTTTTGGTAGAAACTGCTTCCAGAAAACAATGGCAAAGATGTGACTGTTTATACATGCCAATGAGCTGTTAATCATGGTGCTTAGCTGTCACTGTTTAAAGACAGCAACCACACAGTTCAGGAAACCCGAAGCTTCAGCTGCTGACTTATGCCATAGGAAATCCTGTCCCTAGAAGGCCGCAGTCACATTTGTCCTCAAATATACCTGAGGCACATTGTTCAGCAAGGCAGGGGCAAACCACTCCTTTGAGAGCTAACGCTGCCCACGCTTTTGTTTTGAAGATACTCCTCGCCTGGTACAAAAGGAGTTATGCACGCTGTTGAGCAGGACTCTTCAGTTCAAGCCTCCTACAGTGCAGGATCGCAGCTGCTGCTCTGGGAGCACCAAGACCTCCAAGACTGTGCCCTAGCTTTAGGCACATGGGTCTCAGCAACAGAAATCATTCTAAAGCAAATGCAGCAGCAGGGTTCAAATAAGCCAGCCCATCTATTGCCAGTAGGCTTATAGATGAGAGCTAGCGGCCAATTAATGCCATTAGTGTCAATCCCAAAGGTGCTTCTCTATTGATATCACCACAAGGACCGTGTTCGCACATACAGACAGTTGGCACAGACTGGCTAAGAAACATGGTGACTACCAACCTGGTGATTTAGTACCATGTGAACTCCATGGGTTCGAATATCTGTAGAAAACTCCCCCAAGAACTCCAGGATGTCCTCTATAGTAGCAGCATAGGGAAGACCACGCAAGCGTATGCAGTCTCTGATGTTAGTGGGAGGCACGAATTGTTGAGGTAATACTGGAAGAATAGGAGGTGTCGGGAGAGGAATGAGAGGCGTGGAGGAGTACCTGTTCAGCACCTGTGTGAAAGAGAAAAACAGAGAGGTTACAGAGAGCCTCCTTACTCATTCTTCAACTCAGAGGAACTGAATGTAACACCAATGCCATCTGTTTTCACTCTGGGCAGTATTTTAAAGAAAAAAAAAGTGAGCTAGATTCTGGGCTTAGACCACAGCAGCAGTGCTTAGAATTCATTTATATAGGTATCAGAAGGTTTTGCTAAACAAAGAAACTTATGAGAGCACTTGAGAAAAATACAGTGACAAGAGTGTTGCAGCTATGCCTTCTCATCATTAGTGTCACCCTCCAAATGAGCTGCATCATTGCTTGGTTACAATGACATGGTTATTGGTTGGACATAATTTGCATCATAGACAAGACCTTTTAGAATCATGTTTAGAAGTTAGTGACCTCAACTGAGGCTCTACAAATCTTTGGAGGCATACATATACAATCCTCTCAGCCCTACTTCCTTTCCCTGACAGCATAACTGCAATTAATAGTCCATCAAGCCGTGTTAAGGTGAGAGGGAGCACTCATCAGGCCCAGTTTCAGAGTCCTACCACCCTCTGCTAGGTAGCCAGTGCTGGCAGAAGACCATGGAGACCCGCCCTTAGAGGCAATTCATAAGACTCTTCAGATACATTACTCTGAAGACAACTACAAAAGGCTTTGTTTTTCTGTGCCGGTGACTAAAGATAGTCTTTTGGATCAAGATTTGCTGCTGACACTCCTCCTGAATAGACCATCATTGGACTTGAACAAATTCAGTATCTGTAGTGTAAAGCACTAGACCCACATGAACTTTCTGCTATAACTGCTGTTTGCGAGGCTATTGGAAGCCAAAACCCCAGAGGTTTGTATATATGATTGAGAACATCCATGTACCATAAGATCTTACATTTAGAGGGAGCAAAACGCTATGGAAATTCAGATAGTACTCTTTACAGCAACAGTCAAGAGTTAGAGAAAAGCTTTCAAGTCATGGCCGAGCAGCATTTGCTTCCACTGCTGTATTCCAATGTAAGAGTTTGGATTACAAGAAGCCACTGGTTGTAAGCTTTACACCTACCTGCTGAACTTCCGCTGCAGTGCTCCTGAAGAGTTCGATGTACCTTTTCCCCAGCAATTCCTTATGCTTTTTCAGTGCATTTTGTGCATATTCCTCACAAGCAAACAACACAAAGGCATCCCCTGTTGGCCTGCTGTCAGGGTATGTGACAAACAGGACTCCCTCCTTTCCTCCTGTTACAGGGCAGTGCTGGCCAAAGAATGTCAGCACTTCTTCTGTTGTTACATTGAAAGGAAGACCTCGCATCCTGACAATCACTTGGTTTTCTTTTGACAAGAACTGTGCAACCTCGTTGGAAGTGCCTTTAACAAAAAGAAGTACAGAAGCACTTAAGTCTAGACAGCCACATAAAATCATGAGCAAGTCTGGCATAGCTTCCTCCTCCCCACAGACAGTTTTTGAGCAGGTAGAACAACATTTGCCTCCAGCGTCAGCAAAAAATGTCCCACCTTGATAAACTAGAAATATGGTATAGGACACTTCCCATTAAAGTCTAACAATGTTACTCCATCATTTGGAAAAGATTCCTCCTTATTCAAAGGGAAAACAGAAAGTACTTAAAATGTTCAGAGCCCAAGGAAAGCACACTCTGTAAATCTCTTGCATGAGCAGTATCTGTGCTATTGTGCACCTCACCTTTCTAATTTATAAATACCTTCAGCATGCTCTGAAGCCATAATATATAGTAACCAAGAACCTAGACCATTGTGCTGGGAAGGAAATTTGGAAGGGCATGTTGAAAACAGCTCAGGAATTTCATCCTATCCTGATAAAACTGTCAAAGTCTGCCAATTCTACTTTCAGTACCTCTAGGAGACGACCACTGATGTTCATACTTATAACATCACCCTAACCAAAACTAGCTGCTAACCAATTCACATCTTAGTATGGTCCTTTCACTTTCTAGCTAGCTCACTCTGCAAAGACAGTGTGTGTCTGGCACCACGAAACATTTTTCCCCAATGTCAGTGTGCAATGTCTTTATTTTGAATGGTATAACTATTACCAAGCCTATCAATTAGCTACTTATTTGACGGCTTAATAGCCTCTCCCACCCTAAAACCTCAACCTCAGTCATCCAGTTAGTCATTTACAATCCCCAGACCAAATCCCCATCAGGAACCAACAGGGACATTAAGGTAGTATTGGAGATACATAACAGCTTATTGGATCTTAACTCAAATTCTGTATGCTTGCAGTCATAAAGGGGAGGAAAAGAGACCATGGAAGAGTTTGTAGAGCAAGTCTTGCAGCCCTTCACTTCAAGGCTGCAAGTATTTCAATATTCTCCTTAAATAAGCATTCCCCTTAAATTCCCCCTTTAGTTTGAGGCAAAGATTTGATTTGAAGAAAATCAGTTCCATAAATCCCTTGTTATTTACACTGTGATATCTGTTTGCTTTTATGTGCAAGTCTCCACAGCAACAGCAGTCATTGTTTTGAAAAACTACTCTGGTTTTGTTTTTCAGCAATCAATAACATTTAGGTCCCTTCAGTTAAGAAGGCGACCTAACAAATTAAGTTCATATGCAAGATTACCTTGCCTGATCAAATCCTTATTTGACATGCTGCTTGAAAATGGCAAGAACGTGGAAGAGAAAGACGGACAGATAAATCATGGAATGTCTTGGACTGCTGCTAGCAGAGTACATAGTAATCAACACACCAGCCAACTACTTCTTCAAATAAAGAAAGTGAAAGGCCACATCCAACAGGAGCAGTTTACAGTCAAAAGTTACAGATGTTGATGGAACAAACCCTCCCTTCTCACTCCCTAAAAATTACCTCCTGCAATTTTAAGGAAGTCTTCACCTGTTGCCTTGTATACCTAAGGAAAGAAGAGAGAATATGTGATTGGCATGCTATTTGCACTCCTGTTGAGAAGAGTATTTCAAAGCCAGTGTCACACACCTCAATGTATCGATTCCCCATGTGATGCTTGTGCCTTTGTAGTGCTAGATCTCTATGCTCTTCACTTACGAATCTCACAAGCGCCTCCCCATTCCTCCTACCTTGGGCATTGAGACAGAGTGCAGCACCTCCCCTGCAGGATTTAAATCAAAAGAGAGATAAAACTATCACTGACACAGACAGTGTCACTCTACAAATGTAGAGGTAAATTCTGAGATACTAACTTGGCAATATTTAGGCCTTTGAAGAATCTTGCTATGTCCTGGTCAGACGACTGCCATGGCAATCCTCTTGCTCGGATAACAGCATTGTCATCCACAAGTTCCATCTTGCTGCTGCAGGCACAGAAAGAGGGAGTAATGCAGAGACATCTGCCTGTAGTATCTACCACACACCCTGCTTGTCACCTGTGCTCTGGGGACAGCCTTCTGTCCCTGCTCCATGTCTGCTGGATGGCACTGCCAGGGCAGTGAGAGCTAAGTGCCACCACCATCCAAAGCCCCTGCACATCCCTCCTCAGGGAACATTCTGCTCTGTTAAGCTGCCCTTTCCTGCTTCGCCACATCTGCCCCTTGAACTTGTCTCTTTGAGCATGTTTCCAGTTTACTCCCCACTCCTGACATACCAATGGTTTGTGCTTCTCCATTGTCTGAAGAGAGTTACTGGTATAAAATTAAACTTGTTATTCTAATCTTACTTAGCTAAGTGGAAGTTGAAGCAGAGCAGTTAGATGTAACTGAGGTTAGTGCTTATTATTTGTACTGTGACAGTGTGAAAGAGCCAGTGGCAACCCAAGACCAAATCTGTTCAAGGTTATAGTCAGCACACAGAGGACTCCTGGCCAAAGATTTTAGCCTTAACATTGCTTGTTCAGGCCATCACTGTGCTACTAGAGACTAATATAGCTACAGGCTACATCGGCTGTTTAGCATGGGAATAGCTCAGCCACAGAAAGCCAAGTTTAATTGGTCATTACCTTAGTCTCTTTTGTTCTCTTACAAGTTAGAAGTGCCATGTAGAACAAAACACCTACAGCTACCTTTCTGGCTATTGCAAGGACAGGTTTTTGCACAGAAGAGACTATGGGATAGATTAAGCAGGTGAAGTGGTGTTCAGCAGCAGAGGACTCCCTCGTACAGAAGGGCTGTGGCATATCCTATTGTAGGAAGGTCATGTTTCTCACTTACATTTTAATTTCTCAGGTGGACTTTCTGTGGGTGTCTGTCCCAAACTGTTTGTCCCCAAACCTGCTAATTCTGTACTTTCACTATCAAAAATAAGATGGGAATCTTCCACCTAATACCAGGATTTTGTTGGTAAAAGGGAAAAGCTTAGAACAATGCTAAAAAATAACCCTTGAACTAATCTCACTGGATACTTTCTGCCAGTATTGTTACATTCTTGTCTTGCTTCTTTTGGCTCAGAAGTACAAGCATTATCTACCATTATGACAGTTCCTTAATCTGGAAGAGGGAAGTAAGTATTCATGCAAGATGGGAATCTGAGGAAGGTCACTTGAACACCAGTCTCTTGTGATACTGAAGAGGGATCACCCAGCAAACCACTGAGAAAAATCTATATTTGCACAAATAAATGCATGATTACATTTGCCCCATCCCTCGAAGCGTTCAAGGCCAGGTTGGATGGGGCTTTGAGCGACCTGATGTAGTCGAAAGTGTCCCTGCCCATGGCAGGGGGGTTGGAACTAGATGATCTTTAAGGCTCCTTCCAACTCTAACCATTCTATGCTTAAAAAAAACCCAAAACAACATCAGCAACAAAACAGTCATAAAAAGTAGATAAAGCTTTAAGTTTAAAACATATTTGGAAAGAAGACAATCATCATAGCTGAAGCAATTTACTGGTGGCAGAATATCTTTATGGAAATGTTTCTTCCCTATAAAAAAAGTAATCGTGTATTCAGTAACTGCAAAGCAAATTGCAGGAAAAGTATAAGAGTTAGTACCAATAAGGTTACTGCTGCAAAATGCTTATGTTATTTGTTAATAGCACAGCACACTTAACACCTATTATACGTACTTGTTAGCAAAACCCAGCACTACCAGCAGCTAACAGGCAATACTGAAGCCTAGCAAGAAAACTGGCTGGCATCTGATTATAGAATATCTGTTCCCTTTCCCACTTAAAGCATCTAATTTATTCCCATAGCAGCGGCAAGATAAATAAAAATAATGGGAACTGCTATTTGCAAATTCGGAATACAGAGAAGTACATCTTATCTAAGCAATATCCTGGGGAAAAAAAAAGGGGGGGGTGCAGCTAGAAGAGGGAGAAGATACTTACCAAGGCCCACTTTCAAATTTGTAGTTCACTCTTTCTGGATCTGAAAATCTGTGATCTATGAAATACAGTACAAGTTATTTTCTTTTTCATCAGCATACAAGAGAGGCAGGAAAAAACCAAGCAAGCAATACAGAAAACTCATTCATCACAATTACTTACTGTATGGTTCAGATATTAGTGTTAAAATAATATTCCCCATATCTTCAACTTGAGAGGCTCCATAGGGAAACGCTGGACTGTTCTTGTCAAGATTTAAATCTTTATGCTGGAGTTAAGTCAATCATCACCAAACAGATATCTAATTGGCTTCCTGCTAGAGAAACAAGCTTTCATGTTATCCTTAATGGTAATTCACTTCTCAGGGGAAGATTTAGTCCATTTTCCTGCTAGGAGACATTAGCTGTTCTGCCTTGGCCTCTAACTACTGCCACCTGCGGGAGTGTGGGGTCACTCCAAAAAGTGTCTGGGTACACAAGACCCCATAACAAGAACATATATATTTAATATACTCAGGCATTATGGATGTTTGACAGATACAGTTTTGCATGCAGAAGAGACTGGAGTCCTGTCCTCTTTAATTAAAGATCTTTAATCTCTAGGGGAAGATTGGGGAAGGAGGAGAAGCAAACCATTAACTAGAAGCTCCAGAAACAGGTGGATATACCACATGCTTTCTGAACAAGTAAATCCCAAAGTACAATAAATATCTTACTCACCACTTTGACAAAATTGACAAATGGCACCTTGTGTAAACCTTGCCTATTAGAAGTTACAACCTGAGATTTTTTGCTGTTATGCAGAAGCATTTTGAGAATCTGGTAAGAGTGCACCACTGTAGATAACTGAGAGAAAACAGAGTCCTACAACCCTTATCATCTTTGATCTGAAAGATTTTGGAAGATGATAGCAAGGATAAGCTCTCCTGCCAATAGAGAGCAGAAAGTGTTCTGTCCTGGAAAGACAGGGTATAAAATGACCACATAAATAACTCACATTCATAAAGGGAGTATGATTAAAGTTGTGTGAAAAGAGATGGTATGTGCAAGTTGGAGTTTACTATGGTCTCTCTCCGGCTTCCTGTAATATTTGTCCCTCTCTAACACCAGGCTAGAGGACTGTAAGATTACTTGCAACCCTACTCCATCAATTATAAAGCAAATTTTTAAAGAGGTCTTTTCCATTCACAGCTCCTTTGATAAAGCGTAGGGTAAAAAAACCCAACAAGACCAGAACAAGAAGTGAAACAAAGCAATCTGGGAATAGGACTTTTTTTTTTTTTGACTTCTTATATCACTTTGCATCAAGACTTTAGAGCAAAAGTGAAAGAGTTTAAGCAAGACCTATCCTGGCATGGCAGTACAGTAATGCAAGACACTCAAAACAGTCAAATGCACTAATTAGTTGCCCACATCCCCAAAAAACCCTACATTACACACAGTTCAAATGCTCAAAAGTCTGCATTTGGGTGCTCAAAAGTTGCTTCTCAGTCTTTTCTCTTAAAAGAAAAAAGCTTTCTCCACCTAGAGCTGAGCACATTTTGAGTTGGCAGATGCCTACATGAAGGGCAGGGAACAGAAGAACAGCTTCTGTTAGAAACAGACAGCGCACACCAGGTTTGTCGTATCATCTCATCAACAGGGGAGGCAGCACAAATTTCATTGTGAAATGAAGTCTTCCCTATGATTTGTGGGATGACTGCAAGTCACACCTACAAAACAGATTTTTTTTTTTTTTTAAACTGTTTTTGAAGTTCAGCTATTATCTTGTTGTGAGATTGTTGTGGTTTAGGCCTGACTGGCCACTGAAACAAACAACAGATGCTCTCCCCTACCTCTCCTGGAAGGGAGAGGAGGAAGAGAAAGAAGAGAGACTTATGAGTTTAGAAAAGAAACTAAACTACTTTAATGAAATATTAATAAAATAATAAAAAGAAAATAATGAAATATATACTATATACAAAACCAGTATCAAGCTCCCAGGATGACAATTGCATCATCAACAGGCACTGGGGAAGTTCCAGACTGGACTCAGTGACAGACAGGAGCTGGATTCAGGAATGCATGGATCGGGATCAAAGGCAGACAAACAGAGTCCTCCTTGGACACTGAAGCAAGAAACTGACCCCTTTGGTCCCTCAGCTTTTATACTGAGCATGATGCAGATGGGATGGAATACCCTGTTGGTCAGTTTTGGGTCACCTGTCCTGTCTGTTCCTCCCTGCAGGTGCAACCCCTCTACGCTTTTCCACTTCCGACCCTCCAACAGGGCATATAACAAAGTTGGCTGACCTTGGTTGTTATAGCAATAAGTATGAGCAAGAGCCTCTCTGCATACCATTCCTTGGCATAAATTAGAAACAATCAGGTCTTATCTCTCTGGGAGTGAACAGTGTCTGAACAATATGCTGTTAATTTCTGAGAGTTCAGTTAGTTAGAAGAGGCTTAGCTGCAAAGTAAAGCTACTGAACAGAAAATTAGTTCTGTTTTACCTCAAACCAGGACAGAGATGAAAAATAATTTCAACTGAATTAATGAACTCCTCTTCCATAGCAAGGAAAGGAAAGCTGCTGTGCCAACACAATACACTCTGAGGCTAATTTGATTTTGAGGCTTTGTGGGTTTTAAATGTGCATTGGAGTATGGAAGGTGAGAGGATGGTGTTTAGTTTTACAATAACCTGAAGTTTAAATGAATTATAATAGTTTTAAAAAAGAAAACTTAAACCAGTGACTCCTCCCCTCCAACTGCTTGACTAAGTAGTTTGCTAGCCCTTGCCATTACCCTCCCTCCCGGTACCTTCTCTGGAGCAAAGCAGTGAGAACATTAAATGGTTTTCTTAAAAACCAAGCTACAAATCCTGAACAAACCACACACAACAACGCTAAAGCACAGTTTAAGAGTCTGTTGGTATTCATGACAAGGAGCTTCTTCATTGCATTACCTCTTCCTAAGCTGTACGCTCAAGCTCATCTCCTCCCCTGCCCCCTGGGGAAGGGGGGTTGAAAATGAAAATAATCCACAAACAGACTCCCTTGCAGAGAGGATGCTTAGTCAGCACCACACGGATGTTTCTGGGCACCTCATGTATCGGAGCAGAGGAGTGCTTCTCCTCCTTTACTTGACACCCTTCCCCCCGCAGCATCTAACAACTCCACGCTGTGCTTGTGCTGAGTCTCTGCTGCCCATCCAGGGAACCAGAAGCTGCTAAAGACACAGGTATTGGAACCCTGGTCCTGCCTGACCATTTTTTATGAAGATTTTGAAAATGTTATCTATCTTTCCTCTGTCAAAATCAAGAGAAATTGGGCAGGAGTTTCAATAGCTATTACAGCAGGGTACATGCATATACACGTGCGGTTGGCTGTTAGACTGTGCTGTCAAAACTGATGAGACATTTCAATATTTCCTCTTTGCAGAGCCAAAGATCCCTACAAGTGATCAGCCCCTGGAGAGGGGAATGCAGCAGTGTGAAGGAGCTGGGAATTTGAAGCAAGGCTATCACACAAAGGAAAACAAACAACTCCCCCACCTTACGCTCGTTTTCTTCAGAAAACATTTTCATTGAAAACATTGATCAACAGGAGACAGTTCCCAAAAATGCCCTAATGGTGACAGAAGCTGGTACCAGGTGTTCAGACACAGGGAGTCAGTTGTGCCAAGGAACTCTAGATTAGTATAAACACAGTGGGAGGGGAGGAAGAAAGTCATCAACATTAGCAGGAGTGAGAAATCGCTCACACCTTTGCCTCCAACTAGCTAGAAGAAAGGCTTTTAGGTAAGATTGGAGAAGAAAATTGATAGTTTTCTACACATGTAAGGAGGATGTTAATAGTAACATTAAGTGAAAACCTGAATTCTAGTGAACAGGACTGACTACATACAGAGGGACTCCTATGAACAAAGGCACTAGAAATTATGGACACTTGGGAAAAAGCTGTTAACAGAATAGTCTTCATAAAACCCACCCCTTATTCTGTGAAGGGATACAAGACCACATGTGTTTGTGTACAGCGATACTTAAAGGTTGCCTGCCCTGGGCAATTGGAAAGAGTTGATTGCAGTGGATAAATCAAAGTTCATATTTAAAGAAGCATTAGAAACCAGACCTGGCTGTCTAAAGCTACTATATGCAATAACATGCACATAAATATTTTAAATGAAGCAACAGGCAAAAGACACTCCCAAATAACAAGGCAGGATGGGAAACAAGGAACTTCTTAATCTTGCTGTGAAGCTGCAGCACTCAGGAAGCTAGTAAAGGGGTGTGGGGGAAGGCATATTCTATATCAGGGTTGCCTATATAATATGGAAAAAGTTTCTAAATCATTTCCTCAGAGTTGTCACCACAGCTTCACCCACTGCCAGCACCTTCTAAGACTTCTTCCCTCCCACTGTCTCTTCCATATCTCAGTCTCTCAACTCCTTCCTTAACTATGGCAAAAGAAATACTGAACAACTAACTTAGCTCTGAGATGACGTGAACTAGTATTGCAATTGTGCTCTGCACTGATCCTCTTCCCCCTTTGTTCTGTTTAAGTCTCTTCGGGCAGAAGATTATATCTTTTTAAATACTACTTTGCATATAGGTAATCTGATATTACCCAGTTCCTGGGTACAATCACAGGAAATACAAATAACAATATGCAAGATTCTCAGGTAATATCCAATAATGGGCTTTTTATTGCCAGAGTTAAATACTATTGTTTATAACTGTACTCTACATCATTGTTTTCAAGACACTCGGGTCAAAAAAAAAAAAACCAACCAAACCCACAAAACGCCAAGTTTCAGTTTCAGTATTGCAATATCCAGATCTTATCCAGCACATTAAGCAGGCTGAAGTATGCTTGTGTTTCTACTGACAACATCCAACAGATAATCCTAGTAAGAAGTTATCCTCACAAACCCAGTTCAGAAGTGAGTGGAGCAAACCATGCACTGGAGGAAGCAAGAGCTATTTGCCATTTAATGGCTTCTGCACACCCTATCTTCAGGCAAAGGATGAGTCTTCAGACCGAATACGAATAGTCATGCAAGCTTTGTTCACTCCACCCTGAAGGCACTCACAGCGGTGAAAACTGGCTCAGCAAGCTTTGCAAATCAAGAAGTGCAGCAAGTATGGGAGGTACGGAGGGTGCAAGAACAACCCTGCTCCTTTTGTATACTTACACGTTTAAAAAAAAAAAGCACAGATTTCGACAGACCAGAGTTCCTTTCTTTGCCAGAACATGATCACTTCAAGTTTTTTTGTTACTCAAAATTTCTCATAATTGTCCTGCTGTCGCTACTCTTACACAATACTGACTAAAGAAAGCCTGCCAGAAGACTGTCTCCTACACCAAAAACTGTTTTGAGTGAGGCAGCACTAGCACTCAGAGATAGCAGTTACAACTAGTCTCAGTTCTTCCTCAGTCCCTCAAATGTCATGAAATTTTAAACATTTCCTTACCTTAGATTCAAAGAAACCAGTGGCTGTACATGAAATGTATAATTTCTTGGGCAGGGGGTGAGGGGGAATGTAAAGCTTTCACCTGAGCTCTTGGGTTTGGAATGGTTTCATTGCTGTACTACACAATTTCAAGTAGTTTGCTGAAACAGTAAGTCCAAAAACTACTTTCTAAAGGAACAACCACCCAGCCAATTATTCAGTTTAATATCTCCATGTTCTTTTTCAAGATTGTGCTTGCCTTGTCTGCAAGAAATGCATAGCCAAGTACCAACTATCCAGTGTGTGTTATACACTGGAATACATATCTTGAATGATTGTGCAGTAGGAAGTTATCTCCCTTGGCTGTTGGGAGCAATAGAGGACCTCCTCCATTTGCCTACAATTTGTTGTTTAATCAAATGTTACCCATCAAAATAAAAGCTTTTAGAAGACTCCTAATAATTCAAATGACTGTACAATAATACCCAGTTTTCCCCTAACTCTTTCATATCACAAGTTTCCTCTCGCTAATCACAATCATCTTACATGCAGGTACATGGAGATGCAAGTACATGAAGGGATGTGCCCAAAAAAAGTCATTCTAGTCCTGCTCCTACCAGTTTGTAAATGCAGTTCTTCTGCATCTCCAGTCAGTATCCTACCCCTAAACCAAAACCTTCTATCTGCACCAAATGCTAATGAACCTGGCCCAGTATAATTTGCATGGCACGAATCATGGAAGATTCCCCTCACACAGCTCCTTTAGCTATGGGGTGGAAGATCTGCACTTTCTACAAGAATAACAAGAGCTTGGTCAGATCTTATGCACTAATCCGCAACTTCATTTCAACCTACTCCATTTATTTGTCTCCCCTGCTGCAGCACATCCTTTTCAAATCCAAGTTACTTTTCACTTAGACATTTTGTTTTCTTTGCTATGTAACTGTCTCAGGAAGAAAGTAGCTGTCCTGCTTACCAAAGGAAAAAAAAATAAACTCTGCACAAAACTGTTTGAACTATTCTTTAGACTTAACACCTGCTTCAACGTTTTGGTTTTTTTTATCCCAAGCATTAATGCATGTCCAAACTCTCCAAGTGCCTCCAACTTACACAGCTTCTGACACTGAGGAGATTGAATTGGTACATTCCAGCAAGGTGAGGAGAAAAGAATTATCATATTTGCTAATAAAACAAAAGTTATTTTACCTTTTTTGTCTCTGCATCCTCTGCCCCCAACCCTCTCAAGCGATACAGGGCAGAGACAGTTAATTTCAGCCATGTTGCTAGCAAGTTTACAAATTAGAGCATCAGCAGTTACAAAACAAGACAAACCACAAAGATTAATGTAAAACCAGATGAAGTTATTTAGGTTTATGTACCTTAAGAAGCATATCAGATCCAGAATTCAGTGTCAAGCTGAGAGCATTTGGATGGACTGACCAAACCTCTAGGAACTTAGAGGAAACACTATTGGCAAGTGCCAAAACCACCCTCAGATGGTACCGACCCTTTAGGGGCCTCCGGACAGTCAGGTAACACAGGGTGGTCTGCTCCCCTCTCCCAGCAGGCAGGGAGTACGCAGCCTGTCACTGTGCCTGAGCTGACCAGTGACACTCCGGATGGCTACAGTCATACAGCTATTTCCACAGTGGAGAGACGTACACCAGACATTCACATGAAGGCAAAGCAAAGGCATCTCTCCAAAAGAGCCAAAGTAGCTCATTTCATTGTCTTTAACTTCTCCAGCTCATGTCAAAGCTTTCCTGACCAATGTATTAAGTATTTGACCATAACTTTAAAAAGTCTCCATCATCCAGCTTCTAGACAATGCAACAAAAGCATTTATTTTGCGTTTCTACATGAAAATTTGCACTCTTACACTAAGTGTACCACTTCAGAGTGGGGGGAGAAGTGATTTCTGCCCCTTCCTAGGCGAGATTAATTTTAATTTGCAGACGGCAATGCAGAGCAGACAGCCTCCCATATTCAACCTTACAGTTAAACACAAAAATCCACACATACATAGATATTTTATGCCTCTTGACACAGGTACAAAGCCCAGGCAATACTAGTCCTGCAGTAAAAGGCCAAAATAGTTCAGAAGCCACAGAATTCTGAGTCTGAAAAATACCAGCTCTTAATGGCAACAACTCTGTGGACACAATAAACTAGTCAGAAAAAAGTTAAAAACAATAACAAAAACCAATAAAAAAAATATAAAAATCCTCTCAAGTTCCATTATCTCGCCTTGCTAGCTAGCTTTTGTGGTCACTGCTTCAATAGGTCAGTAGGGAAGTCAAGTGTTTTCCATGTCCAAGAGTACATCTGAGATGAGGACTGGAGCCTGCGGCAAGAGGGGAGACTGCCAGGGAAGCAAGGAGGAAGGCACAGCCAAATCATTCACAGCCCCAGTTTTGGCTCTGGTAATTGTACATGGCATGCAAACAAAACCGAGCAAAGACTAGTTAACAGCCAGACAGGACTAGGTTACAGACCACCTAAGACTACTCAAAGTAATTTTAGACATCCCTATCACTGAAAATGGAAACATGTTAATGACTGCATCTTATTGGCAGCCCAGCCTCACCTTGCGGGGTGTAACACGTACAGCTTCCGTGAGACTGAACACCCCACGTGCCACTAGCACCCCTGCCTTAGGTTCACTCCTGAATCAAAGATTCACTACAAGTTCACATCAAGAATAACTACTCCCCCTCCTAAAAATTAAGACTGTCTCCCAACATTCACTCTTACCTAAAAATGAAATAAAAATCTAACTGATGCAACGAGCAACCTCACAACTTTAATATTAGGATTGAACAAACATGTCAGTTACACTAAACTGTGAAGTTTAAAGAGACAAAACTATAAAGGTAGTAACGCAGTTGTACAGAAATCAAGAAGAAATACAGGATTTTCCCCATGGGAGCACACATCCTCATATGTTTTTATCTTTGTGAGAAAGCTCAGTACAGCTCAGAGTCACTCATTAAAGTTATACCACCCCTAAACATGTGTTGCAAGCATTACTCACGCATCTGTCCTAAAACTCAGGCAAAGCTGTAACAGCAGTAGACACCGTCACTGTCAAAAGGATACATTCTGTCATGGCCGCAACATCGAGTTTGCTAACATCAGGCGAGCCAGGGCAACACTTCTTGAACTCTTTCCGCAAGTCAAAGAAGGAGTAGAAGCATTCAGGCAGTAAAATATTCTGTAAAAGGACAAAGTAACTACTGTCAGCTAGGGTGAGGGTTTAATCTACTTTGTCTTTAGATACCAAACTTTCTAACAATTTCCTTATAATGGGTAGGAAGCACAGGCTTTGCTACAGAGAAACTCACGTAGCTCTTCTTAGCTGCATAAGTATGTTTACAAACTTTTTTGCTTAAGCAGCTTCCTCTCTACATGGTTTAAAAAGAGAAATGTGCTTCTTCACTGCCAGAGAAACATTTGCTATTATTACTAGTGCCTCAAATCCAATATATATGCAGGAGAGCAAATGCCTGCTATTGCAACATTTATCATCAATTCTTGATTCCAACTTTAACTGTAAAAAGCCAGAGGGCACTCAGTTCAGTTTATAGAGCCAAGCAAATTTTGCAAGACCAGCAGAAGACGTTTTGGTTTATAGACAAGGCTGAGTTTTCAGACACTAGTCACACTTCAAGTATTTATTCCCTTAATAAAAAGTAAACAAAACAACAAAAAATTCAACTGTGTGCAAATGAGGGTTTGATATGGGGCAGAGGTTGTCAGTCTATGTGTAGTAACTGGTTTCATTGCAGCGTATGAAGCCAGAAGCAAGTTATGTCGCCCACTGGAAGTCAATGAAACCCTTTTTGCCCCACCACTACATCTACCACATGCTTTTAATTTTTGTGGGGGGTGGGAAGGAGAAGACATGGAGAAGACTTGGGGGAAGCTTTTTAAACCAACATAAACCCCTACTCCTTCAGTTAGCTCTTCACCCCAGAGCTTCCCCACAGACACAATACTTCATATTCTGCTTGGCTCTCTGTTGCCTGCAGGCGTCTCTAGACCAAAAGTAAGGGCTTTCTGTGATTTAACGACTAGTTAGCATCTTGGCATTATAACAGAATGACAGAATACGCGAAAGCACATTTCAGGAGCCCAAAGAAAGAAGTTTAGGTTTAAAACAAGTTCTGCTTTGAAAGCATTAGAGCTTATATTAGCATATGGACAGGTGCATTAGGCAAACGATAGTCTTTAAAGACAAACTTATGAAAACGCAGGTGTGCTTGCCAAGATTTCCTGCTCTAGTTTTAGCATGGCTATTTTTCTTCCTCAGTGAGAGATCAAGTTCTGTACTTCACTGACATTCAGTTGGAACAGTTGATGCCAATTCGTTCTCTGAACACCGTGAGCTGCTAGATTGGTTCAGAGTGGGCATCTTAAAGGAAATAAATACAGTCTTAAGAGCCTAGTGATTTCTGCCTATCTGGATTTTAGTGATCCCCACCCCAACTTCAGGATTAAGGTATTCACCAAAGAACTATTACAGGTCTCATAAGCATCTGGTTTACTTAATCTATGGGCAGCATAGAGTGTATTTCAAATGAATAATTCTTTACAAAACAGCAACAGAAGATTTTTTTTATGAAGATTTGAGTCCCATCAGTGACCGCAAACTGAAGTAATCATAGGAGTTGTCCCTTCTTTTAGCCACATAATTTAACTGCATGGAAAGATTAACTGCCTAAAACACATACCCATTACAACTGAGAAGAAAGTCTGTTAAAAATCTGTTTCTGTATTTTCTCACATTATACCCTAAGACAAGTTACATATATAAGGACTATCCCTTCACTATGAATCATGCTCACTGTTTCTCTTCTCAACCTTCAAAAGTATAAATAGTTAGAGCATCAACAAGTATTAAAATCAAACTCAGCCAGTATCAGTTTTGTAACAGCACAGACTTGCAGCAGTGCCCCTTCAAAGATGAAGCAGCAAACTGATGGGCACAGAGATCCGTTGCAAGGAAAGGAGCAGAAGAGCTCAGTTAGAGCAATGCAAGTTCACAGCAAACCACAAAAAAGATCTTACTAATACTGAAGCAGTTATTTCAGGACTAAAGACTCAGCATATTGCTGCAACCCTATCACTAATGAAAAGTAGGCAGGACTTCATAACACTTTTAGCGATTTGGCAACTCTGAAGTTATAGAAAACTCTAGACTATGGGACTAGTCATCACTCATAGCCTGCCTCAAAGTACTGTTCAACTCCTTACAAATACGAGCACCGCCCTTGGACCGTCAACTGAATACAGAGATTGAAAGTTGCTGAAGCTAAAGGTGAATGTAAAATTTCAAAAGGCAGTTTATGATTAAGGTAGTTAACGATTTGGCAACACTTCCAAATTCCCACGTGTTAACCCATTGTAGCTCCTACAGCTGCAGGAGTTACAAGTACTCTGTCAATGTATTGCTCCTTTCTCAAACACTTAAGAAAAATCTTTCTTCTGATTCAACTTAAAAAGGCATCTCAGAGCTACACAAGCACAGGGCATTATCTATGCCTTCTACATGGACAGATTCTTTAGTTTGTACTATGGTTGTGTGGAGGCACCCTCATGCTAAAGAGAAGTTGATCGGTTTTGCAAGAAATCATATAAAGCACACCAAGAGTCAAACTTAAGCTACAACTACATACCTTTTTGGAAGCTTCAGGGTGCAGAACCTGCCTGATGTGTAGCTGTCCATCAGTACAGAAACAGAAGGAAGTACCTACACCAATGTTCAGCTCATTGCTCACGGACTGATTAAACTGAAAGCAGGAACAACAAAAGACATACGCGTAAAAGATATCAGAGTGGCTACACTAAGCAGTGTCGTCAGTTGGTAACATGCTGTTCCTGGGCAGCAGGAGCATGGAGCTGGAATTCCTTTTTGTATGAGCCTAGTCCTTCACTTCCATAGATTTGTTCCTTACTGGTTAAGCACACGATCACTTTCTTGATAATTATCTTCACAAGGAAATTGCCCCTTTTCGCCTTTCTAATGAGATGTGGCCGCACAGACAGTCCACATCACGGAAAAAAAAAAAAATCCTTTTCCAGGAGCATTTGCAAGAACACTGCAAGGAGAGGTGAAGCTGGTTGCAGAGAGCTGAGGGAATGCTGGGGCAAAAGAGCCTTTCAGATAGGGAAAGGAGACAAGCTTCCAGCCCTACCCTCAAAGAGAATCACGAACACCTCTCTGTTTATCTAGAGGCTTCAGTACTGTCTCCTTCCCAGAACTGATGAGCCACCACAAGCCTTAACAGGGCCTGCCACCACCCAGCCTTTTTAGGAGGCACCTACACTTGGCCTCTTCTAACACTGATTGGGGCTCACCTTCAGCTGAGACTCGGGGTCCAGCATGGCAGGAGACCACGACAGGGGGATGCCTGACCCTGACCTTCCTCTCTTGGGGTTCAGTCCCTCCCAAGGTGAATGAGCAACAGGCAAAGGAGAAATCCCCACAAAGCTCACCACAGATCAGGCTGCCTGGCCCGCACATCTGTGGTGCCCCTGCGCCAGGATCCACTGCTCCAATGGTGCAGGGGATAAACAGATGATAACACAGCCTCTACCCCACCGGGGAGCCCCCAAGGGAGACCAGCACCCAGCAGCCAGTTACGGTGTGTCACCTGTCTCAATGCCTGCTCCAGCGGTGGAGCCAGTGCCAGGCTCTCCGCGTCCACCTGGGTGATCTCCTGGCACTCAGCCGTCAGCTCCGGGTGGTCAGGCCGGACCAGCACGTCGTGCAGGTGCCCCAGCTCCAGAGAAAGCAGAGGAGGGGCAAGTCAGCTCCCTAGGCTGGAGGTCCCCACCTACAGCACCGGCCCCTGCCCTCCACCAGAGCCTGCTCCAGCCTGGGGCACCCACCGCCAGCCCGGCGCTAGGGCAGCCCCGCCTGTGCCCAGCACGGCAGGGGCTAGGGGGAGCAGCAGGTCGGGGGGCTCCCCCTTCGGGGGAAAATACCTCCTTACTCCTCAAGTCGACCACTTTCCACAGGAGCTGGAGCAGCTCTCGCTCATCCGAGCCCAGCCTTGCCCCGTTGGTGCCCGCCGTGGTCACGAAAAGGATCACCAGGTAGTCGGGAGACGCCGTCATGGTGCCACCGGGCCAGTGGAAAGGATAAAAAAGGGGAGGAGGAAAAAAAAAAAAAAAGAGAGAGAGAAAAAAGGGGGGAAGAAAGGAAGGTGGAGAGAAGACGCCGGAAACTTTCCCTGCCCGAGGCGCTTCCCAGCGAGCCCCGAGCGGCAGAGCCCCCACCTGCAGCCTCGCTCCCCGAGGACCTGGCGCGGGGGAGGCGCACAGCTGCCCCCTCTCCCACCCCCCTTTTTCCCGGGGCGGGCGGCGGCCGCTCCCACGCCGGCTGCAGCCCTGGGAAGCGCGCAATGGCTGCGGGCTTTTCTGCGCGGGGCCGCGGCCCTACCTGCCCGCCCCCCGCCCCGCCCCACGTGGTGCAGGTAGCACACACCTGGCGCCGCCCGCCCATTGGCCCCGCCGAGCGGGACGTGGCAAGCGCGGCGGGGGGTGGTTGGCGGAGTGGGGGGCCGTGATTGGGGGGGGTGGGCAGCGGCGGACGGGCTGTTCGGGGCCGCCCCGGGCCGGACCCTGCCGGGCCGCGCCTCCCGCCGTCGGGCCGCGCTGCCCGGGAAGGCGCGACTCTTCACCGACGGGGCGGCGAAGGGGCCGCCCGCTCCTGCCGGGACACGCGGCGGGCGGGGAGGGCAGGTCGGCCCGGCGTCCGCCCGGACGGAAGGGGAGGGCGGAGGACCACACCGCCCGCAGCCGCCCCGGCGGGTCTCCGCCCTCGGCGCGGGGCGAGCGCTGCCGTCGGGGGCCGCAGCGGCCGGGCCGTGCGGTGCCAGGGAGCACGGCGGCGGGGTGCGGGCCGGGTGCCGCCGGGAGGAGCTGCCGCCGGGGGAAGCGAGCGGGCTGCGGACGGCGGAGTCTTGTCCTCTGCCGCGCCAGAGGCAGCGGCATGGCAACTCCCGCACGGCCCCGGCGCGGCGAGTCTAGCCCCGTGCTAAGAGCTGGCTGGTCTGGCTGTGGCAGCCTTCCCTCCGTGCGCTGTCGTCATTTTGGTCCGTCTGACAGCAACCTCTCTTCTGGTGATCATTGTTTCACTGTGAAATTTATGTTTTAAATGCGTATTGCTCAAAAACTGATTTTTTTCATGACAAATAACCGAAAAGGTCACTGAAGGTAGGGTAAACAACACTAACTTTCCCCAAGGAAATCCCGTAGTACACCTAGTTCTTTAAGACCCCGGTTGTATGTTTCCAACTTCATTGTGATGATGCTTCTCTAAATTTTTACTGAGATCATGGTGCACATCATGCTTTTCTCCATTGCCATTCCTTGTGCTGTTGCGGATTCGCAGCTTGCACTACCTTTTATTAACGCATACACATTTGTTGTTTTGGCAGTGTTATGGTTTGAAGAACCCACAACAATTTATTGTTGTTTAGACAATTATTCTCTCACCTGATGACCCCTCCCCACCCAGGAAGGGAGATCAGGAAAGAACAAGGAAACACGAGGGTTGAAATAGAAACAGATTTAATAGAATACTACTAAATAATTAATATTAATAATACTAAAGAACCAATAGTGATCCTGATAGCAATATAAAATACACAAGGATTACACTTATCCCATTCTATCAGTAGGAAGCTGTGCACTCCCAGCAGTGGACAGCAAATGTGGGACACTGCGAGCACTATGGCTTCAGGAGGAAGGGAAGGCCTCAGGGGTCCGGCACTGGGGCAAGAAGTTCTCAGGAACGCTGCCATCATAGAAGAGAAAAAAAAAACCTACTCAGCAAACTTTCTAATTTATATTGAATGTGATGTTAATGGTATGAAATAATCCTGTTGGCCAGCTTGGGTCAAGTGCCCGGGTCTCGCTCCTCCTCGTCCCTGCACCTGGCTGGCTCAAAAACACCAAGACCTTGAAACCCGCATACCATAGCTGGCTATAAAAGTAAGTATTTTCACAAGTTCAGACACTAGAGTCTTCTAAAAATGCAGTTTTCCCTAGCATTAGACCTATGGAAAGAGAAATTAATCCTGTGTTGCTCATACCGGGTCAGGCAGGAAGGGGGAGGATCTGTTTCACAGGCGTTGGGGATCCTGCCAGCCACTGACTAGTCCACACAGCGCCCGGCACCTTTGTCCTGCCCTGCCGCAGTTTGGTGTAGTGCGGGTCTCCTTGCAGGGACTGCCACCAAATTCCTGCTTGATAGTTTATGCGCTTCAATAGGCAGCCTTTGCATGACAGAGGGTGGCTGGAGTAATTTTCTCCCTTTTTGGTGTAAGATTTCAAAAATGGCATTCACTGATAGCAGATACTGCAATTTGAGGGATAAAGATGGCAAATGAATTCCTCCAGTTTTTAAAAGTGGTAGCTGAAATTGGCCACATGAATCTCGCATCAGGAAACACCCGAGCTAATTGTGCCCCTTTGGTCAGAGGGTTAGTGTGCCTGGTTTTCTTTGTGCATTTGTCTCCCGACTTTCTGATGCGTTGAGCAAAACATACGTGAAGTGGAGCACTGGGGTGTGTGTCCTCAGCGGTGGCTGCAGCTGATCAGCTGCTGTATTCAGCATCCGAGGAGCAGGGTTGGTCCTCACACAGGGAGTTTGCTTGGTGACCTGTGCCTAGCCTGGAGCAGAGGGATTTGATGGTATAGAGAATTTCTTTGCACAATTTCCCTTTCAGGTCTTAGTTTAGTGCAACTTCTTAAAAAAAATAATTCATACTTTAGTAAAAAAGTCCAGAAGTACGTTTCTCAAATGACTTCACATTGGAGTGTGCCAGGCAGTGCTTGCTTGGTTGGCTGGTCATCTTTCAGTGAAACTTCATCATGCATTCCAGACGTCTTCCTTCCCAATGCCTGCTTGGCTTTGAGATGCAGCCCTTGTCTTTGTGAGGATGATTTTTGGATGAGTAGCTGTTCCTTTACTTGTGATTTGTTGTGTTCTGGCTTACGCATTTCTTTTTTCCTTCCCTCTTATGCCTTATTGTCTTGTCCTATCTTGTCTCTTTCCATCTGGGAGCATCAGACTCCCCAGCTACAGCAGGCTGCCATTATGTGTAGTAACCCCTTTCATAGGTTAAGCTGTACCCTAAAAGTATTTTTAATTCCCATTACGTGTTTTGGGTTCTTGATTAATCCATGTTTTATTTATTTATTTATTTAGGAAGCTGCTTGTTGCTAATTGCTTCTGTAGTGCCATTACCTTTTATTTCCCTCTTTCTTGGGTAACACATTCCCTACAATGCCTGTTTTCCAGTCACAGTTCCCATTCCACCCTGTTTCTTTCATGCCTGCAGTATCTGGTCTGACAACATGCACCAGTCATTCAGGTTCCTGTGTTGTGTTGCCCAGGCTCCTGGAGTTTGTGTACTTGTGTTCCAGCTGCTTCTCCCTGCCCATTCCTTATTCCCCAGGCCTGTTTAAGCATTGTCTTTGCATGAAGTGTCACCTTCCCGATGACATCAGTGTTGTTACCTGCAGGAATGTACTAGGGCACTCTGGGGCACGACAACCTCTCAAAGTTCCTCCCAGCACCTCATTGCGGTATTTCTCTGCTGATATTCCTTCTGTTTCCTGCCTGCTGTCCATCTGCCTGATTTCCAGCCCCTTTGCCAACCTCAGTGTAACTGTTTCTCTGTTCTTTTTGTATTAGTTCTGGTTTCCCACCACGTGTCCTTTTGTGCCACTTTCTGTTTCAGGACATTTCTGAAAGTACTCACACTTTCCATTATGCCAAGGAGCTGGTCTTAAAACCACCCCCTGACCACAGCAACAAGGATATGTGCCCTCTTATTTATTTCCCCAATGTTCCTGAAGCTTATTCCTCTCATCCATTGACACCCTTCCTCCCAGTTTATTTTGTACAAACCCGTGACTTTGCACATCTCACTGTCTCCAGGTTTTCCCACAACCCTGTGAGTTCTGCGTCTCTCACCCTGCTTTATTCTTCTATAGGAGGGTCTTCAAGTCACCCCAATACCTGTTACACCCCAACACTCTGTTACCTTTTCCTGTGCAGACCAATCAGCAGAGCTGTATCATTTTGTTGTAATGTGTTAATCATTACCACCGTTTTATTTTAATCTAAGATAATTGCTGCTAACCGAATTCTGTTTTCTCCACTTTCATCGGTCAGTATATATCTCTCTACCGATACCTAAACTGTTCCCTGAAATCAAACAGCTGGGTGTGACATTCAAACACTTCTGCTTTACCTTGCAGCAAAGAAACGCCACTGACTTGTAAGCCCAGCCATGTGCTGAAATCAATGACACTACATTCAGAGCCATCTGAATTTAATCCTGCAAAGCTGATTCTTCTCACATCCAGAGCCATAGCTGTTACCAGCAGCAAGGGAGTCACTGCAGATAAAAAACGCAGGGCTGGAATTCCCCTGTTAGTTACTGAAACTACTTTGTGCTAGCTGACCTGGTTGCAATACTTTTCCAGGCCATCCCAGGAGAGAAGCTGTCTGATTGGGACTGCGTTCCTCCTGCACAATGGTACACACAACAATGCCCATGTTTGGAGTAGATCTGCAAAGCTACTCTCGCATAGAAGTCTCCAAAGAGCCCATAAACATAACCAAAATAAGCCATGGCAAGTGTCATTAACAGCTGTAAGGCATTGTGCTATTTTAGCAAAATACATACAAAGTTTTTTGGGTTTCTACATAAAAAAAAATTATATTTAACTCCAGGAGTTTAGATCTGTTTATCCATCAGGACAAGAAAGGGTCCCAGCTTGGGGCAAGAATAACAGCAGGCAAATCTGCCAGCATGGCCAAGGAGGCCCCTTGATTCTCAAATTCTGAAATGTTTCTGCGATGGGATTTGCAGTATTTTAACTACATCTGTTGAAATAGTATGAAGAGGCAGTACCATGTTTTCAGTGGATTCAGAAGCAATTCCAGTCGATGAATCTCCCTCCACTGCCATGAAACACCTCTTCAGGTGTGCCAATAAAACTGGTTGTGGGACTGCGCGCTGTGCCCCAGCTCCCCAGCACGTGGTGTGGGGACAGGAACTTCCTGAACTAGTTTCACCACTGAAAATGGATATATTGAACCACACCCTTGTTTAAACTGATGCAATGTTTTAAGTCCAACCTAGAGGACTGCCACTCCTGGAGCAAATGAAACTCTGGAGAGCTGAGAAAGCAGCAAGCTTAGCTCCGAAACAAAAACGGGACTTGCCAATTCCTGGTGTGCACACAAACCAGCTTATTTCATTAAGAAGCTGTTCCAGAAACAAGACACACAGAAGTTATAATTATCATCATTAAAGAAAGCACATGTATGTGGCTGGGGCTTCAATTGGCAGTTCAGAGACGTTACACATCCTTTTCCAGATTTCCTCTAAAGGCACATGGTGCAGTTTTGCTGTTATAGACGTAGAGCTTGTACACAAAACTTGTGCAACCACGCACTGCTTGCGTAAGATCAGTTCCACATCATTCTCCTGGCCACGGGCTGACTTTGGCTTCACGGTGTCTCTAATGCGCATACAACTTAGTTGCTGTTGCAGAAGGGCACTGGATGCTAAACCAGAACATCAGAAGCTGCGGAAAAGTTTCAAGGAGTTGTTCTACACGTACTTGAGAGAAGCGACAATTTCCAACAACTGAACAGGGTTAGTTTTAAATACGGAAAGGCTGCAAAGAAAACTTCTCAAGCAGGACTGAATTTAGTCAGTGTTGAGCCGGAGCTAAATCTTGTGAAACGAAGCAGAAGCAAGGTTTGGAGCAGACTGCAGTGGCGCCCAGCCAAGTCCACGGCGAAGCACACCATGCTGGGTCTCTGGAGGGCAGGGGCACCGCCGAGGACACCACCCCCTGCTCACAAGCTCAACCTGCAGCCACGCGTGCCGCGGCAGCGACCCCGCTCCCGCCGCCGACCCCGCAGCTCTCCCTCCGCTGCCTTCGGCGGGCGGCCGCAGCTGTGGGGAACGCCCTCCCGGCCTCCCCGCTCTCCT
Organism: Burhinus oedicnemus; assembly: GCA_008921705.1. NCBI lineage: Eukaryota > Metazoa > Chordata > Aves > Charadriiformes > Burhinidae > Burhinus > Burhinus oedicnemus. Next base: position 112,860 of record VFFE01005885.1, on the reverse strand, counting down.
TCCCCGAGCCTTGGCTCTGGTCCGGTGTACTCGGCAGCGCTGCGAGCGGCCCCGCACCTCTCCCGGGCCGGGGAGCAGCGGGGGCCGCAGCTCTGCGCCTGGGAGCCGGTCCCGGCTCTGCCTCTCCTCAGGGCGCTGAGGGCGGCGCGTCTCGCGCCGGCCTGGCAACGGTCGGCCCCCGCCTCGCGCCGCAGCCCCGCCCCGTTGCCGCCGCCCCGCCCACCCCCGGGCATGGCGGCGTCCCGGAAGCGCTCGCGCTGCCGCCCGGAAGCCGTTCCTCCTCGGCCGAGCCAAGATGGCGGTGGACACCGCAACAGAGCTGCTGTTTTTAGATACGTTCAAGCACCAGAGCGCGGAGGTAACGCGGCGGGGGCGTTGCGGCCGCCGCTTCCCTCATCTTTCTTATTCCTGGGGCTTCCCCGGGCCGCGGCGGCTGCGAGGCATGGAGCGGGGCTGGGGCGAGCGGGGCTGGAGTAGGCCCCGGCGGCGGCCCTCGCCTCAGTGGGTGGCCGGGCAGGAGGGAGCAGGCCCTGGCCAGGTGCCCGCTGAGGGGGGAAACTGCGCTCCCTCCCCGCCTTGCCCCCGAAGCCTTGCTCGGGGCGCGGCGCCGGGCCCCGCGGTGCGCCCAGCCCACCGCAGTCGTGGCAGCCCGGGGTGCCGCGGGCAGGGGGTTGAGGGAGGGTACGGCGGTGGGACGGGGGCGAAGATTTAGAGGTAACGGGGAGGAGAGGCTGGCGGGAAACAGAGTAAAACTGATTCGAGAAGTCTATAAGGGAGGAAGTCAGGGAGAGGACCGTACCCGGCCGCTTGGGAGATACCTAGTGCTTTTCTGTGGCTAATGAGGAGGAGGAATATTTGTGTGTATGTGAGATATTCCCTGCAGCTTACATGCGTCGTGAACAAAATGAATATTTCGGGCTTGCTGTAGCGGTGGGAGATGGTGTAAATATTCCACTTTGAGGTGGGTGGGATCCTGAGGATCCTTGAAGCTGCTTGCGTTGCAGCAGGTTTGCCGAGGGCTCTCAGCACGTTGTGCTGCGCAGGGTGGAAGAAGGGGACCGCCAGGGGGAAAACGAAAAGTGTAGTGTAACTTAAGAAAGATGTTACAGAATCATGGAGTATCTCAACTATGTTCATGGACAGGCATTAGGGAAAGAAAATGAAGTGTTTTGAACTGTTGCTGCAATTAAAAACAAACGAGGAGTTATTCTGGAATCCTTTGTAGCTGCCAAGATCAAGGAAACCCACGTATATTTTTAATTCTACTATTTAAGACAGTATTGCGAGCAGGAAGTGCTAGCCACTGCTGTTCCCCTGGGTAGGAAACACTAGCCATTCCTGTTCCCCTCCAGGACAGTATGTTCTCTTATTGAAGGTTTTTAATTGTGTATAGCATTTTATGGCACTTTCATTCTTGCCAGTAACATTTTCCAAACCTAAATCGTATTGAATTTTTATTGAAGAAAAAATCAAAATGTATTTTACATGTTGCAGAAAAGCCTTCTTTATGTTATACTAATTCTTCATCTAAATGGATCGTGAGTCTTGCCTTGGAACTTGCAGTCCTTGAAAAGTATTGCTGAGTCTTCTAATGAAATTATTTGGCTTAGCGATGCCATTTAACGTGTTGAGCAGTTTTGATGTAGTTATTTTTAAAAATTTTTTGGAGGGAAGGTGGATTAGATTCACTTGCCATCCTGATGATGTTGATGCATAGCTGTCAGGGCATAATCCCATATCATTTACGCAGGAATCTGTCTTTCTTTGGGCAGTGTTGCTGGGGACGCAGCCTTCTCAGCAGCAGCCCTTCCTCCAGAAGTCTGAGTCTCCCACATGACATATACCTTTTTTAAAGGCAAAGCAAAGAGCTTCCACAGCCTTGACTTCTCACAGGCTACAGTCACCTCATTCTTATTAATAAAACTATGCTCCCTGTCATAGTGGGTTCCTTTTGTTCTACCATCCTGCTTGTAATACATCAGTCTGTAGAGCGAGATGTTGTATCTGTGTGCTAAAGGGTGTATGCATAGATTTCTTATTAAATGACAGTAATATGTACCCCAAAGCACGCACTTAAATATTCTTTTAAAAACTTTACTTGTGTCCATTTCTTTGTTTATTAGCTTTCTAAAAATCTTAGTACTTTCTTGCCTTATGCTGGTAATTTGGGGATTTCGTTTGCTTTCTGACTGAGGTGAAAGTTATACGACTTTTGACTGCAGATCAGTTTTGTTTTTAATTTTCATTTTTTAATTATTTTGGTAGACACTTAGATCAGTTGTTTGGTTTTGTTTTTTGCTTTTTTTTTTGCTAGTACACTCTCTGCTAATCCAATTTGCTAATTGGAAACATTCAGTGAGAAATGTGATTCTGAGCTTCTGTTCAAGAAAGTCTTTGTATGCTTACAGTTAGACATATATTTGATCTATGTTTACTATTTTGTGAGTGTGAATATGACAGAGATGATCTATAAATGTAATAAGACCTAATATGGTGAATCTAGTGAGACGAGACTTTCAGCGTTAGTTTGGTGGCTGCTACATGGGAAGTCACTGTGACTTTATGATTGCTTCCTAGTTTGCTCAAACATCTTTTAGGAGTGCTGAAGCATAACATTTCTTTGTACTTGCTATTTCTGTGTTGTAAACAGAAATGATCTTTGCAAAAGGTTTTCAGATGTTGTTGCGAAATTGGAGAAATTAGCATAGTACGGAAATTTTGTACAGGTCTAGCAAAACATTTATAGTATCATTATTTCTAATACTACATTTGAACTATAACAGTTGCTAGTGTTTAAAATTGAAAAAAATAAATGTTTTTTTAGTTATAAACTTGATATGTTTTATTAAAAGGGAATGATATATTCAGTTTTTCTAATAACTTAAGTTCCAGTTTTTGCCCTTACCAACACACCTTCTGTTAGAGAAAAACTTGTTGCTGTGTGAAATATTTTGCAAATAAAGGAAACTAATGATGTAAATAAACCAGTAACACTTTTGATGAAAAAGTGTTAAATACACGCAATGTGTCAAAAGAAAAAAATTGTTTAGTTTAAGTGTTTAACATTTTGCATAATTGAATTTTGTAATTATTAGGATTGCAACCTTAATTTGCTTAATAAAGAATACAAGTACATTATGTTGTTTCCATTTTACATTTCTTAGACTTTCTTTATTCTTTGTTTTGTAGCAAAGTACCAATATAGATGTAGTTCGTTTTCCATGCGTGGTTTACATAAATGAAGTACGTGTCATTCCTCCAGGAGTGAGAGCTCACACAAATTTGCCTGACAATAGGGCTTATGGGTAAGTGAAAGATAAAGATACTAACTGTCTGATTCAGGAACACCTTCCTGTTATTTTTTTCTTGAAATTGTATATCTCAATAGAACCTCCTATGTAAAAAGGTAAAATGCATTTATGTGTCTACTGAACTTGTAATTATTTTGGGGAATTATTTAAACAGTATAATTTAAAGGCTTTTTTTCCCTTGTTAGTCTTACTTATTCTGACAAGGAGCCGGAAGAGTTTAATTTATACTTTTGTTCTGTTTCCAGAGAGACATCTCCACATACATTTCAGCTGGACTTGTTTTTCAACAATGTCAGCAAACCAAGTGCCCCTGTTTTTGATAGGCTGGGAAGGTAAATACTTTCAAGATTTGTGCATGACTTCAGTATCTGCCTTTTCTTCCTGATAATTTTTATAGTGCAGAAAATGCACAACAGAAAATCTGCATCTCCCATGATTTTCATATTTGGTCTATTTTTTGCTAGTTTGTATTCTTGCGCTTTTTCTTCAATCTGTGTGGGGAGACAGAGGTTCATGCTTAAAAGAAGAGAAGATTCTGTTATTTCTAAACTTACAGAGCCCATATATATTAATGAAAAGTATTTTGTAGAAATAAGTGATTTTGCACTCTTTTTAAGAGCATGTATTTGTTCAGTGTTTTGTTATTGGCTTATGTGTTCAGTACTGCTGTGTTTCATTTCTGCGGACATGCTTTATATTAATGGAAAAACAACTTTGTATGTTTTACTTAACAGCCTTGAATATGATGAAAACACTTCAATTATTTTCAGACCCAATGCAAAGGTAATGCAATGTGATTTAAACCTCCTTTTCTACATGTCTGTCATTTAAGTATTATATGGTTGCATGTGGTACGTTAGCGCTGTGTAAAGCATTTACTGTGCAGGGTCTCATTCTAAAACCTGCCTGTAGTTCAGATACTCATTACTTTAGAGTCTACATCTATAATGACATGAGTTGTAGAAGATTGCTTAACAGTTCCTATGGAGATCACCAACAGAACTATTCACTATTTATGAGCAAAGATGAATCAGAACGTTGTGGCTGCTGGCCACATCTAAGCACATAATTTTCAGTTCTCTTTGGGTTTATTTCATTCAGATCAGTATTTGTGTGACCCACAGTAATGTTTTTTTTTTTTTCATTAATAGGCTGTAGTAGATTATTGCAAGGAATTGAATGCTTTTAGAGAAAGATTATTTGTTGTAATGATTGATATATTCAAAGTTTTCTCAGTTTTCAAAATGTGGGGTGAAGAGATACTTTAATGTTTCGTTCTCCTTTCTTGCTTTTATGCAGATAATTAATTTATATTAAATTATGCAGATAATTTATATTAAATTATGCAGATAATTAATTTATATTAAAATAACTTTTCTAAAGTTGTCTTGTGTTGTTTTTAAGTGCTTTTTCTTTTTAAAAAACCCAACAGGTCAACACAGATGGATTGGTTCTAAGAGGGTGGTACAACTGTCTGACTTTGGCAATATATGGCTCAGTTGACAGGGTAATAAGTCATGAGAGAGAGTCACCTCCTCCACCCCCACCTCCGCCACCACCTCCCCAGCAACAGCCTGGTTTGAAAAGAAACCCGAAACATGGTAAGCCTTGTGAGAAAACATACAAATTTCTTTTTTTTTTTTAAAATCAACATTATAGTATCCCATCTTAAAAAAAACAACCAACCAATTCTTTCATATTTTAGATTCCAGTGGCTGTATTTTTCTAGCTTTATGTCTTTGTCCTTTAGTTCTGTAATTTCTTTTAGATTTATATTGAATGGTTTTAAGTAAATTCTTGTCTAGTGCTTTTTTCAGAGTAGGTTACTTGCATTGGTATTAGAATGGCCATGAACAGAATCCCTGAGCAAGCTTCTGCTCCAATTTTGGTTTTAGATTTAAAATTAGAACTGTTTTGTTCAAGGTACAGCTGTTAGGCTGCAAAATTTGAATACCCTGTGTAGTAAAAAACAGTTGTAAACTATAAAAACCACTTCATTAAAATGTAAACTTTTTTTTTTAAGTAACTCAGATATTATTGGTAGAATTACAGTATTGCTAGTGTCAAAGCCAAAATTGGCAATCATCCATGTTAATTTTAACCCAGTATTATATTAAAAAACATCAGTGGTGTTAATAAGCTTGCATATTGATGTAGCTTTTTTTTACATCAAGAGTGACTTCGGAAAACTGCCTCACGTACTGCAGATACAGAATGCAAATTAAATAACAGCTGGGAAATGAAGGTGTTCCCTAGTCAAAAGTAGCACTGAAAAACTAAAGTTTCCTGTTTCTATTCCTGTGATTCCACTAAGTGCAAGTTTCTATTTTCACAATAAATATAGTTGATGGAGAGAAAGAAGACCAGTTCAATGGTAGCCCTCCAAGGCCACAACCCAGGGGACCAAGGACGCCTCCAGGCCCTCCTCCTCCTGATGATGATGAGGATGAACCTATGCCAGTGTCAGGTAGAATGAGAACAGACTGTGTTTTATCTGCTGCACATCACTGCTTAGTGGAAGCAGAATTCTGTGTTCCTGCCCTGTGTGAAGTTTCCTGTCTGCTCTTACTCCTGCTGGATGGATTCAGTTTTAGGAAAGGGATTGGAAAGAAAATCTGTCGGCTGTGTTAAATTGTATCAATTTAAAAGTTAGTAGGTTTGAGACTATCAGCTGTTGACCAATACACTGCTTGAACACGCTTCTCGTATTTTTTATGAATATTATGTTGATTCTGGTATTCGTTGCCCTTCTCCTCCATCCCCCTGCAGCATCTGCCAAGTTCTCTGGTCTCTGTGTGAGTTAAAAGTGCCAAGAACTCTTTACATGATTCTTTATAGCCTTACTGAATTAAGTGATTGTTGCTTGTGTTCAGTCAAATCACCTGAAGATTTTCTTCAAGATACTGTTTTTGTATCTCCACTATGTGTAACATGTAATTCTAAAACATATTGAGTGTTGGGTTTCAGAGGAGTACTCTTTATTTCTTCAACTTTGTATACATTTTTAGTGGTTGGGGAAAAAGAAGATGATGTGGACCATAGAGAGGATTACTTTGAGCCCATTTCTCCTGATCGAACATCCATTCATCAAGAAAGCCAGTATTCTGATGATGGAGAAGTGGAGGAAGATCAACCAGAAGAAGGAGATGATGAAGATGATGTGGATGTTGAGGAGGAGGAGGATGATGATGATGATGATGGGCATACAGTAGAGAGTATTGCTGATGAGGAAGAGGAAGAGGAGGAGGATGATGAAGATGAAGAAGAGGGTGAAGAGGAGGAAGAAGGTGAAGGTAAGTGAAGTTGTAAAAGGTTAAGTAAAAAAGTCTATGAAATTTTGATGGCAGTACTGTTATGATGACTAGGCGTGAAAAGAACTGGATCTTTTTCCCTTGGTCATTGCACCATTGCCTGCCTTATTTATGGTTCTGACATAACTCAAGAACAGTATTTTGTTGTGGAATATTTATTCCTTTATAGTAAATATTCCTGTTACTTCCTATAAATAGAGGAGAATAGATACAGCTTTTATAGGTGAGAATGAACATTTGATCTTATCTTTTTTTGTTTAAAAAATGTAGGAAAGTGGTAAAAGGAATTATTTCTTAATTAAAAATCAAATAATGTTGTTTATGTAATTTCAGTAGTCATCTTCTTGTACTACTTAGCTCCCACCCATGCCTGTGCAAAATTTCAGGCTAGAAGTTTTATGGTAGATGTAATCATAGGAAAAAAATTGGACGATATTCTTGTAGTACCTAGTTGTACCCTAGTTAAACTTTTTGCTTAATATATTCTTTTAAATGTCTCCGTTATTACATAAAAAAATATGTCAACTGGGGCTTTCACTTCTATCTGGAGAGAGAAAGCTTTCTGTATGTTAGTGTATGATTGTTCTCTAACCAGTAATATTTGTATTAAGTAAATTATTATTTTTTTTATTTTGAGCAGATTCTCAGCAGTTATGAACTGGTTTATCCATAATTGATTTTATTTTATAACTGAATGTTTTTCTTTTTAGGAGATGATGGGTATGAGCAGATTTCAAGTGATGAAGATGGAATTGCTGATCTGGAACGTGAAACATTTAAGTATCCAAGCTTCGATATTGAATATACTCCTGAGGATCTGGCATCTGTGCCTCCTGTCACATATGAACCTTTTGAAAGGGAGCTTGGACCTCTCTTATACTTCAGCTGCCCTTACAAGACTGTATTTGAAAATGAAGTTGGTAAAATAAAGGACCAAGACCCAGAAAAAGAAAATTCAGGGGCAGTGGAAGCCTCAGTTAAATTAACTGAACTGTTGGAATTGTATCAAGAGGAAAGGGGTGCAAAGTGGGTCACTGCATTAGAAGAAGTCCCGAGTTTAATAGTAAAAGGATTGAGCTACCTGCAGGTGAAAGACACAAAGCAAGACTATATTACCCAGCTAGTAGACTGGACCCTGCAAGCTTTAAACCTTCAGGTAGCTCTCAAACAGCCCATTGCTTTGAATGTCCGACAACTCAAAGCTGGGACAAAATTGGTATCATCGTTAGGAGAATGTGGGACTCAAGGAATAATGGCACTCTTGCAGGCAGGAGTTATTAATGTGTTATTTGAACTGCTGTTTGCAGATCATGTATCATCCTCCCTTAAACTTAATGCTTTTAAAGCTTTGGATAGTGTTATTAGTATGACTGAGGGAATGGAAATGTTTCTAAGGGGTGGCGTAGATGTACATGAAAAAAGTGGTTATCAGAAACTCCTGGAACTCATACTGTTGGATCAGACTGTGAGAGTAGTAACTGCTGGTTCTGCAATTCTCCAGAAATGTCACTTCTATGAGATTCTGTCAGATATTAAAAAGGTGGTTGATCAGTTAGCAGAGAACACTCCTTCTCTTCCTAATCACACGGAGCCAGAACAGGACCAGGACTTGGCAGGACTTGAAAGAACCAACCAAGAATATGAGAATGATGTGGAGGCTCCTATGGACATGGATCATCTTTTGGAATCTTCTAATATAAGTGAAGGAGAGATGGAAAAGCTTGTTAGTCTTCTTGAAGAAATCTTCCATTTGATGGAAACTGCTCCTCATACAATGATTCAGCCACCTGTGAAATCTTTCCCAACCATGGCACGCATTACAGGCCCTCCAGAAAGGGATGATCCTTACCCTGTCCTGTTTAGGTATGGCAATTGCAAGTTCACTTTCTAGAGTGTATTTCGTCCAGCTTGATACAGGTATTTTTTAAGGGTGACCTTGCTGACTAACACTTCTCTAGATTTTTCACTTTGTACTTTATTGGAGGATTCTGGATTGTGCTTATAAAGTCTGAGAGAGTTTGATAGTTAGTGTACCTGTTATTTTGTTGGCATTCAATCAACCTAGCATGCATATAACAAGAAGTTAACGTCTTGTTATTGCTGGTACTGTGCTAGCACTTCAGTTGCATTTATAGATCCTGGCCAGTTGTGCTAGGTGCCGTACAAATGCATATTTGAAAATTGTTACAGATCTAGAGTGTTTTCCCTTTGTGGTCTTGGAACACGTCTGTGCATATGGATAAAACAAGTCTGGAATACCTCTGTCTGTATGCCGTGCTGGCTGGCAAGATACAATCCAGCCCCGGTTAGAAGTCGTGCAGATGTGTCAGCGTAGCTCACTGTTTCACAGCACAGGCAGAGGAGTTGAGGCTTGCATGCCTTCAGCCATTTAAAGGATCTGATGGGTTATTTCTCTGTTGGCAAGTTTCTGTCTAGAAAGTATTTCTCTAAATGCTAACAGGTTTCTTTGATAGTAGCAGTGTAGGTCATGGCTGAGTAGAAGTATCTACATGGAAAGAGTCTTCAAATCACCTCTTATGCTATAATGATTGATTTCTTAGCACATTTAAAAGATTTAATGCAGCATTGCTGATGATTCAGATACAGCAAATTTAATAAAATATAGTGTTATTTTGTTTGTAGATAAGCTAAGGGTTTTTTTTGTTTTGGATTTTTTTTGGAGATCAGAACTTTATATTTAGGGATTTATTTCCTGTAAATATAGCAATTATGTTTTGTAAGATTAAAATTTTGTACTACTTCATAATTAGTTATTATTTCTCATAGTCCACAGAGCAATAAGTACTGAAGCTAGGAGGCATATAATTTTATATAAATGTTATTATGCGGTGTTGACAGATGATTGTAGTATTACTGATTATTTTCCTGTTTGTTCCCCCCGCCAGGTATCTTCATAGTCACCATTTCTTGGAATGCATTACTTTGCTACTGTCTATTCCAGTCACAGGTGCACACCCAGGTGTGCTTCAAGCTATACGAGATATATTGCGTTTCCTGGCACAGTCACAGAAGGGTCTTCTTTTCTTTATTTCTGAGTACGAAGCAACAAATTTGTTGATTAGAGCACTTTGTCAGTTTTCTGATCCGGATCAAGAGGAAGGTCTCCAATCGGATGGTGCCAATGAGGATACTTTTGCCCTGTGGCTTCTGCATTCAACACAGACGTTACAGTGCATTTCAGAATTATTCTGCCACTTTCAGCGGTGCACAGCCAGTGAGGAGACTGACCATTCAGATCTGCTGGGAACACTTCACAATCTTTACTTGATTACCTTTAACCCTGTAGGAAGATCTGCTGTGGCTCATGTATTCAGCCTGGAGAAAAATCTCCAAAGTCTTATTACTTTAATGGAGTACTATTCCAAAGAAGCTTTAGGGTAATCTATGCATTTATTTATATCCTTTAGGTTTCTGCATTTTAAAAGTATCTATCTTTTATAAATAATTCAGTAAATGTAAAATATTTTTTTCTTTTAGATCATGATGTTTTTGTTTAAAAACAAAACAACTTTTAAGGAGAAGAGCATAATAGAAAATCAGGCTTGTCATTCGTAATCAAGTACTTAATACCAAGAATCTGCATAGGTCATCCACAAAGGTGTTGTAATATAGGTCAGACTTTTAGCTATATGAAAAAATCAGTAGGTAGGCAGTTTTCATTCAAGCATGAAATTTGGCCATGAAACAAGCAAAAGATTTGACTGGGGAAACTGGACGCTGCACGCTTCTTTGGGGTGGGAATCTCTCAGTTCTTTAAGTTCTTATAAGTGTTAAAAACCATCATTGTTTTCTCTGGACAGGCAGTTTTACTGCTTTAGGTAGCAGTGCTTTTAAAACAAGATTTGTAAAACAGACAAAGTTATGGAAAAAAATTTGCTGCTTGACTCACTGATCTTTTGTGGATGCAGAAATAAATAAGTCAGTGTAAAAGAAAACATTCACTTTTCAAAAAGCATAGGAGAAAATTGTTTGGGTGTTTTTTTGGTTGAAAATTATATGGGGCAGTCCTTGGTGAAGGTAAAAGTTCTGTAGGTAGATTTTTAGGGATCAAAGTATGTAAATCTAACAGATATCCAGTCGTATTAGCTGAGATCTGAAGAAAGTCCTTATTGTTGTTTCAGAGACTCAAAGTCTAAGAAGTCGGTTGCTTATAATTATGCCTGCATCCTTGTTTTGCTGGTGGTTCAATCTTCCAGTGATGTCCAAATGCTGGAACAGCACTCGGCACCTTTGCTGAAGCTTTGTAAAGCAGATGAAAATAACACCAAATTGCAAGGTACAGTGTGTGTCGTTATCAACTGAATTGTTTGAACATATAGAAGCAACCTTTTATATGTGGGTAATTCGTGCTTCACGATCATCTGGTTTGGATAATGTATATAATGAAATTCCCTTTCCAGCTGCATCTGAGTAATTGAGTCACTGAGATAATGTGTAATTTTTTTTTTCTGTTAATGAGAGTTAAATAGGAAATTCTTCATAGTTAAATTATTTTTCAAGGATTATTAACTACCATGAATTTTGGATAATTACGGGAAGTTTGAAATTATTTCTGTGTTGAAAATAGGAGAGCAAATTTTAGTAAAAGTGGACTAACTAGTCAAGTGAGCTAACTTATTTTTGTTGTTCCCTTTAGTGATGTAGGGTCTTTATATACTAATAAATAATCCTGGGAGTGTTTTCTGGCACCTAGGCGAACTGGTATGGAGTAGTCCATGTTACCCTATTACTAAATCTTTTGACCTCCAAACTGTATCTTGGTGTGTTCCCTGGCTTGTGTTGACTCACAGATCAGTCCCAGGTCATTTGGAAGAAGCCTGCTGGGGACGATTCTGACACCTGAACATTGAAACTCTGATGTCCAGAGTTGTGCTCTGCACTGCTTAACTGACTTGTGTAGACATACCAATAATTTCTTCCAAAACTTAAATGCACTGAAAGAAATCAGGAATCTTCAAAGTTTTAGTGTAAATCCCTCCTCTGCCATGCTTTTATTTCTTTGCTTGTCACCTGATCATCAGTTTCATGAGAAGCTGGACTAGTTTATTAAACCAAATCATGAAATCGGTCTGAGAATAGGTGTCAATTCATATCCAGTCAACCTTTAAACCTTCAAATTCTTTTAAATATTTTCAGGAACAATGGGTTTTAAAACTTTAAATCTCTTGTCCCAAAAAAATGGGATTTCAGGTTATTCTGGACTAAGAGACTGTTAATCTATAAGGGCTTCCAGAGTGAGTATGTGTTACTGGTGCAGAGAGACGCTCCATTTGGGCATTTACTAGGAGTTTTGTATTCAGCTTGTAATAACCTGTTATGTACAGTAAAGGGAATGTGTTTTGGTCATTGTTCTTGATGGCTTTTTCTTTAGCTGACAGTGTGACCCTTAGTGTCTTTTATCAAATATGTTTAATTACAAATAATACAAATAATAAGGTGAAAATTATTTGAGTGTTTGGGTTGACTCAAACCAAATTTTGTCTGTGTATGTGAGGTGTATTGCCTGTTCTGAAGTCTTATTTTTGTTGATGCTTTTTAGCTGGCTACAGCTGCCATGTATGCCTCACAAATTTCACACTTGTAAATTAAGTACGTTTTTATTAACAAAATCTTTATGTTCATAAATGCACTGACAAGTTACTTGATTAAGTCTTTTTTTTTCCCCCCAGAGCTCAGCAAGTGGCTTGAACCTTTGAAAAATCTTAGATTTGAAATAAATTGTATTCCAAATCTCATTGAATACATCAAACAGGTTAGTAAAATACAGATAGATTATATCTTTTAGTTGTGCTCTATAAGCTTAGACCTTTTGTAATTTGATATTTTATCTTAGGTGTGTACTAACATGATATTTAAAAATATATACTATTATCCAAAATTGATGTTTTTATTAAAGGCCAGTTCTTGCACTCAGTTACATTTATTGAACGGTAACTACATGATGCAAAGATCCAACTATTGAAATCTTTTAGCTTCCCATAAAACCACAATGCAATGTTGACCCTCCTTTTATTGCTTCTGCCATATTTATGACTGCTTTCCAAAAGGTGGAGTAATTGAACTTAAATTTTATGGAATACTTAGAGTAACTAAATACAGAATTGGAATACTGAGTACTTGTTGTAAAGTCCTTCCTTGTAATATGAGTTCTTTTCTTCATTTTTTTCTTTTTTTTTTTTTTTCCTAAAAGAATATTGACAGTTTGATGACCCCAGATGGAGTTGGTCTTCCTACTGCACTTCGCGTTCTTTGTCATGTTGCATGTCCACCACCTCTGGTAGAAGGTATAGTCGATATATTTGTACTGCTTTACACAGCAGTCTTAGTTTTATGAGTCTTCTACTTAAACATGTCTAAAGTCTAACTGTGCTTGCCCAGGAGAAATTAGACACACAGAAATGTTATTTCTTTTCTGTACAGGTCAACAGAAAGACCTTAAATGGAATCTTGCAGTTATTCAGCTCTTTTCTTCTGAGGGAATGGACACCTTCATCCGGGTATTACAGAAGCTGAACAGCATACTGATTCAGCCTTGGCGACTCCATGTCAACATGGGCACCACGCTTCACAGAGTTACTACGATTTCTATGGCCCGCTGTACGCTTACTCTCCTTAAAACAATGCTAACAGAACTCCTGAGGGGTGGATCTTTTGAATTCAAAGACATGCGTGTTCCATCAGCACTTGTTTCTTTACACATGCTTCTGTGTTCTATTCCTCTCTCGGGACGCTTAGATAGTGATGAACAAAAAATTCAGAATGACATTGTTGATATCTTACTGACTTTTACACAAGGTGTTAATGAAAAACTTACAATTTCTGAAGAAACTTTGGCAAACAATACTTGGTCTTTAATGCTGAAGGAAGTTCTCTCTTCAATTTTGAGAATTCCCGAAGGCTTTTTCTCTGGACTTATACTGCTTTCAGAATTGTTGCCTCTTCCACTGCCCATGCAGACGACTCAGGTATAATTTAAATTTATTTAGTTTTTAAAGAATTTTGATTACGTATAACACTTAAGCCATTTTCATAGTTGTGGAAAAAACAGATATGTGAAAGGATGAATTAAAGGTTCCGTAAAACATTTGTGTTCATATAGGTTCTTTGAAGATACATCTTTTTCATCAGGATCAAAATTGTTCTTGGAGCATCTTTTTGAATTAGTGGTCATATGTTATTCTTTTGTCCCTTTTGAAATTATCTATACTCCCATTCTATTACTTAAATAATTGGCTGTGAAGCCTTTGAATTTAACCCTGAATGCCAAACTCTGGGTATATTAAGGCTCTCCTTTCTTTTGGCATGAATCTTGAATTTGTGATCTTTAATAAGTAAGCATAAAAGATGTGCGATAACCCATGCTCCTAAAGGAATACCTGATTTACTGGAATCATGCCCTGTCATTCAGTGATAATAATGAAAATGGCATTGCATGTTTTTAATGATGACAGTATTAGTACTTAGTCTTTGTTTATACCTTGTGGTAGAATTCAAGTTTTATGATAAAAGTGGAATGGAAAAACTTCCTGTCCTTCTGTTCCTGTAGGTAATCGAGCCACATGATATTTCAGTGGCACTCAACACAAGGAAGCTGTGGAGTATGCATCTTCATGTTCAAGCCAAACTGATACAAGAGATAGTTCGATCTTTCTCTGGTTCATCTTGCCAGCCTATTCAACATATGTTGAGACGTATTTGCGTTCAGTTGTGTGACTTGGCTTCGCCTACTGCTCTTCTTATCATGAGGACTGTATTGGATCTGATTGTAGAAGACCTACAAAGGTATCTTTGTTTTCTATTGCAAAGATTTCTTTAATGAACTATTCAATTCACCTTGGTTTTGTGTAGTAGATTTAACAGAAGGAAAATACTTTGAGAAATATTACTTGTCCATTATGAACTGAATGAATTCTCAGTCCAGTCCTATATGCTGTGTCCTGATAATGTTTAATGTTGCCAAGGAATCATCTCGTATTTTTAAGTTTTGATGTAGATAGTTTCAGACTGTATGTTTATGGTAAGTGTTTTTGGAAGATTTTTCTTCAGGCTGTCCCTACAAGGCTGTATCTTATCTGTGAAGTACTTCTAAAGGACCTGTCTGATGTAAATAAGAAAAGTAGGCCAGTAAAATTTGCTCTGCTGGGATTTGCATACTAACAGGAAAGTGCGTAGATGTTTGTAAGCTGGAGGAAGTGGAATACTACAAATTCAGAGGGTTTTGAAGCAATGAGTGCTGTTTATTTAAAAGCATAATTATCCACGTAGGATTAGATGCTGCTTGTATTAAAGCATATTTATCCATATGTAAGTAGATGACCTACAGTATGTTAACCAGAAGTCACTTAGTGGAAGTTGAGCAGTTTTCAAAAAGTAAATGAAACTGTAAGTTTGAGTACATAAATTAGGTGTTTTTTTAAAAAAAATGCAGGATTACATGACTCCTGTAATGGTTGTTTTTATAGTTTTTTTGATCACGTTAAAACAGCTTTTTCAAAGTGCATTGATATCCTTTCAGCAATACAGAAGATAAAGAGAAACAGTACACTGGACAGACAACTCGGTTGCTTGCTTTATTGGATGCCCTGGCTTCACATAAAGCTTGTAAATTGGCTATTTTGCATCTTATCAGTGGAACTACTAAAGGTGATGAAAAGTATGCAGAGGTTTTCCAGGAGCTCTTGGCTTTGATGCGATCAGCTGGGGACAATGTCACTCATCAACAGTGCGCTGAATATGTAACTTCCCTTTTGCAGTCCCTCTGTGATCAGGTATTTTTTGTATTTAACGCGTACTGTGTGTTGATAATTGTAGGAGACAGATCAAATGAGGTTATTTCTTAGGTGCCTCTTTTTTCCAAAAGAAAAAAAAAAAACGGTCAACATTATTAAAACACAAAAAGAAAAAATGTGTATGGTTGGCTGCTTTGACAGACTTGCTGTCTTGTTGCTCTTGAATGTAAATCCTTTCATTTTATGACATCTCTTTTGCATTATGTGCACTATTGTGGTAGCTCATTAGAGACCAAAACCTGAATGGCACAAAGATTGACTGTCCCCTCAGCTGAGAGAGGGATGCCATTTCTCCTAATGGGCCACTGGCAAAACTTGATTTGTCACTGTTCACCTTTTACCCAGTTGAATAAGTAGGTATCTCTTAGCTGTCTAACTGAAACTTCTTAAAAATGTATTCCAAAGACAAAGATATATAAGATACACTGCTACCATAAAACTCCACCATTAAAAAAACAAAAGCATGTTACCAGAGCAAGGTAAGAAATGTTAATCTGAAAACTGATTCATAGGCTAGCCCTGGTAGTTTCTCATTAGTTGCATGCATAGATTTACATGTCATTATTTGCCTTACTAGTTGCATGTATTTATTTGCTTTAGTGCTTGCCCACTTATGCAAAGGACGTTTGGCCGTTGTTGGTCAGTAGAGGTTAATCAGCCATTTGCATATAAACAAGAGCTCTTTGCCCATGCAATTTCATTGTAAAAGTCAATCTTGTTTTATTTTATGTAAAATGTGGAGGGGACAGTAGATCTTAAACTTCCTAGGTGGTGTCTGCAGCCTCTTAACTGTCATAGAACCTTTTCCTAATGTCCAACCTGAACTTCCCCTGATACAGCGTCACTGCATTTCTCGTGTCCTATTGCTGGTCACCAGAGAGCAGAGATCAGCACCTCCGTCTCTGCTGCCCCCCTTGTGGAAGCTGTAGACTGCCATGAGGGCACCCCTCAGCCTTCTCTTCGCCAAGCTGAGCAAGCCAAGTGACCTCAGCTGCTCCTCATATTTTGATGAATGTTTTGAGATTAAAGGACAGTTTGACTACTTAGGCAAGAAACTGTGTGTGTATTATCCAGTGACTGACTGGCTTTTAGTTGTAGCTCTGCTATCCCATTTCACCCTTTGAAGCTTTGATGTTTTTAAATATCAATAATGGTTTGTAACCCTTAACAGAACCAAATTAAAAAGGATACTCTGGATTAGTATTTACTGGTCAGTAATAACTGAAATACTGGAATAAGATGATAAAGGGGTAGTGAAAGAACCCAGCTTCTGACTTAATGTATGGCTTATACTTATTGCTGGTATACCGAATGCATACTATGTGTATAATAATAATCATTTTTTATAGGATATTGCACTCATTTTACCAAGTTCATCAGAAGGCTCTGTGTCTGAATCAGAGCAACTTTCCAACTCCCTACCAAGCAAAGAACTGATGCCCTTAATTTGTGACTGTCTGATGGAAACATTAACTAATTCTGAGAGCAGTTACACTTGTCTGCTGACATGTATCCGAACAATGATGTTCCTTACAGAGCATGACTATGGCTTCTATCACTTAAAGAGGTATGGTATTTTAAGATATTGCTGACAACTTAGAATTATTTAAAGAATTCTGTAGTGTGAAATCATTTCCTACTCATCTAGTAGGAAGTGTTGAGGATAAGGCACCTACATGGGCTTTCACTTCTCTTTGGGGCTTCAGTGTTTTACTCAGTGCTTTGATCTTCCTTCAGTTGAGATTTTTTCCTCTGAATCATTTCTGCAGTATGCACACAGGAGCACTTTCTTTCAAGAAACAAAGCAAACATTGAAAAAAGGTTTGTATGCTCCATTTCCCCACTCTAAGGCTGGAGGATTAGAATGAGATACAGTGCTCGTGTCCTCCCCTTTTGAGTCAGTAGTTAGAGCTCTCATCTGGGAAGTTGGAGAGCTGTCTGTCATTCCCTCTATTTTTAGGGGATTCAATTTGCACTTCCCCAGAGTATTCTGACCTCCAGGCAATTAAGGCTTTTGAAATGAGGCCTTTTTCTTTTTTTAAAGCTACTTTTGTTGACTCCACTCCCTCTGGAACAGGAGATATATGTACACATTGGACAGTATTGTGCTGTTTTGACACTTAATTCCTTGTCCTGTATTTGGACCAGTTTCTGTCCACTGAAGATGAGGTGCAGAGAGGCAAGAAAGTTGTGAGGTTCTCAAAGAGAAAAAGGTAGTACCTGGAGCCTTGTCAATAAAAGGTTGTTCAAAACACTCTTCTAAGCAGTGCTACAGGAGTGTGCTGCTCAGACTGCAAGAAGCTGTGTAACCCGCAAATGAAAAATAAGCAGGTTAAAGATGCTGTTGTTTCTGTGATCCCATATGTCTAGCTGTCAGCTTCAGTGCTCAGCCTTGCTATTTCTATGTTGATGATTACCTTTCCAGTTTGTTTCTGCAGTTAGGCATCATGGGATGCAGTGCAATTGTAACAGCAAGCATGATCCTGCTTTATAAATAAGGCCCCTGTGCAAGCAAATATTTCTGTACTCCTATCTCTTTTCTGCTAAAGACAAAAATGTAATTTCTTGCAGGTTTTAGAAGTATTACTGTAGTACATATAGCTGTACATGTGCAGTCTGAAATATCTACAGACAGCACTGGTGAGAACAACAGTCTAGTACAGAGAAAATAATGAAGCTCCAGCTTCGTAATCAAAACTCAACTTGATAATTGTAAAATTTACCAAACTTATTTTGCATATATGTTGTTTTCTTACAACAAGTTACAGTGGAATGGTCACAGTGTGTGCACTAATAAAATATTTTTTGTCTTTTCATTATGAAACAGCTCTCTAAGAAAACACAGCAATGCTCTGTACACTGTATTAAAGCGAGTAATAACTAGTTTTAGCAAAGACACAGGTGAACTGGCCTCTTCTTTCTTGGATTTTATGCGACAGATTCTAAACTCTGATACGCTGGTAAGTGAATATGTATTGAACACTTAGACAAACTCAGCTGCATTCCTGTGTGTGAGACATTCAGTAACAATTACTCCAGAAAGCAGTGGACTATGCAGATTTCTGTGTAAGGCTTTTCCATCAGTACTGTTAGTGCCATCTTTAGTTTTTAATGAAATCTGGGCAGAATATATGTCTAGTAAATAAGAGGGTTTTTCAGTCGGAAGAACGGCATATTGATTTCTTAAGTGAATAGCATACTATTTTGTCCAGGTTTTAGATTTATGGCATCCTGTTAGAGAGTTGCTGTATTGATATGTAGTATAGAAAGGAATCTAAAATATTTGTTAATTTGTGATACAAACCTCATCTTACTATAGGAAAGGATTGCATGCATCTTGATGCAGTATCCAAACTTGCCTATTGACATGTACTTTATTAAAATATTTTGCATAATATGTTTTTGAATCAAGAGATTATTCTTGTTTTGCTAGATTTGCTGTAATGTACATTTGAGTTCTAAGGGGTTTACAGACCAGAAGTGTAATGAATATTTATGTGTACCTATTTCCCACTTGTCAAATATTTCAGGGATGTTGTGGAGATGATGGAAGCCTTATGGAAGCAGATGGATCTCATCCAGGCAGAACGCTGGGTCTAACTACTGCAGAGTTAAAACATCTACTGCACAACAAAGAAGAAACGCCAGAAAACCTGCTGCTTGATCTGGAGAAACATGTTATGGTAAAAGAATTTAAATAATCCAAGTTGATGTTGTGGTCTTGTATCTGAATGTGTTTTTAAAACAATAGCCTATAACTCCTTGATGAGAAGGGTGCACAATTCTGTGGCATACCTTGCAGAATTAATAGTAACTGTTGCCATTGTTTTAATATTGATGTCCAAAATCACCTATTCTGATGCAGGATGGATTCTGACTTCATTGTTGTATTGCAGTAATGCTAAGAAGATTCAGGTAGGGTTGGAATCCCCTTGTGCTGAGAGTATTTGCACACCATAAGCATAGGCAATTAACTGTGTGATGAAAGGCAGTGAATGCGTACAATAGAGATCGCTGCATAGTGGTGAAGCATATTGTTAATCTAATAAACAACTAGAACCACTGCTTAGCAGTGGCTTGATGTTACTGGTGGTGACCTGTAACAAGTAGAATACCCAGGAGTCAATACCGGGGCTGATGTTAGATGTTTTCGTCAGAGACCTGAAGAATTGCTACATCTACTGCAAATTTGTAGATGACAGTAAGCTGGGGGAGTTACTAATGTGACAAACAGCAAAGCCTCAATTAAGAGGGACCTCAATAAACTTTTTAGGATTGATTTAGTGGAAAGCTCGTGTGGTTTGTTAGGAAGAATGCAAAGTTCTGCAGTGAGAGCAGGATAGCCCCGTGCCTTGATGCAGGCTGGGCTGAAAAGGGCCAGGTGGTTATGGTGGATGTTGGGTTGAACATGGGCCAACAGTGTGTGGTCACTACAAACAAGGCAGAGCATCTTCTGAACTATCCCTGAAGAAGCATAGCCAGCAAATCAAGGGATCTTACTATCTCCCTCCATGGGATGCTGGTGAGCTCTCATGTGAAATGCTGCGGTCACCTTTGGCTAGCTTTGTCCTCTGATTTCTAGAGAGATCTAGGGAAACCGAAGAGGGTTCTAGCAAGGCGGTCAGGGACCTAGACCACATATGCTGTAGAGAGCAGGAAGAAGCTGGGCTTGTTTAGCCTGGTGAAGAGAACTAAGGAGCTATCTCAGAGCTACTTACAGCTGTTTGGGGGATAGTAACAAAGGTGGTGGAATCAAACTCATTTTGGTAATTCCAGATGATAAAACAAGGGGCAGTGGCCCCAAATTGTGGGTTCAGAGGTTCAGGTTGACATTGCGGGGGGGAGGGGAAAATCACTGAGAGAGAAGTGCAGCACTGGAACAGGTTGCTCAGAGTGGCTGTGGGCTTTCTGTCACTGGAGATTTTTTTTAGACACGGCTAGATAAAGTTACGGCTGACCTGATCTGGCTTTGATGATTGTCCTGCTTCAAGCCAGGGGAAATTGGACTAGAGGACATGCAGAATTCAATGCATCCAACATTTCTGTGATTCTAATTGCAAACTTAACTCTAATACTCAAATCTAATACTACATAATTGATGGCAGCCATGCAGTAGATGGCTAACTTAGAAGAGTCAATAAAACAGCTGCTCCACAGCCTGTTGGTCACAAATGCCTTTCTAGTACAATACTCCCTCCTGTCCTTTCCCTGGCCACCTACATCTGTGGTAAAAGTTTAAAAGCCACAACTGTCCTGAAGGAGAAATAGCAGACGCTTAGGACATTGGAATGCGCTACCAGAGAGCTTGTTAACTAAAACCTCGGGTGATGCCTTCTTTGGGACTATGTTACGGGGGTTATTGCATTAACTGGAAACAAAGACTAGAATGTCCATGTGGTGACATGGCTTGTTTTATAGCATACTGAGGAGCTCTCTGCTGTTTGTGTACTTGGGGGTCTTAGTTTCACTATTTGTGGATGGATAGACTGTTTTGTGTAGTACCTTTTTTTTTTTTTTTTTTTTTTTTTTTTTTTAATTAACAGAAGTATACTTCCTTTTCTGAGGAGGGGAAAAAGTTCTGACTTGTGCTGTGTTGACTTAGGATCGTTCTAAGGAAGATGATGGCCTTGAATCCTTACTGGACAACATTGTTGGAGTGAGGCAGATGTTGGAATCGGCGGGTGATTCTTGTCCACTGAGTGACCAAGATGTAGAGCCTATTCTTTCTGCCCCGGACTCTCTTCAGAATTTGTTTAACAACAGGTAAAATGGTTAAGTGTGTGAGCATACTACTTGTGATTTACTTAAGAAAATGCGGTAATTTATGCATGAGTATATTACAAACAGGTTCTAAACATCACTGTTGTCACTACTACCTACTAGTCCCAGTGTATTTAATTTCATGCAGGTATCAAGGCTAATGCAGCAACATTCACCCTAGGTTCTGTAATACTGCATAGGCTTGCAGTTGGTTGTAGTTCATAACCAAATAGGCATTTGGCATTGTTTTGTTGCAGGACTACGTATGTGTTGGCAGACGTGATGGATGACCAGCTGAAGTCCATGTGGTTCTCACCCTTTCAGGCTGAAGAAATAGACACTGATCTGGATATGGTAAAAGGCTTCATTAACATAACTGAAGTGAATTTAAAAATGAGGGTTCACCTGAGCTAGTAGCATCAGAAATTCATATGGCCAAACTCTTTGTTTTCCTGAGCTCACCCTTATAAGTTGACCTAGATATAGGGGTTGGCATTTGTTAGAGGTTGTTATCAAATGCCTTCAGGTTCACTTGGAAGCAGCCACAAAATTGGCATGTTCTGCAGTGCTCTAACGCAGAAGTTCCCTCCTTTAGAGGAACTGTTGTTGTGTCAGTCCTACACTGATTTTGCATTGCTGCTGGGGCTTTTCAGCAGTTTGTGTTAAAGGTAGACAAATAATGCGATGTATGTTCTTTTTGTTGCTTGTCTTCTGTCATTCCAGTAATACCCAAAGAGTCTGATAGCTACACTTTTTTAAAGAAAAAAATCTTTGCTCTGATGTGACAGAAGTGGAAAAAATGGCAGTAATAAATGAAACTACTTGCACAAAGACTTTTCACAGTATTTGAAACTTGATTTTTATAACCTAAACTTTAAATGTAATTTTGAAAAACACATGAAAATACTCACTTTTTTTAAAACTAAGCAGTTGGCAGTGTCTTAACTTCTTATGTAAGAAATAATAAGTTTCTGTTGACTTTGTTGCCTTTGCTTTTTTTTAGTTTTACTCTTTTTTAATTTACATGCAAAGATACTTGTATTTTAGTTGCTTAAGCAAAACTGCTGATTCCTGTATAAAAAACAGCATTAATAAATTTATAGGACTGTAGGTTAAGCAAAAGTGCGCCATGCTGTAGGTCATTTAGTGACAAGACAGGTGTTCATACTTCAAAGCTATGCCTTTGAATTTGTTGAGATTTGGAACCATCAAGACAATTTTGCTGCAGCTCTGCTGCTTTTTTGTTTTGTTACTGCTACTTCTTGTTTTGAGCCACACTGCTGCATTAAAAGGTAGAGAATGGAGCTTTTTTGCTCCAGTAGAAGCACCCTAGCTGAATCTCATCCATCCTGCTGCAGCGTGTTTTCTTCTTCGGAGGTGCTGGTAATGATTGTTGTGGTAAAACTAAACTCTGTCATTGCAGGTAAAAGTTGACTTAATTGAACTGTCAGAGAAGGGCTGCAGTGACTTTGACTTACAAGCTGAATTGGAGAGATCATTTTTGTCAGAACCATCATCTCCTGGCCGCACGAAAACCACAAAAGGGTTCAAACTTGGCAAGCACAAGCATGAGACCTTCATAACTTCAAGGTAAGATGAGTTTAATGAATAAACAGTTAGTGTGTTCAGCAGTGATTTGTATATTCTCAAAATGTCAAATACCTTTCAAATTGCATCTTCAATATGGAGGATGCCTGACCTTCAGTATGAATACATTTTTACATTAACTAAATAAATCATGGTTTCTCCTGACAGTGGAAAATCTGAGTACATAGAACCTGCAAAGAGAGCTCATGTTGTGCCACCACCAAGAGGAAGAGGCAGGGGAGGATTTGGACAAGGAATTCGGCCACATGATATCTTCCGTCAGAGGAAACAGAATACGAGCAGGCCACCCTCCATGCACGTGGATGATTTTGTTGCTGCAGAGAGCAAAGAAGTGGTTGCTCCAGATGGGATACCACCAGCCAAAAGACCACCAAAAGTGTCACAGAAGATTTCTTCACGTGGTGGGTTCTCGGGGAATCGTGGAGGACGAGGAGCTTTTCACAGTCAGAACAGGTTCTTTACACCACCTGCTTCAAAAGGTATGTTGTTTCCTATATTAGAATTGGAGTAAATGAACGCTAAAAATGCTTCAGTAATACTAACCCAATTTAGCAGTTAATCATCCCTACTATGAGATGTTCCTGAAGCAGTGTTGTTGAAATAAGTTGCTTAGCAGTGGAAAAGGTTCTCTTGAGTGCTGTGGAACTGAAACAAGGCTGCAAGTTTCTGTGTTGCCTCTCTCTCCCTCTCTTTTACAAAAGGAGTTAGCTGTTTTCTTTTAGCTTCAGAGATGCAGTCAGAAAAATAAGAAGCCCTCTCTACCATTTGTGACATGGTAGTTCCTGAAATCAAGTGTCACAGTACACCTCTGGGTTTAAATGAGGCTTTTGAATAAAAAGATGGAAGATCCTGACAAGAATAAGATGCAATTTTCAGTGAACCTGGAGACTTTTAGCTACAGATTGTTAAGTTTCTTTCACATATAAACAAGGTTGCATTCCTTTCCCTTCCATCCCATAATTAGGGCAAGTCCTTGCACAGTAGAAACAGAAAATACTTCAGTTTAGTAAAATTAGAAGTACTAGGTTTTACTTAACCACAAAACGTTCAAGTATAGGAGTCTATCTTAATACACTAGATGATGTGAATCCTTTTAAACTTGAGTTCATGTCTGAAAAATAGATATTTTCACCTGGAGTACTGTGTCCAGTTCTGGGCTCCCCAGTTCAAGAAAGACAGGGAACTACTGGAGTGCGTCCAGCAGAGGGCTACAAAGATGATCAGGGGAATGGAGCATCTCTCTTATAAGGAAAGGCTGAGAGACCTGGGTCTGTTTAGCCTGGAGAAGAGAAGACCTGAGAGGGGATCTCATCAATGCTTATCAATATTCTAAAGGGCAGGTGTCAAGGGGATGGATGTGGCCAGACTTTTCAGTGGTGCCCAGCAACAGGACAAGGGGCAACGGGCACAAGCAGGAACACAGGAAACTCCGTCTCAACATGAGGAAAAACTTCTTTCCTTTGAGGGTGACAGAGCACTGGAACAGGCTGCCCAGAGAGGTGGTGG
The DNA here is from genome assembly GCA_008921705.1 of Burhinus oedicnemus. Taxonomy (NCBI): domain Eukaryota; kingdom Metazoa; phylum Chordata; class Aves; order Charadriiformes; family Burhinidae; genus Burhinus; species Burhinus oedicnemus. The sequence goes on along the minus strand of VFFE01005885.1, from coordinate 88,554 downwards.
AGTCTCCGACTCTGGAGACATTCCAAACCCGCCTGGACGCCATCCTGTGCAACCTGCTCTAGATGAACCTGCTTTGGCAGGGGGGTTGGACTAGATGATCTCCCAAGGTCCCTTCCAACCCCGGTGATTCTGTGATTCTGTGTATAATACAGTAAACTGTAGACTTTGAGTTCAAATACGGAGGGTATGTTGATGCAGAGTAGCTTTATCTATTCGAATTGTGTAAATATTATGTTTACCACCCTGAGTATTGTGAAGATTGAAATGAAAAAAAAGAAGTTATGTTTGCTCAAGTGTTTTTCTCTCCCTGTGTAGGAAATTACAGTCGTCGTGAAGGCGCTCGAGGCTCAAGTTGGAGTGCACAGAGTACGCCCAGGGGAACCTACAATGACAGTAGAGGTGGTCAAAGCAATTTTAACAGGGGTCCACTGCCACCATTGAGACCATTAAGTTCAGCAGGTACATGGTATTCATATGGGCATCGAACTATAGAGAATTCCTTGAATTTCATTTTTGCTTTACAAATGAAACCATGCAAGGATGCTGCAGACACCTTGAAATTCAGCAAATGTTTTAAGCATATATGAACAGTTGTCACTGAGACTGTGTCAAATACATGCTTTCATACGAACTGCCCTGTAATCCATAAAACTTGCTGAATTGAACACTTGATCGCAGAATCTTAATTTTGCATTCAGATTTTTGCAATTCAGTTGTCTTCGAACCTACATGGTAATTATAGAACAAATCAAAGCAAAAATGCTTGCCTAAAAGAAAAGTGAAAATTAAAAGGAGAAAACAGACCCCGTTTGTGTCTCATCTTGTTTTTGTTTCTTATGCTTTCACAGCAGCTACTACGCCTAGGGCTTTTTTTTTTTTTTTTTTTTTTTTTTCCAACTGAGTATACTTTTCTTTGCTTTAAGGCTACCGACCGAGTCCTCGCGATCGTGCTTCCAGAGGCCGGGGAGGAATTGGACCATCTTGGACAAGTGCTAATAGTAGTAGCAGTGGTGGCTCAAGAGGAAAGTTTGTTAGTGGAGGCAGTGGAAGAGGTCGTCATGTACGTTCCTTCACACGATAAAATGAGACCTAACAGAACAGCCCAACCATGTGGACTTCTGTGAAGATGACAAAGAAAAGCAGCGGCATTAAAGGACCAATTCAGAGTTACTGCTATCTGGAGGACACCAAGAGAATATTTTTGTCTGAAGAAAAGTTTTTGTTTGATACAAGACTTGAAATTTCAATAAAATTCAAGACTTTTTGTGTACAATTGTAAATATTTTTTTTTTTTGTTCCTTTTGAAAGAATGTTTTAATTTTTTTGTGGACTTCAGTAGACAATACTCAGTAAAGAACCTCTTTGAGTTAAGACTTGAAGGACTTCTAAAATATTCATTGTGCCAAAAGAAAGGTACAGGTGTTTTGTGTGTGACTTATTACTGCAAGAAAATTTAAAATATATATACATGTAAGGCAATTTTAGTTTTTTTTCTCTCAGGTTTAGAGCCATTAGCTTTTTTTTTTTTTTTGGCAGTCTGAGTTATTAATGAATGAGGTCCATCTGACAGCAGTTGAAGTAGCAGGTGATAGAAGATTGACTGAAATTAATGAATCTGTGAAAGAATACAAATGTAAATGTAACTTATGTAGGTTTTGTTGTACATCTTTGGTAATGTGATTAGACATTTAAATAAGATCCCACACCTGTTAAAATCAGTAGAAAATCTGTTGTTGACTTCAGGGAGAATAACGGAACATTCTAGCATTTACTTTACAACTCCAGCTCATGCATTAGGAGCACAAGGGTTATTTCATTGGAAAACAGTGTGCTTTGAAGTTAAAAGGCAAGATACCTGTACCCTTAGAGAGCCTGGAGTTAAGTAGTTGCCTGCCTCTCTGCTGACTTACATAGCTGAGGGGAGGGCATGCAGACAGACGGATAAACTGAACAACCACACAGTGAAGCAGTAATGTTAAACCTTCCCTTTGAATAGATGGTTCGGATTTTTGTTGCTTGAATTAGACTGAGATAACAGTGCAAAAAGAAAAAAATTGAGAAGTGGGAATTCGTAAAGAAATGTCACCACTAGATTAAACTCTAAATTTATTTTCATATTGAATTCAATATGATTGAAGTAAGCTTTTTACATGTTTGCATTCCTTTGGGCTCCATGGGATTTCATGGAACCAACCGATTCTCAAGAGCCTTCTATTGCATTTTTGGACGGGGTGAGGAATGATAGCTTCTAAAGGCCATATACAGTTTTTACAAATGAGCTCCGCTGTCAGACTTAGCTGAGCTTGATTTTCACTTATGCTTTGGTCTCTTGGCTTTATGAAAGTGCTATAAAGGGGTCTTCATCTACTTAAATAAGGCCCAGTTGTAATGTTTTATGTAATCTTAATTTGGACAGCTCGTCTGTCTTTAACACCCTATTTTGAGTGTTTCTAAAGTATGATAAAACTTTAAATTGATTTTTTTTTTTTTAAGCTGTATACTGCCTGGCTAAATTAATTAGGTTTTTATTTGAACCACAGAAGGTCCCTATTATGTGTACTTTGTCTGGAGACTGGGACAGCGTCCCACTGTTTGCGAGGTGATTAGTTTGTAGAGAGTCAATTGATGTAACCTATGAAAGTGGTAAACGTCTCTGTTAATTGACTGGGTGCGGTTAAAGGGATAGTATGGGTTTGCAAAGGTATGTGTTTTAACATTGTTTAAAATAACATGAACAAAGATTTGGATTGGAAGCCAAACAATTTTCTGAATGGTAAAATAAAAGGAAGATGTAATTTTACTAATAATGCCATTGTAATGACTAAAATGGGTGGAAGTCTCACAGGCGTTACAGGTATTAATGCTATTTTTTTAAGGAGCACTGCATAAATATTTTTAAAGCTGACTCGTTCCTTTAGATCATGTGTTTAAGGTTGTTTTATTTTTTTAGAAACTTTACTGTGTTGGAAACTAGCAGGGATATGATTAATTTGCTTTCTGTCAGGGAATTTGAAATGAAAAGTAAAGAAAAGTGTCAAGCATGGAATAAATATGTAAATATTCAGTACTGGTTCTTGAAAGTTTAAAATATATGGCATGTCACACTAGTCATTTTCAAACTAGTAGGAAATGAAGGGTTGGTTAAATTGTTTGATGTATGGAAGCACTGTAAATCTAGTTAAACTTGAAAAAGAAGTCTATGTCCATCATGTTTGTTTTTTTTAAAAAACTAATTTAGTTCTGTGACCCTTCAATGCAAAGTGGTTCCTTTCTTGGATATATTCGACTTGAAATAGTGCTGTTTAAAACTTGGGAGTTATTGGGTTTGCTCTTTTAAACTGGATTCCTACCACAGTATATAACGCTTTAAGCATTAAATTTTGCTTTTTATACTCTGCCCGAAAAGAAATTTTCAAGTTTTGTTTCCTGACTGGAGCACCAGAACACTGGAAGTGGCTAACGCCAATCTCAAAATACAGCTTAGTGAATCACGCGCTTACCTGATGAGCAAAGGCTTGGGAGGGGGCAGCTGGGCAGAACAGACCCACCGTGCAAGAGAATACGCTGGAGACAGATGTTGCGGAGTACTGCATGCAGCAAATCCGTGCTCTAGAGTGCCCAGATGGCACATGTTTAAGCAAATGCATCCCTAGATTACAAATTCTGGACACTTGGCTCTTGTAGTGGCTATGAAAAACCTACATTAGGGATGAGATCCCTTCAGCTGATGGACAGAATTAATTTTTCCCTTTTTACCAGTTTATTATCCTGCTGTCTGTGCAGGCCTGGAGTGCCACACTCTCATAGTCTAGGAGTTCTCAACTTTTGCTAGCTCTTCGCCTTCAAAACGGCTGCTCATCCCATTCAGGAACTCCCATCTGTGAGGCAGGAGAAAAATCCTTGAGAAGGGATAAGGTTTGATTGAACGCCTGCCTTGTTTACTGCTATGTACTTCCTCTAGTTGGTCAGTGCACTGACCCTATATTGTAATTTATTCATGACTTCCTGGCTGCGCAGCCAGCATACCTAAATTTTGCGATTTCATCTGATAAAGACGGTACTCAAAACTTCTGTAACAGAAAGAAGTGAATGGAACTCTGTTAATTATGGTATAGACCCTTTATTATTTCAACTTTAATACAAAGCGTACTTCAAAGTGATACAAATAGTGTTACTGTTTCTTGTACAGACTAGAGATTAAGACCTGTTAAGCACTGTTTTATCCTTCTTGTGTATATAAAGGTAGAAAATGTAGATTGGCAGTGAACCATAATGCTGGAAGACAGTTCAATGTCTATTTGTTAATAGAAAGTTGCATAGAATTGTAGGTCTTTATAAAGGCATCTATCTATGTGGTAAAATCTTCCTGACCTACCATACTTCATCCGACAAGCAGTACGGGAGAAAGGCAAGGCTAGTACTGCTCCTTTTAAATACTCTCCAGCACTTCCAAGTAAAACGGCTGTAGAAAAGCACCATGCCAGAAATATCCAAGAGGACAGCACATGGAAAATTTAATTTGCAAGGCTACCCATTTCTGTAAATCTTAGGAACTGTTTGCACCTGGGATCTATTAATACCTTAAATTTCTTAAAAACACCTAAGAACATTTGAGATAAAAACAATTCTGGCCAGTCAAAATAATTCACTATACTAGGTATTTTACTTGACTGTGTAATTCCATTCCCTTCTGTGCTGACAAGAAACTCCTGTGTAAATGTGCTATTAAATTAATTTACCTTGTATGAGACTGTTAATCTAGTACTAAAAACATACCAACTAAAAACTGCCACCTTAATTAGCAAGTCCAGCAAAATTCTTCCTTGCCAGTCCCGCCCCGACTCAGATGCATGGTTCTCAGTTCCACGCCTTTTGTTGAAACTCATCTCAACGTGCCAGAAGCTCTCCCCAGAATTACTCTTCCCACCCCAAATAAAGTAATCCTAGCAGCAATGGTCCATACCAGCCAAGACCAGCAAGAATTTTTTTTGCTTTGAGAGGAGTGCAGGAGAACAGGGGACACGGCTTTAATGCCGAAGGAAACAGAGGAAACAGTATTTTGTCTTGAATTTGACCTCTCAAGTGGAAAAGTCAATTGAAGGGAGCTAGTTTACATGTATTTATAACTGGCCTCTTGGGTCTCAGAGTAAGTATGTAAATGTTGATTTTCTTTCAAAGACAAACTTACCACTTGCTTTAAGATAATAATTTCTTTAAATACATCCTTAGTGTTATTCTTTTTCACCTAATTTAACCTAGGATAAGGATTTGCTCAACTCCTTGTAATGCCTTGTAGTCTCACTTTACTTAACCACTTGCTCTCTATGAGTTTTGTTTGTGAATCTCCCAGATTTGATACTATTACATTTCGTACCCACTTCATTGTGGATAAACATTTAATCTTCTTTTAATTCTAATGCTATGTTAATTGTAATGCCACAAAGCTAGCAGTTTACACTGGTAAGCTGGCTGGTGCAGCTGCATCATGGCGCTCAGGCTGAGGGAAGCCAGCGGGACCGCACTTACTCTTTCCACTCTCCGGGCTCCAGTCTTTGCTCTCCCTCTTCTAGCTGCAAAGTGCTATTTGAAGCAACTAAAAATACAACAACTATTTGCACGGTTACTGGTCCACTTCAGTAACAGTTTCACTTGCTCTCAGCGCAGTTCCACTTGTGAGGAAACAGAACTGATTAACGTGTGATTTAGTATGAGAATACTAATACCAGTAATCCAGTGCTGGAGCCCTCCCGTCACGCACTTTTAGCAGTGGCTCTCATATAATCCTAAAATATGATCATGACTAGGGAAGTAGCATTTCCAAGTGAATGTCTTCACTTACACCAAGCCTAGTACAACGTTTGGACCCTTAGCTTTTACAAAAAGGATTAACAGACTATTGAAAGAAAGAAAGAAAGAAAGAAAGAAAGAAAGAAAGAAAGAAAGAAAGAAAGCCCTTGCTTCTGCCAGCTGCTATTAAGAGCTGTGTAATGCATGAGACTGGAAAAGCTAAAAGCAGGTAACATAATGGGCTATTTAATTTCAGCCTAGTTAATTATAAGACAGGTAAAATGATGACCATACTTCAGTTTATGCCACCCTGTGAGTGGTTCATTAGCAGAGGAAAATCTTAAGTGCAGAACGGTTACCAACACAGAAGAATGGAATTAAGCTTAAAGTAACTGGAGGGATCCGATGTTATTAGCTACTATGTGCCCATTTAAAGTATCTCTGCAAGCACTTCCTCACTGCTAAAGGAAACACAAGCTGACAGGTCATTCCAGCATCAGATGAGCCCAAAGTGTTGCCACATTTCAACACTCGAAGTTCAGACTCTCCAGAGCTGGTAACTAGAAGCTACACAGATTGTGCAGCAGAGAGTCCTTCCTTACCACCTAGGACGTGTTTTCTCACGCAGTTTCATGTCTGTCACTTAGGGGACAGACAGCAGACCAAATGCTAAGTAAATACTAAATAAACCCTATTTCCTATACTAGAAGGAATTTAGTCATAAATAAGAGGGTGAAATTCCTAAAGCAAACAAATGCAGAGATCCCATTATGGAGAAAGCACAGAGCTAATAACTTGCTTTTTTCTGTGGTCACAATAGAAAAGATTGGGTGATCATTACTGCCCTCCAACTTGAGAAAGATGATCCAGCTCATCTAAGTTCTATAGGATTTTAAGTAATTTTCTTCTTTCACACTAAGCAAAGTAGATAAAGTCACATCACAGAACCGCAGTTACAGTACACAGAAAAGCAGTGATTGATTCTAATAGCATGAAATCTGGTGTTGCTGAGAAGCTTCAAAATTCGTGTGAATGCTGAAAGTTACACAGACCACAGATTAACAGCTTGCTTATTTAGAACACAATAAAAGCATTCTTACTTTCTAGCTACAGCTTTAATACACACACTGATGTACGTGAACTGACCACTGAATGTTTAGTATGAATGAATGTCTTTCCAAATTATAGCTACTGTTTTACTGTTTCAGACTGTTAAATATGGCTGCTTAAGAGATGTGCTATGTCATGAGTTGGTGAGACTGCTGTAGTGACCTAAATACTGTCAATGATTGCAATTTAATCTAGAATATAAGGACTGAAAACAAATATTTGGACATAACTCTTCCTATGAATTTTTTCTTTCAGAAAAAAACCCAGACTTTTACAGAAGAGTTCCTTCTGTCAGTTTTTAAATGCTCAAGACCTGAACATGTGCACATCTGCTTCAGTGGGACTAAAGAAACAGCAAGTTAGAAGGATTTATTAACGCCTGAAATTAAGGCAGCTCTGACCGCAAGTCTTCATAATGCAGTGTATGTGCTAAAGAAGGTTGCTGCCTCTTTCTTTGGTTATGCTGTTAGCCATAAAAGCATTGCTCTGAGTGACAGCAAGGCATGCACAGTAATGTATTTGCTTTCTAAACTATAAAATTAGCTTATTCAGATTGTTGCACCTGCACACATTTTCCTGAAAGTTCAAAACTGATTTAGCATATTCAGTAAACAGGAGGACAAATTCTCCCCTAGATACTCCACTGAAGAGCTGCAACAGAGGACAGAGTATGGCTTAATTATAACATGAACAGGCTGTGCGAGAAGTTTAGAGAAAAGTCTTTGAACTGTACAGATTTCTCATGCAGTCCTTACAGATAAATGCCCCCTTGATTCAGTATTTGTAGGTCTGTTAAAAAAATCCTAGTTTTTACACAGTTGCAAACTTGAGTACTAATAAAAGACGTCCGAAGTCCAAGTGACTGTGCAAATATTCATCTGTTGAGGATATTAACGTTCAAGTAGCCTTAAACCTGCTGAAAGAAAATTAAGGATACTCAAGATATTTATGTATGCTTTAAAGATACTGAGTACCAAATGGGCTGGTCTTAAGCTTAAAGGACCCTGTAGAAATTGTTGATATTTTCACATATAAAAGCTTCAAATTTTTATATAAAATGCAGATCCCCTCCCACAAACTCCAAGTTACTCACACATTTATTTAAAAGGTTTTAGATGTCTCTGTTACCTTGGGCTTTGGTATTAGTCTCTTAAGTGTGTATCGGCCTGGGAAATTAGAGAAGCTCTAAAGTAAAAATCAACCTCACCTGAAGCTGTTACATAGCAGTAGAATTACAATTTAAAGTGCTTTCTTTTCACCTTTGAAATAGACCACCTACAGACTATAAACAAACAAAATCTATTCATTTCTATTACTGACTTACTACTGACCTTTCCCGAAATTAAGTACATCCCAAATGTCATTACTGATGATCACATGTTCTTTGTTTCAAGTATAAGCATAAACTAGATTTAAGCTGACTATAATGGACCTGGAAGGAAACAACCTTTAAGTATCTTTGACTTCAAAAGGCTGTAGCTTTCAGGCTTGGAAGACTCCTGTAAATGATGCACTGAAAAGATAACAAATCAAGTCTCCTTCCCCCTTTTCATAAAAACAGTATCTAAAAATGTATTTGCCAATTATTGGTTTTAATGCCCAGTGTTCCCTAAGAGAAATTTCCCCATTTGTTTTTATGGCCCAAGAGGAAAGAAAGTACTAATCTAGATTTTAAAAGAAAACAAGTAAATCAGAAATGATACACAGTTTACCAGTCATTCACAGAAAACGGAAAATTTTGCTAGATGGTCACAGAAATTAGAAGAAAATGCTTTTTGAGCTTACTTCTGTTTAGATAACTGTAACTTCCCTAGGTTTTCGTTTTACACTCTCTAGCCGTGCTAAAGGGCGGAAATTTGTTGACTTCCTGCTTCCTTCTGTAGTAGTTAATCGACAGTCCTTCTGCAGCCCCCTCAGCAGCTCCATTAATTCCCGTTTTTCCAGCTCTGCCTGCTCCAGCTCTTGACGGTGTTGTCTCTCTGCAGCCATCAGAGAGCGCACATCTGACATCATTCGTGACATCTGACTCTGAAATGCAAATACAAATTTACTACAAGAAACAAATTCTTTTCTAATGATGGTGGTATGAAGTTGAATTCGCCATGCATGTAGGGTGATGGATGATAAAGAATAAGGAACACCGACAACAATTATTTTGATAGCAACAATTTTTTGATAGCAGAACAAATGTAAACAATTTGAGACACAATCCAGCATTCACCTACTGAGCTTTTTCCTGCAAAGATTCAAATACTGTTTTCCTAAAAGTGAAAAATATTTCTTATAAAGTATAACGAGAAGCAGTGGATTTATCCAGTTGCTGCTTAAATTTTGTACTTCAAGACCCCAAACAAAATAAGGTTTTGATTATGTTCAGATACATTCTTCAAGGATTTAACACCAAATTCAGCAAAAATAAAAATGTAAACTATAGAGCACATCCATTGCTTTGGGCTTTAAAAATCATTCTGTGATATAGTAAGAACTGGATGAATGAAAAACTAAGCCAGCCTTCCTCATTACTTGATTAAGTTTACAGTGCAACTTTCCAACCTTTTGACTGCAGCTGAACCATAGCGTAAATACCACTGTCTGCAGTAGGGCTCTGTGTCAGCACTGGATTAAGCCACTTTGGACAGCACTAAAAAAGGAGCTGAATATTTAATTACATCCAATTTGTGATGTATGCCCCATGTTTAGACACCGAAAATGAGTTTCAGACTGATCTGCCGATATGTTGTGTGTGCACAAAACAATGCAGCCCTGGTACAGGGGTTTCCAGGTTAGCTCCAAATGAATTTGAAGTAGATAAACCACAGGAATACAGAGCTCAACCTGCTTCTCAACAGAGCTGATTAGCCTAGGCAAAACATGGTGCTAATACCTGTTTTGCTTCCCATACTTAATTTAATTCTCATCTGTATGAGACTACATGTACAAAATAAGAGACTACTACCAGGAAAAGCAAAAAGCTAGACTGTCAGGAGAAGGGAAAAAAAAAAGAAAATAAAATGATCATATTTTACCTTTAGTTCTTCAATTTCATTTTGCAGAATACTTTCTTTTTGGACCATGTGCCTTCTCTGTGAATCTAACCTTGACTCCATCTCATGTTTTGCTTCCTCCACTCTGCAGATCATTTCTGACCTAAAAAGTTTATTTCCCCTTGTTAGGTCTTGTAAGCATGGGAAAAAAAAAATGATTTTCACATTCCAGAAAGCCTTCTTGCAGCCAAACAGCCTGATCCAATTCCCATCATACTCTACAGGACACCTCTCTAGAGGCATGATAGCAATATATATTAATTTAAATAAAACTAGTATAAAAGAGTGCATTGTGCCCAGAGGGCACCAAAGTGACCACGGACAGCCTATATAGGGGACAACTGTACCATATTCCTGAAATAATTCTATAAGCTCAAGATCATGTACTTATGACTTCAAATGAATTACTTCCTTTCACTTACAGTATGTGCTTGCTTAGTATTACTCAGCACAGGTAGTCAAGATAAAAAGTAAATACTATAGTATTGCTAAACATGTAATCTTGTCACTTTTATGGTGGACACTAAATGATAGTATGCAGTAAATTAGTACAACCTAATCACTCACACAGATTCACAGCCAAAACTTAGCTGTTACTACATTAGCCTTTTGAGTTCAGAAACTAGGTAGCAGAATCCCTTGTGTCGCAATGCATTTAAAACAGATCTGAGGCTGACTTCACAGCAATGTTCAACACCACAAGACTTAGACAGCAAGTTGAGAGATAGAAACGGCAAGGAGCATGGAAGAAACCAGCCCAACTGGAGTATCATGGAAATGGAAAGCTACAGAAACGTATAGAAGAGTAAAAAGAGGATGCCGGTAAGAAGAGTCTTATTCATCAACTGTTATTAATCTGCCGGGACTTTAATTTAAATTGAAAATTAGATCCTCAGAGGTTTAATCTACAGTCTGTACCTGACAAAATAATGACATTTTTATCTTCGGGATTTGTAAAAATAATATAAACTAAACACATAACGTGACTTTGGGTCTATGTCAGGCCAATGGAAAAATGAAATTGCCAGCTTCATTCCAGTTCTTGTTAGGTATTTGTCATTTTACATAGTCAGCTTGCAGTTCAACAGCAAGCAATGGTATTTTAGGATCTATGATAATTTGGACAAAAAAAAATAACAGCAAAAAAAAATCAAAACAGTAAGAATTTAAAGTCTATGCTGACACATAATGATACTCTGGCCCATTAATATCAAGTAATTAACAGACTATTTAACACATACTGGAATCCAGTGCTAGTATTTGAAGTGTGTTATGCAGTGATTTTAGGCACTGACTAACACAAAAATCTAAGAAACAGAAGATTTGTACCGAAGTAGTTCTAGCTCAGTTCTTAGCTCTGCTACACAATTATGCTGTGTGTCTTCTGCACTGAGAATGGTGTAACCACAACCATTGGGGCATTCACGGCTCCGATATTCACACACTGCCAGGTGACCATCTAAGTTGCGTCGTTCAATCTGAACTGTGCAACCTGAAGAGGGAACAGTAAGGTAAGCCAGTCATTTACAACTAACAAAATAATTTTAATTAATTCCAAACAAAAACACTCAAGCGAACAAGCTGCAATATCTTGAGCTAACCAACTGTCAATCTGTTAAAGCAATGGAAAAAAGTGATTTCTTTAGAATACAAAATGTGATAGTTATAACACACATATACTAGTTATAAAACACTCTTAAAAAGTCTTATTAATATATTTATCCATTAACTGGAAATACGTATTAAAAAGTAGGTGTTTTCTGTGAAGTCTTATGCTGCTGGTCTGGCATTAAAGCACCTTCAGTAGTGACAACACTGATGACAAGTTAAGACTCTAGTGGCTTGCCTGCACTGCCACCATAGACTGCAATGACTGGAATCGAAAAAGAATGCACATGTGTAAAAAAACCATTATGTATCAAATTTAGAAAAAAGGTCCAAGGACAGGTAGTAAAACTGTGGGTGAGATGGAGTGTAACTTTGTTTTCCTAAATGTTGGTTGGTCCTGTGTATAACATACTAAACCACATAAAGAAGAACATTTCTTCATGAACATTTAGTATGTCATGCAAAAATAGAAACATTTCCACAGAATTCTAGGGGAAAAAACTTTACAAGTCTGTAGTGTAAAATGTGCAAATCCCCAAATGAACACTATATAAATTATTGCTGTTTAACACACTAAATGTTGAAGTTTGTAGTCTTTATTTTTAATCTTTGAGTCACTGTTTGATGTGAGTTATACTACAGCTCCTTCCATTTCATTTGAAGATAAAATAAATGGAGGAAAAATGAAACAATGGAGCAATGAAACTTGCCAACAAACCATATCAGAAAGTTAGAAAAGACAGCCCTCTAGAAGGGCTTTACTAATAAATATAATGATTTGTAATTGGAGGTACTCAGAATACACTCTGATGTATTCCTGAGGAAGAGTTCAAGAGGTGTAAGAGCCCTCACACCCCGAACACCAGATATCAGAAATAAGGTGTAACAACTCTATAAATGCTGCTGTCTCTGTAGAAAGCAAAACAGACGAGTCTGGAGCATCTGCAGGAGTCAGATGCTGCTGAGAGAAATTATAACCTCCAGTGGACCAATTCTAGCACCTTTATCTTGTTATAATTAATTATAATGTCAGACTTGATTATGCTCTTAGCATCATTAATTAGGAATTAACTTTGTCTAGGAACATACAATATTTTGAATAAAACCAGGATGTTTCTTAGCAGTATGTTTCTTCCTCAGGAAGTGTAGGTTTCTTTTAAATAAAGACCGTAACATGAACACACCAATTCTAAGCAGATTTTAGCTTAAAACAATTCTCATTTTCAAGATACATTTTTGTTAAAACCACAGAGTGAGCACATGCACCAGGGAACCGGATGTTTTATAAATAAATTGTGACCCATAAGCATTCTGTAGGTGCTACTACATTGATTCAAATATCAAAATGAACAGTCAAAATTGAAAGGCAATTCTCATTCGCTTTGATTAGATCTTGGATAAGAAATTGTTGCTAAAGATCACGATTACCATAGACTGGTAAAAAATTTTGTTCAAAAAGACTGCTGTAAAAAGTAGATCATGCTAAAGCTCTGAATTTATGTTTGGAAATAACGGCCATTATTGCCGTTCTGTTGAGAGAAAGATGACAAACACATATTTTCTGAATACAAAGGATTCACCTTCTTTGAATGTTACTCACCGGCATTGGAGCAAGGTATCTGACTGTATTCACACTCTCTTTCATGCCTGTCTATAGACTCCAGAGAACAAACCATTTCACAGCCATACTCTCTGTTTTTGCAATGTAGCTGAAGACGGTTTAAATCATTTTTCATATATCTACATGCAACAAAAAATAATTTCTTCTTAAATCTGTGAACATTATTGAAAAATTTGTATTTTCAGCTTTTGGGAAAAGAAAGTACGATTCTAATCTCCATTAGGAAAAATTGTGAATTATCACTGTATTTTTATTTTTATTTTCTCAGAATTCAAGTGACCATATTTGAAAAGAACAGGCTTAAAAGAAACAACATTAATGGAAAATTCAGTCTCCAAAATTAAATGTGAAAATGAAATCTTGAGTTTTGAATACATTTTTAACCCTGACCTTTCATGAGCCCAGCAGATATTACCAATAACAAACACAAGGGCTACTCATTCATAGTTTAAAATTTGTGTTTGTAAACATGCCAAACCAAACTGACTACAGTGAGTACAGACAAAACAATCCATAAATTAAACCCTAGGGTTCTGACTACACTATACTTCAACTTTCCACACAGTAAAATCTCATTAGTGACAAAAATACTGGGAGTATTAATGGAGTTAATTTAACATCTGTGGCTCAAGGTTTTAAACACAACGTAACCATTAATCTGAGCAAGATTAGACAATGCAGGGGTTAAACAGCAAGTAGTATCTACTGATTAAACTCTTGTGCTGGCAAGGAATTATTGAAGACACTTGTGAAAACAGCCTGCTTTACATGACAAGGCAGCTCAAGACAGATATTCTGATGGCTAAAGACCTTCTTAAAAAAGGATTTGAAGGTGAGAAGTTTGGTTCATATCTACAGGAATTATTCGTTACAAGTTGCACTACAGTATCAAGGTAAGACTGAAGAGAAAAAACAAAAGATATACTGTGTTTAGTGATTGCTGTTGTCAAGAATTGCTTTGCCTGCTTTCTCTAAAAAAAGTATGGAAAAGTTTTGGTGCTGTAGAAGACATTCAGAATAATATCCAGACAGATATCTAGAATCAGCATTCAAGATATAAAAAGATGGAGAACAAACTAAGTGTTCTTTCCATTTTGAAATCTTAATAGCTTAAAAGTTAGTTATAATAAATAGAAAATGCTAATGCTTTCATTAAAGTGATTGGTTTCTGCCATAGGCATATTGGATAAAGACAATCTGAGTGACAGTAAATGATAAGAGATAAAGCCATGCAAGCCAAGTTGAGAAATTCATGTAATTTCAACATACAGCAAGATTATTGTATACCTGTAGAGAGGTCGTAGCAAAGATACATCAATTATTTGTCTGTCTTCAGGGCAGTTACTGTGATGAACAAGCCATCCATGTATGCAAGCAGTACAGAAAGCGTGTTCACAAGGAGCCTGTAATGGATCTTCTAACACATCACGACAGATGGAGCATAATAACCCTTCATTAACGTAGCCAACGAAACGCTCAATATCATAACCCATGCTCTCCACACACTTTCAACCTGTTAAAACAACACAGAGAAATAAAGCAGCTTTGTCCTGAATCTATTCGTATGGCTAGATCCGCAAAAATGCCCGGAAGAAATTCTAGAAATACAGAGAACTTAATGTGAATGAAGAACTTCACAGATGAGAATGCAAACACTTATACACTTTGGAGACATTAAGGTTCAAGTGAGAATTTAAGGATTGTGCTGCTGGATGTCAGAATCCCAATTTTATATCAAGATTCTCTGAATTCTGAAAGCAAAGACGTTAGCAGACAGTTGAGCTGTGCTTGTTATTGAATATAAGTCTGTTACTGAACATGGTTCTAGCAGCCACTGTGAAACATAGGTAGTTTTGATTTACTTGAATTCTACCTGAAGCAGAAACATCATAGAAACATGCTTTTCATTTTAATGCCTTTTATATAATGCCTATCAAACTTACAAACCAGTCTCCTTACAATAGCTGTCCTACTTTCAGCCAACAGATTTTGTATTTATGAACTGCACATCACTTAGTGTGTTGCTTTCATACTGAAAAAAAAGGCTAAGATTCTCTACTTGTAGACTTCCGTTCCAGAGGGAACAGCATGAAATCTCCACATGCCTAGAGAAATACTTAATATTTGGGAAGATAAAGAAGCCAAAACTGCAGCTAACCCTGAAATCATGAGGAGCTACTGTCTTCTCCTACATTGTCTGTTTTATAAAATGAGTAGCCTTTAAACAGATTTGGAAGCTTTGTGAAGAACAGGCAATCTGCCTTCGTCAAAATCCTATCATGAAAAGCCTAGTAGAATTTGGTAAGACTCCACAGAACTCACTTAAAAGAATATGTTTTAGGTTTTGCATTCCTCCTTAACATAAAAAATTACTTTTATAACCCCACTGAAACTTGTGAAAGAGGTTTACATTAGTTATGAGATTTTCTAAATAAAACAGAAAAGGAAGATATCTTACCTTTTCAGATTTTACTACATATATACGTAGTTTGTCCAAATACTTTAGAAAGTTTTCTGATCAGTAAGGCATGTAGTAATTCCTTCCTTCAGTTTCTCTTCACTGCTTTATTATGCCTATGAGAAAAATTAGAAAGAAAAAGGCTCAGTGGTGTTTCCTAAGTTACCGAGTTCTATGTCTAACCAGCCAGCTGCTGAATAGATGCTGTCCTAACAGCCCATTAAAATAAAGCTTTCCAAAGCGAGCCACTGTAAAACCTACAATTCAACACAAGAGATCTGACTAGATTAAGCCGGGGGGGATCCATCAGTCTATCTTTCAATTACTACTGATGTAGATATTTATCATAAAACTGAACAGCCTGCTGCCATTTAATTCTGAAGCCTTACAGTTTCATTTGTAAGATTGAAGACAAGAGAATTCAATATTATTGAAAAGTACCAAGTGAAATCTGGTAAAATGATATTCCTTAAAAAGATGAGTTTCTTATCTAATCTGGTTTTATCCAGGCATGATATGCAGTTCATTTTCAAAAGAAAACTATCACAGTCAAGTTCATTGTATTGACAAATAACATTGCTCTGATGTGTAACGTAACTTAAAACAAAAAATTAAAAAAGATGTCATCACTTAAATCCCTTAAGTTGATACCCAGCAACTGCAATACAACATTCAAAGAGAATCTCAATGTGAACTAGAACTGTGTAAGAACAATAAGGATCTCTAAGGACTAATGTCAAATTCTTCTTTAAAGGGGAAAAAAGAACTTTGCAATTTCTCTTTATAAATACAATATAAATCTGGAATTTAGAAGATCTTACATATCTGAATATCAAAGCATATTTTCACAGATTATGAAATATGCTTGTGTTAAAAGGGTATTTGCTAAGATTAAAGTTAATAAAACTTATAATGAAAGCATACATAATACAAGCAAGCATGCATATTACCCAAATAAAAAACACACCATCTACCTGGTTTCCATAGTGTGTTTTGTTTCTACTGGCATGTTTATCGCACAGCCAACACCATGGCCTGCAGAGATACTTGAGCTAGCTTTAGATTAGCTGGGACACCTACTAGCCGGGTGACCTACTGACAGAGTTGCCACAGCAGCACGGAGTGCAATCCACAGAGATTCCTGACAAGGTCCCAAGCAGATTCACAGGCTGCACTTAGCTCTGTGCTTCTGTGGCTACAATGTCATCGACAACACAGGGAAACTAAATTTACAGGTATCTGGGATACGCTATTGCTTCAGCCACAGCATGGACAGTCTATGTCTTAAAAGAGTCTGCTCAAGAAAATACCATATTATGAGGATGGTAAACAGTTCTTTTTACACTGTTGTTTCCTTGTATGTTTTCACTGGTCTCCTGCAAAGACAGGAAATTCAGGAGTTTGCTAGTTCAGCATGAACAAAGTGAGCATTACGTTTGCACAAAGCTGTAATTCTAAGGACAGCAAGGACCGCAATGGGAAGTTTAAAAAGCAGAGAACAATGCGAATTATCAGTAGCAGAATGTGAAGTCAAATACTAGTTCCCAATACTGATGAAAGAATTGAAACATATAGTATATTTACGCTGGAGGACTGTTAAACAGCATATATACATTCTATAATTTGAATTGTAAGCCTAAAATTTTGATTTGGCTTGGTGGATCCCAGAGGATTTAACTTTTAGAAAGCTTTCATAGAGATGTAAGATATGTCAACAAAACTGAGTATTTTTGCTGTCCTAGGGTTTCTGCTCTACTGGAATTGTGGATGGTGTAAGCTACATTTTGCACGCAGCTTGGTGACCCTTGAGCACTAAGTCTTCAAGACACTCTTCAGCATATTTTAGCAAGTTTGAAGTTGATCAGAATGCAGGAAAGAGTATTTTTATCAAGTGGGAAACAAAAACTTTATCTGTGCTTGACAGAAAAATGAAGCACAACAAATATATATGTGCGTATGTGTGTGTGTATATATATATAAAGCCCCAACCAAAACCAGAGTTCAAATGGAACGTGGATGGCAACTTTGATGGAAAAAATACAATCAAGGGAGTTTCTGATGAGAACTTCAGTATGTTATCAAGACTAGTGCTGGAGAAGCACCATCCCACACAGTGCTAGAAACCTCGTGGCTTTGAGTTTGAGACCTACGACAACAGCTGTCACTGAAGGCCCAGACCTGTTCCAGTCGAAATTTTCTGACCTGAAGAACTAAAGAAATTTTATCTTCTGCCAACTTTAAGAGATGCACTTTAGTCAACAGATAAAGAGAGGGAGAGCATCAGATGAATACCATGCACTCTAGCAGTACAGATCACTTTACTCAGTACTTCCACCACAAAATGACATCATTTTCAACTTCTGCTCTTCCCCAGAAACTTCTCTCTTCTCGACTTGGCCTCAAAACCACTGCTTCTATTTCTATTACAATTCACCAACTGTCACACTCCTTTTTTTGTTTGTACCTAGAAACTACATTTTTTATCACTGCCTTCCCACATTCCACTAACGTTTCCAAACCTTGCCTTGTCTTTGGTTTCTCTGGTCCAGAATTTTGCCTATCACCTGGCCATTACCAGCGACACTGTCCACGAGGATATCTGGAGTTTGCAGGTGCCAAATCTGGAAGGCAGAAATCCCACGAACTATTACATGCTATTTGCTTTCCACTGTTTCACATATATTTTATTTCTCCCCGTAGTTTTTGACAAGCACAAATCTCCTCCAGATTTCACAGATATTAAGTTATTTTTAGTAGCTGCCATCCCACGTTGTTTGCCAGGCAGATGCACACCTAAAACCAGCCTTGAGCTACTGCTTACATTGCCTTTGAAGAGAGATTTTGTGTGAACATAATAGCAAGGAGAATACAGATGGGATGTAGTTCCCAACAATATAATCGCATAGCTTGCTAAATGTCTGGCACTAATTAAAGCTATTTCATTGCAAAAATCAGGACACTGAGACCAGATTAGTAACTTGCATTTTTTCATCTACAGTAGTTTCTGATTTCTAAAAACTCTTTCTTTTCCATGTGACAAGACAAAACATAACTGTTTGAAGGACTGGAGTGAATCACAACAGAATTACAGATGTGCATCACTAAGAATTTTCAGAAGTGCTGTCTGGCTGGAAGAACAAACAATCTATGCAGGGCCCAGAGATGAGGTGACATTAAAACACGATATTGCTTCAGCTTCTGTTTTCACAAAGATAGACTGTGCTTTAAATCCTGCTATATAGACGTGATGTTTTAGGGTATCTTATGCCACTCTGCCACAGTCACTGTAAGCCACTTCAAGCCAGCATTAATGCCCAAAGAGGCAGACTCAACCCTTCACCTGTGACAGTACAAGCTGTTTCTACAGCCACTTGATGTATCATACTGGGTAAGTGACCTGTTTTAAGACTGAACTGGGGGAAAAAAAAAGGTTTTAACTTTGACAGTTGTCCTAAAGTAGTCCAAGCCAATCTATCCAGTAATTAATGTCCTCCTAGCCTCCCTTCACTTCCTCCCTTATATCAGTTACAACATTCAATTTGGCCCTTTCCTAAACTGGCTCAGACAACTAACCATACAAACAACTACTCACTGATTTACTAGGCTAGATTTTCTTGTCGATGGCTCAGCTAAAGCTCCAGTGACTGTGGAAGTGGGGCAAGACAGGGGACGACCAACTGCAGCCAGGGCAGAAAGGAAAGAAAGACAGCAGTGGTTAAGGCTGCTACAGAGCTACTCCCTCAGCTCCCCAGACTGGTACGTTGTGGAGTCTCATGAACATTCGTGTAAGAGAAAAGGAACAGAAGAGGATAAGAATGAATGGATAGCAGTAACAGCTTACACTGATGTAAAAAAATTACTTAATCAACAAACGTTTCTATAATAACCAATACGAGATATAAAAGTAATTTAAGGCCTATATGTCTACCAGGAACTACCTAAGAAACTAGAACTACTTAGAATATTTTTACATTACACTTCCACTTGCTGTCCCACTGTAAAATCTACTCAAAACAGAGCGACACAAGATATGGATCTCCCACACCAGCTTTTAGACTTTGAAAGGCTGGATGCTGCCGCACAGAGGCAACACCAAGGACAGAAGAGCTCTCCTCAGAGGCTCTGGTGGGGAAGGGGGGTCTTTGCACAGGTAGGAGGAAGGCCTCTGGGTCATGCCTGGGTGGGCTCTTTAGGAATGGTCAACGACCTTGGTCACAGAGAACAAAACTGGCCTGGAAACACCTGCAGCAGCAATGGAACACCAAGCAACCGCACCTAAGTGGACTTAAACAACTAACACACACTGACCTTTATCTCGATGCCCACTAGGACTCAGGCGGCCAAGCCACCACCATCCCGGCACAGGGGCTGAAGGTGCAAGCGCCAGGCCTGCCGACGGCGAACGGCCCCTGACAAACGCTAAGGTCCCCGCGCAACGCCTCACGCCTCCCGTCCCACGGCCCAGATCCGCACAGCCATCCGCTTCGGTGCCGCTGCCCCTCCCCAGCACGGCTACCCACAGCCCGCCCAGGCTCAGGCCCAGGCCCAGCCCGCGGGCGGCTCTCACGGCGCCCGCGACGACCCGCTCACCCCGCCCGCCGTCACCGTCGCCGTCACCGCCACCGCAACCGCAACCGTCGTCGTCGCCGTCGCCAGCTGTCGCGAAATCGAGGATACCTTTGCGGCCGCTCTTGCCTGACGGCGGCGCGGCAGGCCGCAGGGGACACGGCCTTGCCGCCATGCTGTGTGTGGCAAGAAGGCTTTGCGCATGCGCCCACCGCCACGCCACGGGCCGGAACTACGCACGCGCACCTCAATGGTACCGCGGCGGAAGGGCTCGGGCATGCGCAGTTGAGGGGCCTCCCCCGCACGGCCCCGGAGCATGCGCGCTTGGCGGGAAGCGCCGCACTCGGCGGGCGGGGGGGTGCGCGGCGTAGGGCGCGTGCGCGGCGCGGCCAGCGGGCTGACGGGAGCCGGCGGCGGGACAATTGAGTGCTGAGGCGGCGGCGGGGCCGCGGGCTGAGGTACGGTCAGGGGCTGCGGGTCACTGGGCGGGAGGGCCGCTAGCCTCTTCTCATGGGGAGCCGGCTGGGTGCTCCCAGCCCGTGTGGGATTCTCCCCCCACCTCCCTGCCGCTGTTACTGGGCGGCTGAGGTGGGGTGGGCCGGGCCGGGCTCGTAGCGATTTGAATAGCATTGCTTTTTGGGCCTGCTCCAAATCCTTACAGTTATTACTCGTCTGAGGTGATTTTTAGTTAATACTGATATCCAAGGCGATGCACTCGCTGCCTGCAGTTTAAGTGAGTAAAAGTTGATCCTGTGTTGCGTCTTTGTAGTTGCCTACAAAAAACGTTTAGCCCGGTCACCTATGCCGGGAATGCCTCTTTAAGTGTTCGTGAGAGCAGCCTGTTAAATTTGTGCTGAAATGGCTAATGTAACTGCCTTTAACAAAACTCCATGTGTAGTGTGTTGAGTTGCACGTGTAAAATTTTGAAATATTCTTTGTATATGTGTTTTGTTTTAAATGCAGCTGTTAAGATGCCTTTAAGGAGAAAAAAATCAATGTGTGCAAAACCAGATGTGCTCATGAGACGTTTTAGGATGTGGTTTCACGGTACACTTAATTTGGTCAAGCTAATAAAAGGCAGCAGCAGTGCTTTCCTCATTACCTCCAGCTGTTTCCCTGCAATCATACCTAACGGTATTGCAAGTACAGGGTGATTCAATGTATTGGTGGCTGTCTCAGAGGAAAGGGCATATTTGCTTGTCAATTGATTTAGTTGTAACGTGGAGCTATTCCTTGGCCTTGCTACACCTACTCTGATCCTATCTAGCAGTCATTGCACATCCATAATGGCCTTTTTTCTGTACAGTACTGTAAAGACACAAAATATAAACCTTTCATTTACTTTTTTTTTTTATTTTATATTTTTATTATACTTTATAAAAGCTTATATTTTGAAGACAGATGGGACGTATTGCTGGAAGCAATATTACATTATAAAACCCACAAATCCCTAATGGTTTTCGTAGTTGCAAGTAGGTAATACTGGTAATATTCTTACAGAATCACAGGGGTTGGAAGGGACCTCTGGAGATCATCTAGTCCAACCCCCCTGCCAGAGCAGGGTCACCTACAGCAGGTCGCACAGGATGGTGTCCAGGCGGGTTTTGAATGTCTCCAGAGAAGGAGACTCCACCACCTCTCTGGGCAGCCTGTTCCAGTGCTCTGCCACCCTCAAAGGAAAGAAGTTTCTCCTCATGTTCAGATGGAACTTCCTACGTTTAAGTTTGTGCCCATTATCTCTTGTCCTATCACTGGGCACCGCTGCAAAAAGACTGGTGCCATCCTCCTGGCACCCTCCCTTTAAGTATTTATAAGCATTGATGAGATCCCCCCCTCAGCCTTCTCTTCTCCAGACTAAAAAGACCCAAGTCCCTCAGTCTTTCCTCATAAGAAAGATGGTCCAGCCCCCTAATCATCTTTGTAGTCCTCTGCTGTACCCTCTCCAGCAGTTTCCTGTCCTTCTTAAACTGGAGAGCCCAGAACTGGACACAGTACTCCAGGTGCGGCCTCACCAGGGCAGAGTAGAGGGGGAGGATAACCTCCTGCGACCTGCTTGCCACACACCTCTTGATGCACCCCAGGATGCCATTGGCCTTCTTGGCCACAAGGGCACATTGCTGGCTCATGGTCATCCTGTTGTCCACCAGGACTCCCAGGTCCCTTTCCACAGAGCTGCTTTCCAGCAGGTCAGCCCCTAACCTGTACTGGTGCATGGGGTTATTCCTCCCCAGGTGCAGTACCTCACACTTGCCCTTGTTGAACTTACGTGTTCTTAAATTTCACGTGAGTGAAGTTACTGAGTTATCAAGGGTCATATCTTTAAATTTCTTACCAATTTGCAAATCTCTTAATGAATGTGTTTTTGTGGTTTAAGACCAGATGACAGTGCAAAGTCCAAATGGATTTGGAAACCAAAACACTTTAATCACAGATACATGCAATTTATGAATTGCACAACTCCCCTGTTCCATGGGAGACGTGACAAGCTCTAGAACTGAAGTGGACAGGGTTAGTGTAGCAGTTCAGCCATGCTATGCATAGTCCTCATGTAGAGTTGTGGGGTGTCCTGTGTTGTCTTCCCAAGTGTCACCATGCATTATAGGCTTGGGTAGAAAACTGTTCAAATTCACATGGCACGTGAAGCTGGCTGTGGTCAGCATTGGCACTCACAGTCTGCTCCTCTGGAAGGTTCTTGACACTTTTGCAACTTTCACAGTGACTGCCAGTTGTTTACGCTGCAGGTACTCCTGTTATGATAACCATGCTACTCCCTTATTGCATCGGGTTAACTAAAGTTCATATGCTAATGCTGCTGTCGAGTAGACCTAACATTTGAACTGTTATTGACACAGTCAGAGGCGCCTCTTTCCTTGTATTTTTAATAATAGCCATCATGGAAGTGACAACAGTTCAGGCCATTTTGCCATTAAGGTTTACATCTAGTAACAGCATCATATATATGCTAATTGTTCAGATATGAAGGAGATAGCAGAACTCACATTAGCATCTGCATGTTTGCAATGTATTTTGACAGTATTCCATTACTACTTCTGTGCAAATCTTGGAAAGAAAGGTTGTTGTGCCCTAGTAAGCCACTGGAGTGCAGAGTAGTGTCAAAAAAGTGCAGAAACACACTGGCTGTTGCAACAGGATGCAAACATGCTTTCAAGATGGTAGAGAGGTAAAGAAGTTTGTGTCTGCAATCTGTATTATGGTTTATTTTTACCTAGTAGTTGGGGGGGATCAATTAAAATAAATAGTCCATGTATGAATGGAGAATTAAACCACAGTATGTTCCATAAATTGCTGTACTGTGCTTGTCTTCATCATTCCAGCTGCTGGGTTATTCTATTGGAATTTTCTTTTCTTGTTTTGTTTCTACTGCTTTGAAGTATTAAGATTATAACATGTCATTCTAGTGGTTGCAAGTATGCTTTGTCATATTAACATTGGTATATGTTTGGTTTTGTCCTGAGGTTGTTTAGGGGTATAATGGTTTTATATTTTGAGGGAAAACCTTCCACTGTTCAAGTGGACATAACATGGAGTGATAATCTCCACTGTAATTTTGAAATAACTTTCTGCTGAATTCTAATCTTATTGTAGTGAATCTGAATGACCAATATAATTGACTGTTTAATGCAAAATACTACTCACAGATATGAAATATACCTTCAACATTTGTTGTCCATTTTGCAGTAATAATGGGCTTTTCAAAATTACATTTTAAGTGTTTAGAATAATTAGTTCTGTTTCAAATTGTCTTTCTTTTTATACTGGTGTAAGTTTGTTAAGCAGCCCTATGTTGCGCATCTCCACAGTGTTTCTTGCTATTGAGAACTGCATTAATTGGCTTTTCAAATGGAAAAGGAAGTGTTCAACTGCAGAATTTGCTATAGTTCATCTTTCTTAGTACTTAAACAATGCATTGCAATGATTATGCTTGTGAATTAAGATTATCTTTGAAAATATTTTATGCTATCTTTTATTTTGTTTCCAAATAGTGCTTATATTTTTATGTATGGATATATTTTTATATTTAAAGCCTGTTCTGACTACAGTTGTCTTTATCTGCTTCCTTCTTTTCCACCCTCCAGAGCAGTACAACTAAATATGAGACGATCAGCAGCTCCAAGTCAAGTGCTAGGAAATGTAGCCAAAAAACCAAGGTTTATACCACCAGGAAAAAGTATCACAGTTTGTCTCAAGAACGAAACTAAGGAGATGGACCAAGAAATGAAATTAAAGGAGGTAAACTGAACAGTGCACTAAAAAGTATATTTGTTTGTACAGTATTGTTACTAAAAGATAGTATCTGAGCTCACCACAAACAATCTCTGCTTAAATAATCAGTCTGTTCAGAACAGGTTTTGGTGCCTTTGCTCTTACTGCATTTGATCTTGCTTCTTAGGTAGGTTTCTCTCACTCTGTGAAGTAGATGCAGAAAAATGTTTCTCAAAGAAATAAAAGTTATCAGTATTGAGCCCAAATACAGTTCTCAGTGTAGCTGAGGTATGGATTGCATCTTGGCCTGGTCTTTGTTGGGTTCAAACGTTTGAAATGCTTTGGGAAAAGCAGTTAAAAAAACATGATACTTAGTAATGAAATGTCAGTACATTGAGTTGCAGTTTTGCTGCAACAAACTTTCTCCGAAACCTTTAATATCAACCAAAAAAAGCATCACAATTTTTATTGATTTTATTTACAGACGACTTCTATTAAATTCAGTTCATAAACTACTTGCAGAAGTTGTGTTTGGTATTTTGTGCATCCGCTTTTTGTTGTGAACACTGGGATACATATATTTGTGTAGGGATGTATATATTTATGTAGATAGTTTGGTAATGAGGATTAGTATCTATTAAGATCCCTTCTCATTGCTCTTTTCTCCATTTCTCTTCAACTGCATGAAGGAAATGCTATTGTGAACTTGTTTCTCTTTGGCAGATAGATGAGAAAGAGGGAAGTGCTTCATTGCCTTCTAAAATATATGGCCAAAATAAAAATGCAAATTTTACACAGTCTGTGGAGTCAACTGGGAAAGTAAAGACTACAAAAGCATGTTTCAGCGTTAGTAAGTTTAGCAAGATGGAAGTGAAAACACTAAACACGCCCAAAGCTGGTAAGATGCTCTTTCTTGTTTACTGCCATGTATCATAAGAGAATTTTAAAGCTTATGCATGATATGCTACTTACTTTTATGAATTACTAATATATGGGTCATGCAATGGTGGCATTGTTTGGTGTTCTCCTGGGTAGAGAGTTAAAGAAACATTAAATGATTTTTTAAAACAGAAAAGGAAAAAAGTTGATGTTTTAGAAGCCAGTTGTTAGTGCCACTATTCAGGTGTGTGTCTTCCAGAGGAGTACTATAGTCAACTCACTCTAATCCAGAGTAATATCAAGATGAGAGTTGGGATACCCTAAATAGTGGAAAAGCGGTGTAATTTGGAGATCCTATTGGCCTCATGCAGAGAATGCTAACTGTTTTGTGCGAATTCACATTTTTCAGAATTAATGAGAGTTTTTTCTTTTCTTCAGTGCAAGATTTGAGCTGTTTTCTTCAATGTCTCCAGTGGGCACTCAAGGTTCAGTCATGGGCTGCTAACTCTACTGTAGCACCAGAGCAGAACTGGCTCTGTTCATTCATGTGTGTGCACTTACTCATTTTTTAATCTGGTAATGAATATTACTCCAAAAACCTAGGTAGTAAGCACTGCAAAGATACTGAAGTGTCTGAACTGTAGCAAATGCTCTTTGATGGACCTGAATGACTCTGTGGGGTTGGCTGAGTGTCTTCATTTCCCACTCTTCACATGCCCTGACCACAGATATAGCACAGGGACTTTCTGCATTGTGTGAATGCAGGTGTATGACCTCAGGAGCTGAGTGCATCTTGAAAGCATTGCACTTGAACTGGGTTACAGAATCACAGAATGGTGAGGGGTTGGAAGGGACCTTGGGAGATCATCTAGTCCAACCCCCCTGCCAAAGCAGGTTCATCTAGAGCAGGTTGCACAGGGTGGCGTCCAGGCGGGTTTGGAATGTCTCCAGAGTCGGAGACTCCACAACCTCTCTGGGCAGCCTGTTCCAGTGCTCTGTCGCCCTCAAAGGAAAGAAGTTTTTCCTCATGTTGAGACGGAGTTTCCTGTGTTCCAGCTTGTGCCCGTTGCCCCTTGTCCTGTTGCTGGGCACCACTGAAAAGAGTCTGGCCCCATCCCCTTGATGCCTGCCCTTTAGATATTGATAAGCATTGATGAGATCCCCTCTCAGGTCTTCTCTTCTCCAGGCTAAACAGACCCAGGTCTCTCAGCCTTTCCTTATGTCGTGGTTTGGGCCAGATTGGCCCAATCCGGTGGAACGACAGATGTTCTCTCTCTCCTGCTCCACCCGGGAGGCAAGAAAGAGAGAGAAAAAGAGAGACTTAAGAGTTTACAAGGAACTAAACTACTTTAATGAAATATTGATAATAAAATAATAAAAAGAAAAATAATGAAATATATACAAAACCGTATCAGGCTCCCAGGATGACAATTACATCACCAGCAGGCACTGGGGAAGTCCCAGACTGGACTCAGTGACGGACGGGAACTGGATTCCGGATCTGGATTCAGGATCAGGATCGAAGGCAGATGCAGAGACAGAGTCCTCCCAGGACGCCGGCCATTGAAGAAAGAGGGCTGACCCTTTGATTCCTCAGCTTTTATACTGAGCATGAGGCAGATGGGATGGAATACCCTGTTGGTCAGTTTTGGGTCACCTGTCCTGTCCGCTCCTCCCCACAGGTGTGACCCCTCTACGCTTTTCCACTTCCGACCCCCTCCAATGGGGCAAGTAACAAAGCTGGCTGCCCTTGGTTGTTATAGCAATAAGTATAAGCAAGAGCCTCTCTGCATCCCATTCCTTGGCATCAGCTATAAACACGGGTCTTATCACTCTGAGAGCGAACAGTTTTCTGCACAACATGCTGTTAATTTCAGCAGTTAGAAGAGGCCTAGCTAAAAAGTAAAGTTACTGAACAAAATTGGCCCTGTTTTACCTCAAACCAGGACACCTTATAAAAGGGATGCTCCATTCCCTTGATCATCTCTGTAGGCCTCTGCTGGACACTCTCCAGTAGTTCCCTGTCTTTCTTAAACTGGGGAGCCCAGAACTGGACACAGTACTCTAGATACGGCCTCACCAGGGCAGACTAGAGGGGGATGATGACCTCCCTCGACCTGCTGGCAACTCTCTCTTTAATGCACCTCAGGATACCATCGGCCTTCTTGGCCACAATGGCACATTACTGGGTCATGGTCAACTTAGTGTCCATGAGGACTCCCAGGTCCCTCTCTGCAGAGCTGCTTTCCAGCAGGCCAGCCCCTAACCTGTATTGGTGCATGGGGTTATTCCTTCCTAGGTGCAGGACCCTACACTTGCCCTTGTTGAACTTCATTAGGTTCTTCTCTACCCAACTCTCTAGCCTGTCCAAGTCTGGCTCTATGGTGGCACAGCCTTCTGGTGTGTCAGCCACTTGTCCCAGTTTTGTGTCATCAGCAAACTTGTCTGTCCCCTCATCCGGGTCGTTGATAAATATATGGAACAAGACTGGACTCAGTACTGACCCCTGGGGAACACCGCTAGTTACAGGCCTCCAACTAGACTCTGTGCTGATGATCACAACCCTCTGAGCTCTGCCGTTCAGCCAGTTCTCAGTCCACCTCACCGTCCACTCATCTAAGCCACACTTCCTAAGCTTACCAATGAGGGTGTTATGGGAGACTGTGTCAAAAGCCTTGCTGAAATTGAGGTAGACAATGTCCACTGCTCTCCCCTCATCTGCCCAGCCAGTCATGCCATCATAGAAGGCTATCACATTGGTCAAGCATGATTTCGGCTTGGTGAATCCACGTTAACCACTCCCGATAACCTTCTTTTCCTCTACATGCTTTGAGAAGACATCCATAATGAGCTGTTCTATGACCTTTCCAGGGATGGAGATGAGGCTGACTGGCCTGTAGTTTCCTGGGTCCTCCTTCTTGTCCTTTTGAAGACTGGTGTGACATTGGCTTTCCTCCAGTCCTCAGGCACCTCTCCCATTCTCCGTGACCTTTCAAAGATTTGCAATAACATCTGCCAGCTCCCTCAGCCCTCGTTGAGTTTGTCTAAATGATCTCTAACCCGATCCTCCTCAACCAAGGGAAAATCTTCCTTCTTCCAGGCTCTCTCTCTTATCTCCAGGGTCAGGGGTTCCTGAGGGCTGGCCTTAGCAGTCAAGACTGAAGCAAAGAAGGCATTCAGTAACTCCGCCTTCTCTGCATCATCTGTCACCAGGGCACCCACCTCATTCAGCAGCGGGCCCACATTTTCCCTACTCTTCCTTTTGCTGCTGATGTACTTGAAGAAGCCTTTCTTATTGTCCTTGACATCCCTTGCCAGATTTAATTCCAGCCTTCCTCGTTACATCGCTGCGTATTCTCACAACGTTCCTGTATTCCTCCCATTTTGTAAACTTCCTTCTTCCATTTGAGTTTTTCCAGAAGCTCCTTGCTTATCCATGCAGGTGTCCTGCCTCCTTTGCTTGATTTCCTACTCCTAGGGATGTACTGATCTTGAGCGTGGAGGAAGCGGTGCTTGCATATTAACCAGCTCTCTTGCACCCCCCTTCATTCTAGAGGCATAGCCCATGGGATTCCTCCAAGTAGGTCTTTGAAGAGGCCAAAGTCAGCTCTCCTGATGTCTGGGGCTGTAATTCTACATTTTGCCCTGTTTCTTTCACGCAGGATCCTCAGCTCCACCATCTCTGGATCGCTAACATTACTGGTTACTAACATTCCTGGATGAAAATCACTTCTCTTGGAGCCAGTTCAGATATTTCAACATCTGTCTTGCTGTTAATTCACTGTTGTTTCCTCATAATTAATTACACTGATAATGATCTTTCTCTTTGTTTTAGGGTTTATTTAATTGATAATACTTTGTGTAAAGAATGGAGTTTTAAAAGAACATTTAATGACCGCTTACCACCTTGATTCCATAATGGTTGGAATTATAATTCAGAAGGCTTCAACAAAGTTACATTTAATTTTGTTTGTGATAAGAGCTGTTAAATCTGGAAGCTTGACAGAAGCAAAGCTGCCATAGGTCCGTGTCTGAAGGTCCAGCCAATAGTGAGGCTGAGCAGGTACTCCTAATAGGCACGCATATGTACAATACATACGGACGTACACACATAGCTGGTAACATAGGCCAACACAGACAGAGAACACAGCACTCAGGCAAACACAAGCAGTGCCAACAGACACATCCCGTTCCCTTCTCTGGCTGATCAGGGTGAAAGCCTGTTTGTGGAAAATAAATGAGTATACTTATATCTGTATGTACATATACACACAGAAAATATAGATCCCTCCCGTAACTGATCTTACACAGTCGGTCTATTCAGTAGCTGGCTCCTTGATTTGCTGAACACCCCAGCTGCGGGCACATGGGCATATGAACCACAAAGGCCCACAGTTCCCAGTCCAATTGCTGGTACTCAGACCTGTGCTCCCACAGGTAAAAACACAGTATGGGTCCCTCCTTAGACACTTGCTCTACTTAGTGGTGGGCTCCTGGATCCACTGGTCTCCCAGTTGCCGTGTGCACAAGAGATGCATACATACAAACATGTCTCTCTGGTAGCTAGACTTACTAGTAGGCAACCCCCAGATATCCTGGTCTCTTCAGTAACTCGCTTGGACTTTCTGGTCCCTCCAGTAGCCAACTCTCGGATCCTCTGGTCTCTCCAATACCTGGCCCAGAACCATGGCTGCTCCGATACTTGGGTCCCAGTCCTCTTATCCTACTTGCCAGCTAGTCCAGCTTAGTGTTTGCTAGTGATCACACACTGACACATGTACCCAGGCAGTATGCATGGGCTCTGGCCTCACTGCTTGCTGCCACATCAGGTACCTGGGCCCTATGACCTGTATGTGGTACAGCTCCAGCTGCTGGCCTGTACACTTCCATACACACTTATGCACACAGAATAGATTCCCTTCACCCAGAAAAATATTTAGAAACGTAGTTTAGTATGAAGATGAGACAGACTGTGGCAATAGGGTGCTGGACAAGCATACTGACCAGTTACCTGTTTAAAGTTGGCTGCTTTTTTCCTTTTATTTTCCTGTGCTTCTTCCTCCCTGAACCACCTTCATCTGTCCCTTTTGCTTGTCCTTGTTTTTTTTTTTTCCTTCTAAAATCTCATTATGAGCCTTGTGCAATTTCCAGATGCCCTTTGTAGTAATTTATGAGTTCCAGGCCCCAGTACACAGCAACCCCCTTCATTCTGTAAGGTGCTCTGAAGAGCCTTTCCCATTGATGCTTCTTGTTGGGTTTCACCTTCAGAAGATGAGGGTTGATCAGTCCCCCTGTGATAGCCCTGACAGGATGTTGCCATTATCATGTTATGTGACCCAGAGTATATGCACTCTGTTTGGCAGAGCTAATGTGGGAAAATTCAGCCTCCTTGTATATCTTAAGTCCTTCTGGTCTTATGTCTTTTGTGTTTATCTGCTGCATGCTGTAACTTCCAGTTCTTCTGATGAAGCTCATACTTGCAGAAAATTTTCAGTGTGTATGGGACATCTGCAAAAATTTGTGTCTGCTGATTCTGTCTAGAATTATTTCTAATAAATTATTAGATTTATTCTGTCTAGAATTTATTGGATTTATTTCCAAAATAATCTGGGAATTTGGCAGTCTTCCCAACAAAAAGTGTTGTGAAGTGGAAAAGATACTAAATGCTTTTTCAGTATCATGAATTCTGGGTGCAGCTGATATGGGTTCTCTGTGATGACTTTAGAAAAAGAACCAAAAAGTTGTGGAGTGAGACTGGGTGAGCTGTTTCTGTTGATGTTGTGCTGCTATGTTTTTGGGTGACTGAACAAGCCATTTTGTGCCAAAGCTTTTCTATGTCTGTTGAATGAGGCTAACCCTGCAAGTCTTTGTAAAGCTACAATGAAATGTGGTATAAAATAAGGATATCTAAGGACAATGTTAGTTATGGCCCCCAGGTTCACTGGTGATGCAAGCACTGTACTATCAAAACAATCCTGCATTGAGGCTCCGTTAAATCTTAAGTAATTTCTTAATAACTTAGATTTTCCAAGAGAGCTTCTGTCCTTTACATCACTTTTGTCTGCTATTCATTACAGCTAATGTAGCAATTACGTAGCTTGTGTAAACCATAACCTCCTTTGTAGTGTGAAATGAAGTTGTTTTGTCAAAGCTGTTTTTCGTATGAAATTCCAAAGTAATGGAAACCAGTTATGAAAGCCAGAGTCAGTTTGGGGTTTTTATTATTATTAATATTGTAATGGAATTATATCTGACTGCCAGTCTCTGCAGCCAAAGAAGACTTCTCTGTTAAAGGGGCATTAAAATAATTTAAAGATTGAAAAAGTCTGTGTGTATGCATTATTTTGGTTTATTGTCTCCATATAATTCAATGCAGATGATAAACCATTTGTTAGATTTATATCATGCTCAAAGCTCCTGTGTTTGGGTTTCCAATGCAGCAGTGGAATGTGTAAATAAATACCCAAGTTTCCACTGAAATTCTTGTGAAACACCTGTGGACCATTGGACAACTGCACTGTTCATAAAGCTAATCTTTCTGTAACCCAGCCCTGAAAATGCTGCACATTCTTTCAAAAAAACTTGTTATCTGACACATGGTGTCCATTTCCTGGAGTAGACAAGTAAGGATATGATTAGATAGCATCAATCTAAAAATTACAGCATATCTGGCTTAAAAAAATAATTGCTTTTCTAGGCTTTTATTCAAAATAAACTTTTTCCTAAAATTTCCCTAATAGAAGTAAAGTGTAAGGGACTCTGAAATTCTATGAGATGAGATATTTCTAAAGAAGTTTTAATAAGATTGTAGCAACTGTTGTTAAGTGAAACCTACCTATGTGTTGTAATTTTAAGACAGGTTGAACTGTAAGATACTGAACACACTGCTCAACAGGCAGTTTACTAATCATGATTATGAGTTGTGAATACTGGAAAAGTATGTTTTTCCATAAATACATATATTTGTAGGAAAATGAGCTTTACTGCTTTATGAATCACTGTTTGCTTGTTTTTAAGAGGCAAAGAGCACAGCAGTCTCTTTGGTACCTTTGTTCTGTATTGAGAATATAGTACATGTTGACACTAACAGTGGTTGTGTGGAGGGGAGGTAATTTATTTGACGTTGTCATTAGTGCGTTTTCTCACATGCCTCCAGAGAATTCTATTAGATAAGTGTCCTGCACACTCTTTAAAAATGAAAGTTACTTTAACATTCCAAAACTATTTAACAGTAATTGAAAACAAAATCATGAATGTGTTTGGAAGGATATTATTGCAGCTCTTAAAAGTGCTTGGTTTCTACTTGTCCTCATTATATTCTGAGGACTCATAAGCAATAACAAAAAAATACAAATAACTTGAATTTAGAGAAACAATGGATGGGCAGATCTCTGAACTATACTTAGTATCTCCTCAGTGCTTCTAGTAAGTGGGATTGGCCAGAACTGAGGTTTTTACCTACATTGCCTTCTTCAACTTAATGTTTTTAATATTTTTTTTATTTATATAAAATATACACAATTTAATTTATGCTTATTATCTGAGTTTACAGCTTGCTTTCTGTTGGTATTTTCAATCTAGGAGAATGTTGCTCTGTTTTTTCCTTTGAGCTTATTATATCATGTGTGGAAATGAATAGCTATTTCACCTGCATACTCAGACAAAACATTCTAGTTGGACTGAAATTTCATTGTTAGAACCTGATGTAGATGAACAGGAAAAGCTGGCAATAGCTTTTTATTCTGTTACAGCTCACCTTCTGTTTGGTTTTTGGGTCAGGAGTACTTTGTCTTTCATCCCTCACTAACATCTGTTAATGCATCCTCCAAGAGGAACTTTGTCAGAAGTCATACTCAAATACTATCTTTGAGTATCTCTGAAGACAGACTGTAATTGTATATCATAACAGCGTTAACGTGTTCACCCTATGTCTCTTGACAGATTTTTTTGAATGTTTTTCATGCCTGATATTAACTGTATTTATTATTTGTATACAGTTTTGAATATATTTTCTCTATCTTCTCTGGAATGTTAGTGTTTACTGAGTACGTTGGTCTATAAGGTTTAGACTCTTTGCTCATTTAAGTCAGTTTTATTTTCGTGAATGATTGTTGGCTCCTTCAGCTTTCTAGAACATTGTTACAGGTTAGTCTGATACCTCCTGTTACTTGATATGAATAAAAATCCTCTTACCCCATTGATTTGAATACTATAAGAGAAAATCCACTTTTCATTCAGTTATGACAGTACCAATCAATTGCCTATCACTTTTAATCAGAGGTATTTTCAGGATTTGTCATACTGCCCGATTTCATTCTAACTGCCTACTTCTGGTTTCTAGATAACGCAGCTAAAAACATTCAGGCCTGACATCTCATAGTGAAGCATATTATTGCTAGAATTACTTGGATATCTGCAAAAGTAGAAGTATTAATTGTAATTTCTGTTATTGCATTCATTTCTATTATTGCACTTCACAGATTGAACTGGAAAACATTCCAGTCAGGAGTATTTTTACTGCCTATTTTAGTGGTGGAGCTGCATGCATAGCTGCAATACAGTGGGCCCTTCAAATGTTTTTATAAATAGTTGGTAAAGCAGTTAAGTCTTTGGGTAAAAGATACTGCATAAACACTTGTAGCTCTAAATAACTACCAAGTAATTACTGGATGCTGGAGTCCAAATAATTTGTTACTGCATTGTTTGCAAGTTAGATTTTACAAGTTTGTAAATTTTGTTATAATTTCTTATTTGAAATAGTATCCTTCTCCCTGCAATGTTATAGACAGACTAATTTATAATAGTGAATAGACAAATTTATAGACAAGCTGTTTCTCAGTTCAGGATAGTTTCTTTACTGTTTAGGTGTCATCTGTACCTGTTTGATCAGTTTATCTCAGGAGATGGGGATTGGTTAAGAAAACTAGATTGATGGAAATGTATCAGAAGAGAAATTGTCCGTATCTCTGATCTGACACTGGTTCCAGAAGTGTTCATTTGTACATCAATCATGGTGGGTATATGTGCAAATTTTTACCTATTGGCCCAGTATGCCACTACCCAGCCGTCAACGTGTTGCAGATAGAATTTTTACTGAGACTTCTGTGATTATTTAGTCCTAGATGGCTTGCGTTTTCTAGTCTGCAGCTTTGGGACTCTCTGGCGTCTCCTGAGGACAACACCTTTTGCTTGGTGCTCGTCCTTGGGATGTGAGATGATGTCTTCTACTCTGCTGCTGGTGTCAGACCTTCCCTAGCATTTCCCCAGCTGCTTAGGTACACTCTGAGTTCCCCTTGGCTGTGGTCATGCATTGTTTACAGTTATGCATGGAGATGGTATGATAGCAAAGCAGGGAACAGCATTTTAGCAAAGTAACTTTATTACTGTAATCTTAAAGTGTTCAAAGGTCTTAGGACTTTAAAAAAAGAAAGATGAGAGGTTCTTTAGTCTGACATTGCTTGTTCTCATGACTCTTCAGGGGTTTTCAGGGTTGAGGTGTTTTTTTGGTGGTTTGTTGGGGGTTTTTTTGCCTTCCTCTTCCTATGGATTTATCACCTTCTGCGTGGTAGTGACCAGAACTATGTACCGAGCAGAACTCTGTCCTCAAGGGCTTCTGTTTCTGTGCTCAGAAGTACCAGATGCAGCAGCCGTGAATTCCCTACTTCTTTAGTTTTAAAGTCCGTCAGTGGAGAAACCATTATTGGATTGTAGCGATAGTCAGATAATGTGGAGTCAGTTGCCATAGATTGAAAGCAAGCAAAATACTATAGCCTGCTTACATGATACACTAGCCTGTTGAAGAAGTTCACATTCCTAACCAGTGTTACTCATCTTGAATTTGGGCTGCCCACCAGCTGACTGGTAAGATACGCTGTGGTAGTAGAACTGGCAACCAAGAAGGAACTTAAACCAGCTTCACCACCAAAGGCAACATATTGTATCATGTTCAGCAACTGCAAAGCTGCTTTCCTGGACAGGGTAGCCATCTGCAATGCAGTATAATAGGCTGCTGTAAAACAAATCCAGACTTGCATAATTCTAGTGTGATATTTCCACAGTTAGTGCAACATAATTTATAATTTGATATGATCATATCTTGCTGTCATGTGAATAACTAGGCTTTATGTAATGATAGATGATATAACCAGGATATTCACACATTTGAGAAAAGAGCAGTGAATTGACAGTGAAATATACTTTTCATTTGTCCTAGTTAAGTGTGCTCTGATACGTGTATTTGAACTACAGGAGATAATAGAGAGGGGAAGGAAACCAGAAATCAGGAGGGTATTACATAGTCAGAAAATAAAGAAAAATAGACTTACATTAGATTTAAAATATTCAACATTTTCCAAAAAATTGGAGGGATTAAAGTGAAAGTTTTGCAGCAGTAACTTGCCCATTGAATGGAACTGTCGTTGCTTTTTTACAATGAAAAAAATATAAATTGCTAGGTTCTTTATTTTTGAGTAGTGATATATCCACTATTGAAGAAAGCTGTGCTGCATGTAAAGATAATAACCTTTTATGCATTTTTCTTTAACTTGTTAAGTTACTGAAAATTAAAATTTGTAAACAAGAAAAAAAGACTTAAATAGTCTTTCTTGTGCAGAGACAGAGACCTAATTTTGAAACTGCAGATATAAAGCAAACTCTCCTTCCAAGGGGTGGTGGGGGATGTGTTGGGAAGTGAACTTACTATCCCAATATAGTCATTATAATTTAGCTCCTAGGAGTTGTATGCAAACACATAGCATATAGTCTGCAATATATAGAAAATGAAATTATCTAATACTGTAACTTTAAAAATGAGGAACTCTAGGAAATACTCTGTATAGAGACTATTTTCAAGGATTCAGGTTTAGCAGTAATAATTCTTTCAGTTTCCTCATTCATTCTGAGGGAAGTTGTACACACAGTTTCTTCTTATTTTCTTCTGGATTATCAAAATTTATTATCAGGCCATGTGTGTCTAAAGAGTGAACACGGGCAAAAGAGAAATACGTGGCTATTCTAAATTTCTTGGATGTTTTTCTCTTCCACTCTCCCACCCTTTGGAAAGTCCTAGTTTGGGGTGTGGGCGTTGTGGGTTTTTTTTTTTTCTCTCCCCCAAGCTCTCATGTCTCCAATAGATATGAAGATGGATTTAAGGGAAGATGGACAGAATGTAGCTATCAGGTGGAGGGACAAGAAATGCCTTATTGAAGGGAACTGGAAGGTTTTTTTGAGCTGTCATGAGTATTATTACAGACTTGGCCTGGATCCCTTCAAAGATAGTCGCCAAATCTTTGCGATGGCTGTGCTCATTGTTTGGATCCCCTTTGTTGCCATGCCAGCACAACTAGAGTTCAGTCCCAGCTTTTGGCTTTGGGCCTTAAGTTTTCCCCTGAAACAGAAGCTTTGTCACAATATGACTTTCCTAAAATCAACAAGATAGTGATAAGATGGTTATCTCACTGTCTCAAAATACCCACTGAGCAAAATTAGAAGAACGGAGAAAGCTGCTCCTATGTCAAATGCAGGGAATAGCGCATGGGGAAGTATTTTGAGGTTAGTATTTAAAAGCATAATCTCCAAAATTTTCATCTGTCCATGAAAAGATGGGAGAATTGCAGAAACGTGGCTTCTCTTACACTGTTTCTTTTTCTAGAGGCTATCTTGCTAATGAGGATTTAAGAATTTAAGCAAAATATCCTGAGAAAATCATACTTTCAAATCTTCCTGTATTTCCCAGCTGCTTCTGATTAGTCATCAAAAAGCTTGTTGGAAGAGAGGATCAGAGAAGATACAAGCATGTATTAGGAACTGGACGCAATTCTGAATTTGTAAAGAATGGTGCTCTTAGCTTTTCTTAAGTACGTGACTTATAAAGTGAAGAGCTAATTCATGGTGCTGTGTAGTCACTTAAGTATTATATTTTAGAGTCCTGTAGCTTTAAGCCAACCTTAGTTTGAAGGTTGGTTACAGATCTAAATGTGTGGGCTCTGAAATGTCAGACTGAGATGAAGATAAATTCTTTAAAATTTGGCAGGGGGGGCATTTTAATTGTCTAATTTTAATATTTCCCATTTCAGTGAGCTGAATGTTGAGAGAATGCCTTACATCATCAGAGGGGATGGAAGCGTAGTTAGCTTTTATGCTTGGAATTTTAGCTGAAAAGAGCTCTGGAGTAGGCCCTGTGCAGTTCAGGCTAGTTTCAAGAGAGTGGTGTAAAGGTAATAAATACATTGTTAATGTCTGTGGTTTTTGTGCTTGTCATGAGATACATGCACCCTTGTTCTTGCAGCAGTTGCAAGAACTGTTAGAAGTTAATACCTGTTGGATGGTGATCACAGAAATAGATACAGAAAAAGAGAGGTAAAGCTTCCCCTTGTTCTCCCCACCCCTAATGCAGGACAGAGGTTTAGAAATAACTGTGCAGGAGAAAGGAAAAGAGTGGTCTGAAAGGTTCAGGTACAGCAAGGATATGAACAAGAAAGTGCAACGTTGATGGTGAAAGTGTTGATAAAAGTGACAGAAAAAAATCAAGTGACATGAGAAAGCTATTTGAAACACAACTTAAATGATCTAGAAGTATTTCTAAAATGCCTAGTGAGAATGTATTTAAGCACTCTAACTTCCAGGTGATGCTGTCTTGCAACTTTTGGCTCCCAAAACTTTGTCTTCCTCAACCCTCTCCTTAATGAATAATGCCTGCAGCCCTTAGTTTTGGAGATGACCCATCAAACAGCTGTCCCTATGAGAGACCTTTGGAGTTGAAAACTTTCTCACCCACCCTTTACTGCAGCAGGCTTAAAACAGGCAGATCGAATGACTTGGCACTGTCTTGCTGTCATGTCAGTGAAGAGGACTATATGATGACCTAATGGAACTTTTGCAGCCTGTACTACCTACAGACACTCTCAAGTCATCTTACACAGCTGCCAAATTCATTTGCAAGAGTGAGCAACTGCCTCAATACTTGCCAAATATTTCTGCTGCCAGTATACCCTAGCATATTCAGTGATGTGTAACATACCCCATCCTAGCTGCTGAATCTTCTTATAGTTTCTCATAAGCACAGGGGTATCAGGGTTTCACTTCAGCTTTGATTCAAACCTTGCAAACGTCCTCTTAAGATTTTCAGGCTCCTAGGTGATTGCAAATGCTAAATGCAGGTCTCTGCAGAGCTAGTTTGTTTGCACATTATTAAATAAGAACAGATGTCTTTCAGAGTTATTCTGGGGCTACCACTTTGTGGGCAGAGCACCTTCACAGAATTTAGCAATCCTTTATCTGTTGATTTGATTATTTGTTGCACTAGAAAGTCCCAGCCTGATTCACTTAAGCCGACATCATTCTCTTCAACATTCAAGTTTGCTGTCTGATCCAAACTACATCTTTCAAGATATGTTCTTTCTTAGGGCATCCTTAATTCTCTCAGCGGTTTTTTGTCTTTGAATCGTGTACCTTATAGTGAATTTTTTTTTTTTTTAAGTGTGTCGTGAAAAATTCTTCCTCAGTTCTGTGTGACAAAGGATCCTTCCTCTCTCTCCATCCAGGATGCTTCCCCGATTTAAGACATTCTCCTTCAGAGGGTGTTCTGTCTCATAATGTGCCTAAATTTACATGGGCCACTTGATGCAGTTATTGGCCATGATACAAATCTGCCACTTGTAAAATTTGAGCCCATTGAACTTTTTCAGCAATGCATAGTCATTTGGCTACTTTAATCCCTGACTGTATTATAGCTGTGATTCATTCATCTCTTGATAGCTCTCCAGGATGCACTATTTGTATCATTTTTTTGGTATTAATTCTAGACTTTTCCACAGCAAAAACCTGAACTTAGCTGTTACCCATAGTTTTGAGTTTTATTTCCCAACTGTTGAAGTTCTGCAACCTTACCAAGGGGCTGTTGCTTGATTTTTGAATAATCATGCTGATTTTCCTTTCCCTAGAAAAAAACTCTGATCTACTTTCACAGCTCCCATTTTTCATGAACTTCCAAAGTCAAAGATTTCATCCACTTGAAAACTGTTTTTTTAAATATTAACATTTAAATTGGGAAGCATCTGCTTTTTTTTTTTTTTTAAAGGAAAGAATCAAGC